>CAJQZJ010031819.1:3246580-3279080 GCA_907164525.1 Lophiomys imhausi
ACACACACACACACACACACACACACACACACACACACACACACACACACACAACTACAGCACACCTGTTATAATTTAAAGAGCAATGAGACCCTTACCATAATATGGGCTGACTCAGAGAACTCTTGTTGCAGATTCGTAAACCTCCTCAACTCTGTCTATAGCATCCCATCTAGAAAGTCTCACTTGAACATCTAATTCTTACTACTAAATTCCCCACACACTGCTAGATAATCCTGGGGGGGTGGGGGCAGTAGATGTTATCATAAGAATTCAAAGCAAGAAATTGCAAATATTCCACGCACTGACCTTCTCACACAGTCTCCACCCCGCCCACCCAACCCCCAAGTGCCATTTCTATTCCTTCCCCAAGGATAAAGGTGTTCACAAGTCTGGAATGTATTAAAGGAGGTCAGAGGCCTCAAGCATTGCAAGCACAAATAGAAACCACATGTGTTCTTTTATATCTATGTTACCCATATCTGCTTTAAGGTAAAGTATGAAATGCTGGGGGAAATATTCAGCATACATCAAATGTATTAGCCCATGTGTTAAAGCAGAAATGAGCAATTTGATGTGCGGACAAATAAAAAGAAACATTTCATTAACTCCTCCAAATCACTTTCCCAACTAGAACAAGCTTCTCAATGATACAAAGTCTCATATGAGTGAGAAGCTACTGATAAGCTTGTGTGATTTTTAAAATGTCATAATTATTAAGAACCTAATGAGACTGCTTGGAAAATCATCCTCTGGCTGGGGTAAACAGTACTGCTCCACAGCATAAAAGTATTATGTTTAGATAATAAAAATTAGGAAGTTATTTCACATTTCCATCTGTGGCTCTGTGTAGTGGTTGCCCAGCTGTGGAGGGTAGGATTTGGTAAGATCGAACTGATGAGAATAGTCTTGTAGCATGCAATAAATTGTTTGTCAGAGCAAATATTATGCCAAGTATTAAAATATCCCGAGTTTGGTAGAGAATTCCAAAATTATACACTGCAATTACCCTGTTTTTCAAATGAAGACATGGACTTGGGGTATAGCTCAGAGGCAGGGGACTTACTCAGCCTTTGCAAAAACTTGGATTAGATCCCAGTGCCACACAAAGTAAAATATAAATGAAGATTGTAAAGATTCTAAAGGTTACACATAATAAAGCAGTACAGAAATTGTGACAGGTTATTTTAAAATCAGAATCAAAATGTCCTAACTCCTGGAATCTCCCCCAACTCGTTATGATTAATCATAAATCTGTCTACTGTTACTGTCTCTATTAAAGAAGTATCTTTTAAGAACTGTGATCAAGTGAACTGAATATTTTAATTTAGATATTTAATAATAAGTAATCCAAAGAATCAGAAAAACAGATTTTCTGTGAAAATTGATATTTCAAAGTCAATAAATCTGTTTTGAAATTCTACCATTGCCGAGACTACCTAATAATTTAGATCAAATATACATAAGAATTTAGGATTTAGGGAGTGGCATTTAGAAAATGCTACTGACTATGGCATTTCCATTTTTCCTGAGATAATATGCCTGAGTAAAAGGAATTGTTGCTTAGGAACATTATTCTTCTTATTGCTAATCTAAATCGTTATTCAACATATAATGTATTGAATGAACTGTTTACTGTTTGTTTATTTGTTTGAGGCTGAAATTTTCCACATTTCCTACGTTGCTTATTTCCCTCCTATCTTCCTATCTATGTATATAAGCACACACACATATACCCACACACAAATACACACACACACACACACACACACACACACACACACACACACACACATACACAGAGGCACTATCCTTTACATACACAAAAACAGTCACTGTCCTTTATTTATTTGCTTGTTTATTTACTTTGAAGTCCATGGGCTAGAACCCAGGGTCTTACGCATGCTGGGCAAGGGCTCTTCTACTGAGCAATACCCCGAAATGAAACCAGATTTATGTTGTCTGAGCTGACCTCTTAGGCTGAGTGATCCTAATGACTTGGCTTTGAGTCACTAAGACGCAGGTTCATGCCACCACCCCCAATTATCAAGTCTTTGTTAACTGTTCTATTGGAAAAGTAGATTAGAATAACCAAGTATTTATTCATTCATGAGGAATTAATTCACAGATTTAATTCCTGACAAGCCTGCTCTATGGCTCCAGAAACATGGGAGAGAGTAAGTTGATGGAGTTCACAAAGCAGATGAGAGAAAGACTCTCTTCAGATCCTTACATGATCTACAGCACAATCCACTTGCCCAGAGTTGCCTTAGTGGTTCTGACGCAAGTTGCCTTGAAGGTTTTACTTGAGGTCAGAGAGACTTTGGAGCTGCTTTTTGTGAAAATCCCATTTAGAATCCTAGAATTAGATCTATCCCAAATAGCATTATCATCTTCATCACCCTCATCATCATCTTCATTGTATCATCATCAACATCATCACCAAACCTTTTAGAATCTGTGTGAAGGTGTCTGGTTCTGAAAGTTATGGAACAAATCAAAGTTTACTAGACTTTCTCGGAAGTACAGATAAAAATTCTGGAAAACAATAGAAAGAAATCTAAAATGGGAAAAAAAGAATGGACTGGGGGGTGAGGACCATAGCACCTGACGACCATAGAGGTAGATTCCTGGTTTTCCTGTTTGCTTCCATGTATCTTAAACCTGAAGAAGCCTGCAACCTAGAAATACCAGCAAAGCAGATTAAAATGGAGACTGTCTAAACATGTTCTCTCCTGTCTTAGGACCAGAACTAGTTAGTCATAGTAGCTGAAGCTTCTGACATTTGAAAACAGCCAGTACACTACTGCAAAATAACCTGGGGAAAAGGGTTGTGCCAATACATGTTGGTGTCAGGATGGTGTTTAGAGAGCTTGGGTTTCTAGTTTCACTCACTTACCACCTCCTGCCTAGAATTTTGTCTTACGTTCCTTCTCTGCTAGGACTCCAATTTCACTATTTCTCATAAAATTCTGTATATTGGTGTTTTAAAACTATCCTTTAAAAGATCTAATCCAATGATATTTAATATCATTTGAATATACTCACACACACACACTATCTGCCCAGACACCTTTGGAACACTAAGTCCTACTAAGGCTACATTAGAAAACTTCATCTATTTTGACATTACTGTAATGCTTGAACCTAAATATGACCTTCTGGTTAGCATGTGATGGGCTTATGTCTGAAGTTCTTCCAGAGCATCCTGTCATATCTCAGAAGAGCTGCTGGTGTTGGCAGGGTTGGGGTGGGGGCTTTCCTATTAAACAGGATCTTGTTCACTGAATCCTATTGCACGGTCCTACTGCTTTAATTACTCAAGGTCACTAAGACCAAAGGTAATTTAATGATCTAGAGGTTTGGGGTTATCCCTTGTCTCCTGTTAGTTTTCTCGCCTGTTTCAACAGCTTCTTATACACTGCTTTTCACAGTTACCTCTCTAGCTTTGACTCCATCTATCTATCAATCATATGGAAGTACCACATAGTTAAACATTAGAAGTTGCTTTTCAAATACTGCAATAAATACAATACAAAACAGCAAGAATAGCTAGGCCAAATTATGAATTATAAGGTATAACATACATTCCCAATGTCCAGTTCATATATATTTGGAAACTGATATTGATATTCTATTATCTATCTCAATAAGCTTAAAGTTCTATACCTAACTCAGTTTCCATCCTAACTTGCATTACTAACTTAAAAACACATCTTCTTAGACCCAGAACCTTTTAACTCCTAAACAACTTAAAATGTAATGGTGAGATTATAACTATCTAGTCTTTAACCACATCAGAGACCTAAGAAGGATAAATATATCTGAGTAGACAGAAAGTGCAGAGCTAGCAGCTTCCAAAACTAAGAAATGACAGACAACTAGCTGCCTGGACAGTCCCCAATTTCTCTCAAAACATTGGAGCATCTATCTTCAGCCTTTGGCCCAGAATCTCTGACAGACATTAATTGTAAAGCAGGAATTATCAAGGACTTGCCTATCGTGTCTTGGCAGAGCTAGGCTGTCGACTTACCTACAAACTAATAGTCATTCAAACACGTCATTTTCTTAGGTACTAGCATAGTGTATCGCAGATATTTTCTAAGTTAATCAGAAATCAAGTTGCTAAGAAACAAGCAACATTTGCTTATCCAAATATACAGAGATAGGTAGGCGGTCTTCAAAAACCTCAAGAGATCTGTAGAATATAGCATTCAAAGATGTTTTCTTAAGATTTTTTTGATATTGTGACATGTCAGCTCCTGACAGTACCCCCCATTCTACAAGTAGATGATGTGCATCAAAGAATCTCCATTTGGAAATGGCTGCATTAGTGGCAAGCTTGTCCCTGGGCAAGAGAAATCCCTTGCTTCAACCGTAGACAGAATGCTGTCCAAAAAGGACAAAACTTGAAAATAGACTTTTTATAGAGTATATTGTACTGGTGGGCTGCAAGGCAGTACCACTAGGGAAAAGTGTCCCAACTAACAGTTCCCCTTCCTTCAACTCTTTCCTGTCCTCCCCTAGGCCAATTCTCAAAGAAATACATATTCTTTTGGAAAAACGACCCATTAAATTTAGTTTTTAAACTACTTGTATTCCTTTTAGTTTATCTCATTTTGTTTTGCTTTGTTTGTAGAGACAGAATTTAGCCTGGAACTCCCCTCCTGCCTCAATGTCACAGTCTCAGGAGTCCCAATTTTTAAGCACTGTACACAGCCAATACTGCTTTTTAATGGAAAAAAAAAATTCCCACATGTTCTCTCTGCTTCTAACAGGATCTCATTCCTTTTTTTTTTTTCTCTCAAAACGTTTAAACTTATAATATTTTTAATTTAGTTGTATGTCACTGTGGTTTATTGTTTGTTTGGTTTTGGTAAGCATTTTCCATTACTAATCCCACTACTTTCCTATAAACTGCCCACTTACAGATACTGCATAAGCATACAAGACTTAACCTTCAGCAGGCTGTGACCTGCTGGAAGACAGCTAAAATACCTTAATTCTTCTTCCAGGACCTAAAAAGAAAGCTACATCTAAAAGATCTCTCTCTCTCTCTCTCTCTCTCTCTCTCTCTCTCTATCTCTCTCTCTCTCTTCCATATACATACATGCTTTTAATTTTCACTGGAAAAGAATTTTAATGTAAGTTAACAGATAACTTTAGGGGGAGGGGGTAAATGTCCCTGTACTGTTTGTTTTGCTCTTTGGAGGGAGAATGTGCCATTTTGTAAATATGCTGAGCAAATGGAATCTCCCACAAGAGGATTTCCTCTTCAGAGGAAACTGGTTTTGCTGCTCTGGGCTCAGGGGGCAGAACTGTCTCAAAGGAATAGAGATGGTAAGAAAGGACTGAAGGCACATGAAGTAAAAAAAGAAAAACAATTGCATTTCTTAAGACAATAAATATGTTGAGCAAAGAGAAAAAAAAAAAGAAAAAGAAAAGAAAGGACTGAAGGGAAGACCTATGCCTGCCTCTGAGTTACTGGTTTTATCACAGAGACAAGCATTTTGGAACGTGCAATATCCACATGCTGTTTAGACCAGCTGCCTCTTGTCCCAGACACATGGCTTGATTTGTTTCTTTTTCTTTTTTTTTTCCTTTGGTTTTTTGAGACAGGGTTTCTCTGTGTAACTCTGGTCGTCCTGGACTCACTTTGTAGACCAGGCTAGCCTCAAACTCACAGAGAACCACCTGCCTCTGTCTCTTGAGGGTTGGGATTAAAGACGTGTGCCACCAAGCCCAGCTTTGGTTTGTTTCTTTTTTTATGTTTATTTATTAATTTAAGTTACATATTCATCACAGTGCCCTCTCTCTACCCCTCCTGGTCTAACCCTCCTATACATTCCCCCTCTCCCTCCTATCCTACTCCTCCAGAGTGGGGTGTCCCTACATATCAGTTCCTCCACTCCCCTCTTCAGCAGTCATATGAGGGCTACGAGCTTTCTCATGTACTGGGGGCCTACAAGGCAGCACCACTAGGGGAAAGTGTCCCAACTAACAGTTAACAAAGTCTATGATCCTGTTCTTTTTGGTGTGTTGGTTGTAGGATATCCTGTACTTTATGGCTAAAGTCCAGTTATAAGTGAATAGATGCCATGTGTATCTTTCTGAGTCTGGGTTAGCTCACTCAGGATGAGCTTTCCTAGTTCCATCCATTTGGCTGCAACTTGCATGATTTCCTTGTTTCTGATAGCTGAGTAGTATTCCATTGTGTAAATGTACTACAGTTTTTTTCTTTTCTTTTGTTTTGTTTTATCCATTTGTTGGTTGACATCTGGGTTTTTTCCAGTTTCTAGATACTACAAATAAGGCTTCTATGAATACAGATGAGGGGATGTCCTTCTGGTTTGGTGAAGAATCATTTGGATGTATAGCCAGAAGCGGTATGGCTGGGTCTTGAGATAGAGCTATTCCAAGTTTTCTAAGATATCAATCACCAGGCTGATTTCCATAGTGGTTGTACAAGCTTGTACTCCCACCAACAATGGAGGAGTGTTCCCCTTTCTCCACAACCTTGACAGCATGTTCTGTCATTTGAGTTTTTGATCTTAGCCATTCTGACAGGTGTGAGATGGAATCTCAGAGTTGTCTTGAGTTGCATTTCTCTGAAGATTAAGGATGTTGAGCATTTCTTCAAGTGTCTCTCGGCCATTAGAGATTCCTTCTTTGTGAATACTCGGTTTTATTTGCAGACGATATGATAGTATATATAAGTGACCCCCAAAATTCCACCAGAGAACTAATACAACAGATAAACACCTTCAGCAAGGTGGCTGGATACAAAATTAATTCAAAAAAAAAATCAGAAGCCCTTCTTTATACAAAAGATAAATGGCCTGAGAAAGAAATTAGGGAAACAACACCCTTCACAATAGCCATGAACAATATAAAATACCTGAGGGTAACTCTAACCAAGCAAATGAAAGACCTTTATGACAAGAACTTCAAGTCCTTGAAGAAAGAAATTGAAGAGGACATCAAAAGATAGAAAGACCTCCAATGCTCATGGATAGGTAGGATCAACATAATAAAAATGGCCATTCTATCAAAACCAATATCTGTATTCAATGCAATTCCTATCAAAATACCAACACAATTCTTTACAGACCTGGAAAAAACAATTCTCAACTTCATATGAAATAAGAAAAAACCCAGAAATCACTAAATCAATTCTGTACAAAAAACAAAACAAAGCAAAAGAAAACAAACAAACAAAAAAACAAACATCTGGAGTTATCACCATCCAAGTTTTCAAGCTATACTACAAAGTCATGGTTTGTTTCTTAATGTATAGCCTCATAATTTCTTTTATTTCATTTTCTTTATCTCTGTATCCTTCCTTCCTTCCTTCCTTCCTCTTTCTCTCTCTCCCTTCCTCCCTACTTCCTTCCCTCTCTCTCTCTCTGCATATGTGTGTTTCTGTTTCTGACTCCTTGTCTCTCTTTTTCTCTCATTCTCTCTCCCTTTCCTTCCCTCCCCAGTCTCAGCCTCTGATTTTCCACACTTCAAAATTTGTGTAAGTTGACTTCTCTTTTTTTTAGTTTGTTCAATCTAGTTACTAAGACAACATGTCTAAATCCAAGAAACTCAAGAATCACAGCAAAATACTGTTTAGGTAACTATCAAGATGGAGATGTATGTATGTATGTATGTATATATGTGTGTATGTATGTACAAGCATACATTCTGAAATCTAGAGCTCACCACTAAGAGATATTCATTTGCATCACTACAACAGCACATTGGATCATATTGGGATGAAAAGCAGAGAAAGCGCAAATGCTCTGCTCCTTCCTCCAACTGGAACTAGGACAAAAAGGCAGGACCTTCTGTGGCAGGTAAGCCCAGCACTTGTTGCCTAAGGGAAAAGGTCTGTTTCCAGTGGATTTCTCTCACAGCCTGATGCCAAGATGTAGCCCAACTTTTCATAAATATTCACCGATGGGCATAACAGCACTTAGTATCCACTGTCAGAACAGACTTGAGATCTTTCAACCATTATGTACAGTCATGCTAAATATGGCTAAATGCTTACTTCATCAGTTCTCAGTCTGAGATGATTGGGACCTCTGAGGAACACTTTACAATGCATAGGAACATTCTGTACTTGTTGCACTATTTGGGAAAAGGGTGGGACATGTGTTACTGACCACTACTAAGAGTTAAAGACCAGAGATGATGTTCACCACCCTGAGATGAGGAGGAAAGCCTCCCCTTCTGAAGAAGTATCCTTCTCTAAACATGTAAGCCAACGCTGACAGACTCTGGCTTATAAAGTTACTGACCTGAGATTTATCCTTGGCTCTACTGTTTAATCCTCTTGGTAATCCTATAGAACCCATCAATGACTGTCAAAGTCTTTGTTCCTGATGTTATTTGTAAATGGCATCTATTAGAATCTCAGAATAATCCTAGATTCAATCTTAAAATTTTAAAAAGCATGTCTCACTTCAATGAGGAAATAATTTGTATGGTCTACTGGATTAATCTTTTGATAGTAAATTTGAGATGATTTTTACAAACAGACAAATCTGGCAGTGGAGGGATTCTCTGTGCCTGGATTCTTAACTGTGTGTTGATTTTAACATGCAAGACTATTAATCTTGGCAAGGATAAAGTTAAATGTTTAGCACTGAAGAAAGAATAAGATTGGTTCAGTTAACTTCCATATGCTTCTTTGCTTCATACTCAGTTGTTTATTGTATCTTTTCCCTTTACCTGGCCCTTCTCATAGTCTTGGTGTAGTTTCACAGCAGTACCCAGTAGTGTCCTGGCACTTTCACAAAACCCAAATCAATTATTTTCAGGTGATGAATTCCAGTAGAATAATTATGATAGCCCAGACTTCTGGAAACTCTGACGTCTTGGCTCTCTCTTCCTCTGGCTCTTATTCCTTCCTTTCTCTTCCAGAAAAGATTCCTTGCTTCACCCAACAGAGAACAACATTGTTACTGATATGTTTTCCCCAGAAACATTTTCATATGAACAATTGTTCATACGAACGATATCATTGCACAATGAGACTGTGGCTTTTACTTCCAGGGAGTCTCACTGACCAGATAATGCACAGGAAATGCTACATCTTTTATTTTAGTTTTGTACCATCTGCATCTTCAGTGTGTGCCCTGTAAATTGTACCAATGGCAACACAGACGTGGGAGCCAGAGACCTTGGGTTTTAACCTTCCCATTAAATTTGTGCACTAATTTCTGCAGGTGCAATTGCTTTGGGCAATTTATTTTCTGTTTGTAAAATGGGATTGTTGAGGCTCTGGAGAGCCATGAACATGTCAAGACCCCACTGCAGAAAGCTGAGGACACCACTGGTGTGGAGGAGGGTCCCCTGACCCCTGATTCTGTTCAACCAAAGGGCTCTCCTTTGTATTTACAGAGTCCCTGCTGTGGCTTCAGTCCAAAATGGCTTTTTTTTTTATTTAAAATGGGTGCTTGGAGACTAGCATTCTAGAACTAGGACACCTAGTTCTTCTGGGTCAGCACTTGGATGCAAATGTCCCTCTCCTGTGAGATTTCACAAAGACATAAACTTTCAGGAAAAACCCTTTTAATGCAAATTCACCCTACACATGAATGCACAGCATCAGCAGTGGTCTTGATGGCCTTAGTCTCACAATCTTAGAACTGGAGGAACCTAAACAATTAAGTTGGTGCAACTCCTTAAATCACAAAAGCTCAGAGGGAGAGAAATTGAATGTCATAGAAATAATGACTACTCCTGGGGTTGAGTTATTTTCCATGTCCTGAATAGAGCAAGTAGGAACATTTTAAAAATAATCCTCTAGTTTCTATCTAAAGTGACTGGCACTTTATACAGTGGACCTTGTATTATACATGTGTCATTTTCCATCCAAGTTTTATGTAGCCAATGCGAAGACTGAGACCCTATATGTGCATGGGCTTTACCAATAATGGTCAGAGTGATGTCACAAAGAAGGGAGGGAATCTGGTTCCTTCAGTTCTGCTCTCAACACTTCTATTTAATTGAATCCAATCTAGGCAACTCAGTCCTCTAGCTGACTTTATTTTCTCCTCTGTAAAAGGGCTGGCTGGCACACAATGTTCCATGAGTGTGACAGGATGTGCTGCAGAAAGATGCAGATCTGGAGAATATCTTCTCCAGTCTGTGCTAAAGTATAACACATGGGGAAGAGGGAGCACAGAAAAGCTCACAGGAGATGCTCACAACTGTGGATCTTGTTAAGTAAGAGGCTCTATGCTTTTGATTTTACTTGAACCAGGAACCTGACCTTGCTACTTGTCCAGTTTTTTTGTTTTGTTTTGTTTTGTTTTTTTCCATTCCCCACAAGAATCACCTTAACCTTCTCCTTTTCTGGAATGCTTTTATCCTGTGGACCAAGGAGTCCTTGTAGAGTAGGGCTGAGGAAAAGAAATGCTACGTGTAGAGGACTGTACAGCACACTTCAGCAGAAAGGGGAGTACAAGCAAACCCAGCCTCTCTCCGCTGTAGTCCTCTGAAGTACTGAACACAGAAGGTCACACACGCCCCAACACACCCAGTGGAAAAATGCCTCCCCATCATTCGTTTGGCAAGTGATGGACAAGCCTGGTAGAAATTAGGAAGTCAGACAGCAGAAAAGAGGGGATGAATTAAAGGACAGAAAAAGAATTATGGAAGAATGTGGAATGGAAAAAAGAAAAGAAGTATTGTTCCTAATGAGAAATGCAAAATTTTCCACTAAACAACTCTGAAGGTTGGCTGAATGAACTATGGTACCATGTGAATGAAAATGAAAGGGGGAAGGGGAGCCCAGGAAGGCTTGCCTTCTGTCTGCTCTGCCCCTGAAGGCAATGGAGTCAACGTCACAACACCACAGATTACTTGGGAGGCCCTGAGACTGCAGCTATGCCCTTCATGTAGAGCTTGAAAAAAAAAAAAAAAAAAGCACAGGACTATGTTCAAGTTCTAGACCCTCAACTCCAGTGGTTTTGCTTCCTTGTTTTACCAATCTAGGGCCAGTGACAGAGCTTGAATTCTTCATGGTTTTTGGGAGTCCTCTAGCCCAAAACATTTTAGTGCCCGTAACCAACATCTCTGCCTTTGCTGGGTTGCATTTCTAGAATCAAACTATTACCTCTCCTACTTCCCTGTTCATGCACAATTATTTGATTGGAAAAAGCTCAAAGCTGAAGTCCCTCAGCCTTGAGATCAAGGTTCTAAGAAATTCACACTTTTCCCAATTGTTTAACATTACAAAAGAACCACAGCCATGTCAAAGGAATGTTTCCATTTCACAATATGTCATTCTCACCAGTAAGACAAGATGACGTTTTTCTCAAACATTACCAAAGGAATTTGGCTTACTACCTCTTTAGAGTCTATCAGTGAGCAAGTTGTACTACTGACAGAATCTATTGACTCCCAGAGATGGAGTCTGTTAAAAAGGAGGAAGAGGAGGAGAAGGAGGAGGAGGAGGAGGAGGAGAAGAAAGTAGTTTTATTAGTTTCCTTTATTAAAACCTATATAGGAATCCCTTATGCCCCAGGCTGAGAAGGAAGAAAACTTGTAAGCAGTTAGTCGCTGCTCAGCTCTAATTGAATTGTCAGACCTTGGAGCCCACCGTAGCTACAAGAGTGACTGGTGAAGAACTGGGGAGGCTTTGGATCTTTGGATGCAAAAACCAGAGCAAAAACAGCTGGGGTGATTATGCAGGTCCAATCAACTGGCCACACAATGAATTTCATGGGTTTCCTTCCAAAGTAATGGGGCATAGGATGGGGTGTTGACACATTTTGATGATCCAAGGACAAAAAAAAAAAAAGAAAGAAAGAAAGAAAAGAAAAGAAAGAGGCATTTTAAAGGATGGGGGTGAGAGACTCATTTTCTGCTGAATAACTAATATTTCAGAATAGTATTTCAAGAAGTCAAGAAGATAAAACAATGCCTTCTGAAACAATTAAGGACAAGTGTACATATTCTATAAGCCCCGGAAAAGAGATTGAAATGTTAGATCAGAACTAGGTTTTCTTCTGAGCCAACAAGGGCCCTATGTCGCATCCTTGTCTGGCTTTCAATTCTCTTTGAAGGCACTCAGTCCAGAGAAAACAACTATAAAGCAGGGTTGGAGTGAGAAAATAACTTGAACTTACTTCTTTTTTGCTTCTTCTTCTCTGTAAAACACAAATAGATCACGATCCAGATGACAGCATTTGAAGATGACTGGAGGTGGGAAAGAATTGCCTAAGTTAATTCCCCACCCCACCCCCACTTATTAAGAAGAAAAACAAAGGACAAACTTCACAAAGCACCAATTCAAGAATAAAATGTGTAGGAGCAAGCTGTTTAAAACAAAACAAAACAAAAAGAACAAACAAACAACAAAACAAAGAAAACAACACGTTTTGTTGCTTGCTCTTTTTGAGCAGCTAGGAATACTGGAAAAAGAAAGATAGAGAAAAATCATTTCTGATGATTCAGGATAAGAAAGGAAAGTAATCTTCCTCACAGTTGCTTAAAATGTCAGAAATACTCAGAAAGTAGGTACAATGGGTCCAGGGAAGTCTCAAGTGATAAAAACTGAAGATAAATTAGAAAAGAGACAGCAAATCAAACCAACTAAGTGGATGGAGTGGGAAGTGGGTCTGCAACAATAGCCAGAATGTCTAAGTCTGAAACAGTAAGAAATCAGTTAACCTTGTCACTTTTTATCCCACTGACACCCAGGAAAACAGACACCCAATGTGGTAAATTGCCCTTTACCCATACGGAAATGTCTCTCAAAAGTTCACATGCATAAAGTTGAACTAGTATCCTTGCAACAAATGGATACAGAGATTTGATGTCTACCCTTCTTGCTTAAGATATTTAGAGGGAATATGATTGCTGATGACCCAACTCAGACCTTTTAACATAAATGTCTAATGTTCACTCTATTTTTCACGTCCCAATGGGGAACAGTTACCCATCTGGTAAGCATCCATGCCTGGCAATCTTTGAGAGAAGCAAAAAGAAGTGGTGGTTCTTGATTACAGGGAGCTCCTAGAAGTAATGGAACATACACTTAAAAAATAATAGAATATTGTTATCAGTTGCCAAATATGTGTGGACACTGGGAATATATGTTATACCATATAATATTCGTAATTGTTGCTTAATTTTTCTTATTGCTTTGAATTGTATTTATTGTTACAAAAAAGAGCCTTTTGTTGGAGTAAAAGGGAGAGATGTTGGGGTGGGGGGAGAAGATACACCTTCAACTAAAAAAAAAAAGGGGATAGGAGGGAGGGGGGAAGAGGGTAGGAGGGTGTGACCAAGAGGGGGAGGAGGGAGAGGACTGTGATTGAAATGTAACTTGAAGAAATAAATAAGTGTTGAAAAACATTTTTTTAATTAGTTTAATAGAAAGACAAAAAAGGAACATTCTCTGCCGGGAGCTTTCAGAACAGTAGCCAGGAACTAGGAAAGAACACAGAAAGCCTCACAGGAGTCTCTCTTTGTGTTAGGATGGTGATGATTTCAACATGTAAGGAATGAGGAATCCTTTATTTCCACAACAGTGGTAAGAATAATGGCACCATGGTGCTTGTTAAGAGTCAGGCTTCTCTTTGTCTTAAACTAAACTCAAACCAAGCAGGTAGTCTAGTATTTCCCCATCTCTCAGATAGGAAAATAGAAAGCTGTTGTGGTCTATGATAGACTTGAATTTCTGATTTTTTTTCCTATTTCAGGGCCTTCAAGCTCCCCAGGAAGAATAGCAAAGCCGATTCAAAGTGTCAGACATGAAGAGACAGGACCCATAGATGGAAAGGGGCAGAGAGACTGTGGATGCTGGGGGTCAAGATACTTGGGTTTTACACAGTAGCAAATAGAAGCCACTATGTATTCTCACAAGAAATGTTGCATTAATTGTTGTATCTTAGGGTTAAGGCTATGGTTGAATTATATCTTACAAAAGAGAGAATTGTTTTTTTTTTAAATATTTTATTTATTTATTTATCTATCTATCTATCTATTTATTTATTTATTTATTTATTTATTTATTTATTTATTTATTTATTATGTATACAGTATTCTGTCTGCATGTATGCCTGCAGTCCAGAAGAGGGCACCAGATCCGATTATAGATGGTTGTGAGCCACCATGTGGTTGCTGGGAATTGAACTCAGGACCTTTGGAAGAGCAGACAGTGCTCTTAACCGCTGAGCCACCTCTCCAGCCCCGAGAGAATTGTTTTTAAGTTGGATGAATCTTACCTTTGCATATACACACATAAAGTATGCCTCTGTTGAAACTGAACCTTTTAATTATTCAATATATATTTATTGATAACTATTCACTTTATAAACATTCACTTAACTACTAACCCGACGAATGACTACAACCCCTATTACCTACCCACTAAATCTATTGATAAGTATTACAACTATTTTCATAACCATTTTAGAAGGATACAGTCTCTGGGGCAGGTCCTCAGTCGTCAGGAACACAGTCTCTGGGGTAGACCCTTTAATGCACTTAGCAGTCTTTCTTCTGGAATATCTCAGACGTAGATCCATCAGGGTAAATTGGCTATGGCAACTTCACCTTGAATAAGGCTTGAGGCTTTCTTCTCTCTGGGAGAACTCAGCCATGTGTAGGCCAAGTTATTTCCTTTATATCAGCAACTCTGCCGCTCTGCCTCAATCTTTAAAGCTGGCCACAGTTCCGTTCAGGCCACTGTTTAGACAGGTCAAACCCCTCTAGGCAAAAGCTGAGCCACAGGGGTTAGTCCTTGGCCTTTTGCTGTTTTGCTGAGGCTTTCTCTGCTCACCAGCCCTTTCTCCATCAGAGAATACAAACTACTTGTTGTCCTTTCCAGCATGGGAGCTCTCTAGCATGGGGACCCTAGGCTCCATCCACTTGTCCTTAAATAGGATCTCTCCTTGTTCCACCTGGCTTCAGCTTAATCTGAGCTCTGCCCACTTAGTAGTTGAAAACAATGCCAGGCCATAAATCTTGTTTTTAGTCCATAGAGACTCCCCTTGTTTCTCCTGACTTCATCCTTGTTTTTAGTCGATCAGCTGATAAGCTAATTGCCCACAGCCATGTTGATCTTCATGCCCCAGATTAAGTGACTGTATCAGAAACCCCTAGATATTTACTAAATATAATTTATATTAATCTATCTTCCCTTACACTCTGTAGAGCAACCACCACCTAACTGCTCAATTTCCCCAGGCTTTTGGGCATATTGTATGCAATAATACTAAAAAGGAGCACCTTTGGTTTCAGGGAACTAGAACTTGCTCACCCCAGGAGCTGTCCAAATCTGGCTTCAGTATAATCCCTGCTTGCACAGCATTCCACAGAGCCCAGAGTTATCAATGGACTGTTGGTACAGCACAGACTGGAGTCCATTGACCTTAGAGCCCAGACTGACTTCTAGGCCCTGGACCTGGACTCACTTCATCAAACCATGCTGAACTGACACCACTCACATGACAAGGAGAAAGTCCCCTTCTCTTTCGGGACATCCCAATCTTCATGTCTCAAAAGAGAAACCTAAGTGCAAGGTGCCAGAGTTCACGATTCTCGCCTCTTCCTATTGTCCAACTCATTCGCATCAGGTATCAGGTGCCTTCAGCCGCTCATGATCCGGGATGTCACAGAACATTACTCCTGAGAGCAAGTGTAGTGTGTATATGTCCTCTCGATAAGAATGGCTGTGCTTTTTTAACTCCGAGAAGCCTTCTGTTCTACACTGAGTTATATCTGGCCTAGGATTAGGCTTCTAAGTGCAAACTAGGTTGCAGATGCCAGAAGCAATTCATTTACACATGGCGTTATGACTACATCCAATTCAGTTATACATGGCACTGTGACCATATCCTAGTACATAGGAGCTGGTCACCCTGCCAGTGATGAACATTCCACCGTCCAAATGTCTTACTCCTCAAGAAAGGCTTTTTATTATTTTTGGATGTTTTAGTATATATGATAGTGTTACTGGTGTGTGTGTGTGTGTGTGTGTGTGTGTGTGTGTGTGTGTGTGTGCTTCTCTGAGAAACAAAGGCAAGGCTGTCCCTAAAGTTTACATGGAGCATAGAGGAGAAAAGAATTATGGTGTATCCTTTTGGTGTTAACAAGTAAATTTCCAAAGTGTGTGTTGTGGGGAGTGGAACATTTCCTTATTCAGAAATTGTCAATTATGTGAACTAATGTCATGACAAAATTCTGAGGACGGTTAAGCTTATGGGTTCATCTTCTTTGACCTCTAATCAGGGAATGAGGGCAAAGGAATAAGAAATAAATGTTAATATTACATGAGAATATATAAGCACGGAACCACAGCAATCCACATATTGACTGAATGGTGATTTATTTTCACTGGACCCAATATGAGTATGTATCCCTTCTCTTTTCCTTTTCTTAAGAAAATCTGTCTGCTATGTACTGCAGAACCATCAGCAAAATGGCCACATGTCCCCTCACACCTGAGACTCCTGGGAGGACCATACACATAGGGGCCTTACTACAAGACCACCCACGTTCTGCTCAGGGAACCAGCTTAAAATATCTTTGTTATTGGCTCTCAAGAGGCCTTTTCCCAGAATTGACTGCTTTCTGGAAGAGCAGGAAAAATCATGGTACTCTCTGCTTTAAAAGCAACATTATACTTAATGCGTGCCCTGGAAAACCATTGGAAAGCACAGAAAAACAGACAACACATAGTCCTGGAGAGAATTCTGGCTTTCTCTGCATTCCTTGACTCAGCCTAGTCAACTCCAGAATGTCAGCACCTGGCACATTTTACACTGGACCTGAGATTTGGTCTCTGTTGTGATCTCATTAACTCCTCCCAACGCTGTGGGAAAGACCTGGATATATTGAATATATATTCAGAAAGCCAGAAGGATGTGACCAGGAGAAACACAAGTTTGTAGAAGCGGGTAGTTGGGGGGGGGGGCGGTTGAGACCTTCATTCTAAATTTTGTCTGCTATGTATCCAGTTAGGTCTTTTAAATTGCGGGTGTAGGAAATATGTCAGACTCCTGACAGCAATTTAGAAGTTAAATACACAGAAATAAAACCAGAGAGCACTGGGCATCTGAGGTGAAGCAGTCCAGGACGGTAAGAACCCCCACCCCCCCCGAGTAACCTGAAACAGTTACAAAGAAGTGCACATTTCCCATAAGATCGCCTCATACAGCCTCAAGCATATTCCCTCTACCTTTTTCTCTTTGCTCTTCTACAGTTAAGAGAAACAACTTCGTTGAGGACCATTTCTTAAATGTAGAAGGTCAGATTGCAGAGTAGGAGGGCCGGCCGGGAGAAGAAAGGGAAATGATTGGGCTACGTGAAGGAATTTACTCCAGGGTGTAGGTAGGTAGACCACAAGCACGTGAAGCGTTGAAGGACATTTCTGATACGATCTTACGGGCACAACCCACTTTTGCGAATGAAGATGATACTGGGACAGAGAGTAAAGGGGACCTGCCCACTTCCATCTAGTGTCTAGGCGTCTACTTTCACGCACCCCAGAGCCCCCTGAGAAAAGCAGGAGAGAGGGCAGAGCAGTGCCACCGGAGGCCGCCCTAGGGGAAGGGGCGCGGGCGACCGGGCGCAGTCCCACCCTGTACCTTGATGTAGGCCCGCTGCAGGTAGTTGTAGGGCACTCTGCGCTGGAAGTCGCTGCGCACGTCCTCGCTGACGCGGTGGCGGGACGCGGGGCCGCCCAGGCGCTGGCTCTGGCAGCTGCGGGAGCAGCGCGCCCGCTCGAGCAGCGCTCGGAAGAAGGGCAGCTCGGCTCCCGGGCCGGGGCCGCCGGGGGGCGCGAGCGGCCGGCGGGCGGCGCAGTGGCGGGCGCAGCGCGCGCGGATGTCTCGCAGGCGCCGGTGGCCGCGCAGCGCGGCTTCCAGGTCGCGCGCCGCGCGCTCGTAGTCGCCGCTGTAGTAGGCAGCCACGCCGCTGGCGTAGAGCAGGTCGAAGGGCTGCAGCGGGCTACGCTCCGCCTCGGGCTCGGGCTCCCGGCGACCGTCCTCGGGGTCGCCCCGCTGCGGCGCGGGCAGCAGCAGCAGCAACAGCAGCAGCAACAGCAGCGACGCCCACGTGCTCTCCCGCATCCTCCTCCGCCGGACCCGCGTGGGGGACCACCGCGCCCCGCGCCAGCCCGTCGCCCCTCGCGTCCCAGAGCCCGCTCCGGCTCCACCGGCTACCGCGCCGGTCCAGCAGCGATCCTGCTACCCGACAGCCCCAGGTGACCAGCGGCACGCTGCTGTCCTGGAGGCGGAGGCTCGCTCGGGCTGGCCGCTCTTAAAGGGACGCCTCCAGCTCACACGCTCCTCCCGCCGCGCGAGCCTCCGCGAGCCGCGTCCCTGCAGCCGCAGCCTGAGAGCTAGCGCGCCGCGAGAGGCTGAGCCCGGGGGACAAGTTTGGCGTGTGAGGTCCCCTGTGGGTGGCAGAAGACGAGGGGGTTGCTTTCTCTTCTGCCCTTGGGGAAGTCAGGCTCGCAGGCGTGTTTTCGGAGTCTACGTGGGCTTGCTCTTCGTAGCCCTTCACCTTGGGATGCAACGTGAAGTTCCATTTCAGCCAGGCTGGAAAGAGCTAGAGAGAGGGAGGGGCTCAGGCCATTTGAGTAGGTTTGAGGAGAAAGTGGTTTGCCTACGTTTGTTTATACAGCTAAGAGCAGGCAAAGGATGGACCCAACTCTGGGTCACAGAAAAAGAAGCTCCCCGCCCCTCCCTCTTGGGCTTAGTGTGGCTGTGTTCCTGCATTGAATGTGCAGACTGCACTATGGAAAGAAACGATAAATAATTCGAATTTCTTGTTCAGACCTCTGGAGGAAGGTGACGCTGTGCCGAGGTTCTGCCTCTGGCAGTTTTCCAGTTGACTTTACGCAGCGCAACCTAAGTTACGTCTTCCAAAGAAGCCAAATGCCCAACATGTCCAGTGATATTCAGACATAAAACCCTATTGTGAGAGTTAAACGAAGAGGCAGTTTAACAAACCCGGTACCCTGGGACTTGAGCAATGAACATTAATCTAGAAATGGGAAAGCTGACAGAAACAGCCGCCAAAGTCCAAGGAACTAGCTGGAGGCTTTCCTATTCCTCCCCTCTGTTGGGTCCTAAATACCTTCTCAGCCAAGGTGTCCCCCTCCTTTCTGTCCCTTGGCTCTTCCTCTTAGGGGGAAAAAGAAAGTGTGTGTGTGCTAGACCCTGGAGTCCAGCCTGCAACTCCCTGAGAGGAATTCTGTTCGTCTGGAACTGTCTGTGAGAATCTCACCTTAGTCTCTGGGCCACTGGAAAGATGACCAATGAGAAAGAACACCGTATATTGATTGCCCAGCTGATTTGAATTTCCTAAAGAAAGCTTTTGTGTGAAATGGTCATTATGCAAAAAGGCGACCATAGTGTAACATCCATTTCCTTGACCTTTTTGTTGGGTTTCTCATCACTTTGACCATGAACACAGATGGCCATATAAATCAAAACAAAACTGATTAAAGTATATATTGTTTTGTACTATTTGTATTATTTGGAGCACCAAATTCTCTAATTTATCTATTCCTGCTGATGGCAAAGCTCCAGTGTGGGGCTTGCCTTAGATGGTCAGTGCTCCAGAATTAACTTTTTCTCCTGGTAATGAACTAACTGTTCAGATAAAGATGCTAGAGTCTAAAGTTATCAATCCACTTTGAGAAGGGTTTGAAGCATATAGATTAGAAATGCTGGGGGGGGGGGTTCCTGGAGAGATGGCTCAGCGGTAGGACCCGGATTCAAATCCCAGCACCCACATGACAGTTCACAGCTGTCATGACAGTTCAAAGCTGTCTGTAATTGCCTGCCGGGGGTGGTGGCACACACCTTTAATCCCAGCACTTGGGAGGCAGAAGCAGGCAGATCTTTGTGAGTTTGAGGCCATCCTGATCTACAAAGTGAGTCCAGGACAGCCAGGGATACACAGAGAAACCCTGTCTCAAAACAATTAAAAAAAAATAAATAAAGAGAGAAATGCTGTTTGGGAAGATGCTTTTGCATATCTCAACTCTACATAATAGATATTTCTCAATCACTGAATATGTATTACTGAATTAATATCTTTAAGTGCTTAGCCCTGGTGTGTGTATGATGGGGGGGGGGTAGAGAGATGGTTATACCAGTGTCCTTATTTCTGGGAGTTTACAGTCCTATGCAGGAGAAGAACATAAAATACAGGACTCTGATACAAAATAAGAGTGTGGAACATACTAAGTTGAATTCAGTATGCTTTGGTAACACAGGAGATGAACCTTCTTGTTGAGGGAAGGTCTATAATTAATGATAATCTAAATACTGGGAAACAATTTAATTATTTCTACACCTTCTGGCAGAACAGAGCCAAAAGAAAAAAAAAGAAAGAAAAAAGAAAAGAAAGAAAGAAAGGAACTTGGTAGAAAAGACACTGGACAGAATCAAAAGCCTATAGTCCATAGCCCGCAAACAACCTGCTGGCTCCCAGTTGGGACACGTGTTTTCAAGCCTTCTGTATACCATACTTCCGCACAGCATATGCTAGACAAACTGCTTAAGTAATATCACAGATTTTTCTGAACATTGGAATGTCTTGAAGAACTTAAGTATTTATATCTGGTCCCAGCTCTGAGGGATTCTGATTTAATTGGTAGGGTGTATGACCTAACCAATGGGATTTGCAGAAGTTTTCCCAATGTTTCTATTCTGAAACCAAGGCTGAGAACCACTGTCTTTAGAAATGTCTCATGATGAGGAGTAAGTCTATGCACATTCATGAGTCTGAGATGTTGGAGTAGGGTTTTGTGCTATCCTTCTATGTGCTTCAAAGCCTCAGACTTACCTTTTAAAGTTGTAATGAAAAAAATTTGAGCCCATTTCATGCTTCCTGGTTTATTAGATCTGTGGGGGGACCCCAAATATGCTTTTCTGACAGTTTCTTTATCGATGCTGAGGCTCTTGCTGCATGACCCACATTTCATTATCTAATTTCTTATAAATAATCTTTCCTGTATGTTATATTATCAAAAACTAAATTAACAACAAAAACTGAAAGACCCTAGCATTTGAAATGGAATCAAACCTGGCCCATGTTTCCACTCAGACCTAGAGAACACCAAATAAAGTTTGAAAGTTAGTAGTTCTCAGTCAGGGACTACTGCCCATCCAGGCTCAGTTGACAATGAAGAGAAAGAGAGAGAGAGAAAAGAAAGAAAGGAAGGAAGAAAGAGAGAAAGAAAAGAAAGAAAGAAAGAAAGAAAGAAAGAAAGAAAGAAAGAGAAAGAGAGAGAGAAAAGAAAGGAAGGAAGGAAGAAAGGAAGGAAGGAAGGAAGGAAGAAAGAAAGAAAGAAAGAAAGAAAGAAAGAAAGAAAGAAAGAAAGAAAATGGAAAAGAGGGAGAAGGAAAGCAGGCAGGGAGGAAGAGAGGAAGGAAGGGAGGAAAGAAGGAAGGGAAGGAGGAAGGAAGGAGCTATGGTTTGAGATACCACAACTGGAAAAAAGTTGTTGACATTTCTGCCAAGATAGGTAACAACTGAGAGCTGGGAACTTCACTTTTCATCCCCATTCCTTGCGAATTCAAAGACCAGCCAAGGAACAAGAAAGCACATCCTATCATCTCCCGTTTTATTGTCTTTGGAATGGATCTTGACAGAAGCTCGGGTTTCCTTTTACTTCTGTTCATGAGTCCTCAACGGCAAGGCGCACTTGCTGCAGGGTTCCATCAGAAGAAAGGAATTCTGGAACGAAAAGATCTTCAAGTGTTTCTCAGGCTCTCCAAATCAGCTTAGACTTTTGAACTGACTTTCCTCCTTATAAAACCTTTCTGAAGGAACAGAAAGTGTACTCAGACTTCAGCAGGGGAATCAATCAAAGCTTTCCATAAGCAAATGTGATACTAGTTTATTTTGACCGGTGTTTAAACAGCCAGAGATTTTGCATGCCTCAAACATCTGATTCCTTTGAAATGAAAGGAATAATTCTCACAGTGCAACAACTCAGACCATGCTAGGCTGCTGTTGATGCTGGCAACAAGGGAGTTGTTTGGAAGATTTTTTTCTTTCTTCCACAAATAGGATCATCTGAAGTTTTCTTCTTTTTCTTCTTCCAACCAAGTTAGTGTGAAAGGCCAGACAATAGTCTGTCAACATAAGAGAGTGAGAAAAAAGTCCTCCCAAGAGAAGGAAGAGGACTTTTTTCTTTTAGAAAAATTAATATTTAACCCATATTTAAAATCAAACAAGGCTGCCACATTCCAAGACCATCCATTCCTTTCCAGTCTTCTTAGTAGCTCGTTCCCCATGCTTACCTTCATTCTTGATGGCGCTTTAAAATTACAAACTAAACAAATCATAGACACACTCTACCTCTGGACTCATGTCATAGAGACATTCTAACTCCTGTCTTTGGGAGACTCATATTTTGTCAAACAACAAAAATGGAGGAGGATAAATAAATAATGCTAATTATTCCCAAGGTAATATGAGCAGCTAACAGCACGATTCACATGGAAATGCAGTCTTGCAGGCTGACTATCATGACAGGATTTCTTTCAAAAGTTAAGCACTATTACTGTAAATTTCTGTGGGTTTTGTTTTTGTTGTTGTTTGTTTGTCTTGCCAATTTGCCACAAGTTAGAGTTACCTGGGAAGAACACTTAAACTGCAAAATTGCTTCCATTACATTGGCCTGTGGACATGTCTGTAGGGCATTTTATTAATTAGTAATTGGTGTGGGAGAACCCAGCCCACAGTGGGTGGTGCCATCCCTTAGATTGTTGTGCTGGGTAATATAAGAAAACAAACTGAGTAAGTCCTGGAGAGCAAGTCAGAAGCAATACTCCTGCATCCCCCCCCCCCCACCGTGGTTTCTGTTTTAATGCAGGGGAATAGCCACAATGGTCTACAATATTTGCGGGAATATATGGTTACCCTTCAGATCTTAACCGTAAGAACGTACTGCTAAAGACCGCATTACTTCAGTCATAAAACATGATAAAACTAAACTGGTACAAATCTTTAAATGTGACTGTATAAGCTAGAGAAAGTGCAGAAACTAAGAAACTATAAAAGGACAGGATGAGGCAGCTCTAGAGAGGGGGATGGTGGGAGCTATGAAAGGGGCAATGGGACATCTGAGAGAAGAACTTTAAGTGGGGGAGGAGAAGGGAAGGTAACATACAGGGAGAGACAGGGAGAAAAGATAAACAACTTTGATAGTGACATCTCTGTCACAGCATAGCTGTGTTTCATCTCCAGGGTAGTCTAACTGTGGACCCCATGCTGTTTCTGACCAAGTCCGAATCATCCCTCAGGCAGTGGCCTGCCCTCTTCTGGCAGGACTCCTGGCTGACCCTGCCTTGGGTCTGTCTGTCCAGAGTAAAACTAAAGCACTTATCTCTGTGGCCTCAGCCCAGTGGGAAAAGGATGAGGAAGTCCACTTCAAAAGAATGATGTTTTAACCCACTTCCAGAAAAACGGCTTAATGGGGCTTTGTGTTTGTTGTTTGTTTTTTCATGTCTGGGAGATCTATATAGAAATCAAAACACAGAAAGTGTAAGTATAATCACACTGTTGATTCATGGAGAATGTACATCAAATTCTGCTGTGATGTTAAATTCTCATCTTCGTTCAGGTCCAAGAAATACTAATTAAAGATTCTAAGCCGGACAGACTCTTTAACTTTATTTGATTTTTCTTTTTGAGACAAGGTTTCTCTGTGTAGCCCTGCCTGTTCTGGAACTCACTCTGTAGACCAGGCTGGCCTGGAACTCAAAGATCAGCATGCCTCTGCCTCCTGAGTGCTGAGATTAAAGCATGTGCCACCACTGCCTGGCAACTTTGATTTTTGATTTTGGTGGATAGGGAGAAATTAAGAGATCAATTATACAAAAGAAGAGGTAGTGTAATGGTTAGTTTTATTCAACTCGATATAAACTAGAGTTTCCTGGGAAAGGGTACTTCAGTCAAGTAATGTACTCCATCAGCTTCTGTAGGGCATTTCTTTATTCCTGATTGATGTGGAACAGCTCAGACCACAGTGGGTGGCACCATCCCTAGGCAAGTGGATCCAGGCAGCATTAGAAAGGTATCAAGTAAGCTAGAGGAAGCAATCCAATAAACAGCCTTGCTCCATGATCTTCGCTTCAGTTACTCCCTGAGGAACTGCTGAGGTCCTGCCCAGACTTCCTTGAAGAATGGATGATGATGTGGAAGGGTAAACTGAGTAAACCTCTCCATATATTGGTTTTGGTCCATGTTTTGTCACAACAACAGAAATTGAGAGCAGACAGAACATAAAATCAATAGTTCCAGAATTATCCGTGAATCTAAACCTAAACCCACATTACCGAGGATAGTCTCTTTTCTGTACCAGAGTCTAAACAAGAATCCCTCCTAACAATAGGGCATCAAGCCTAGTTTCTAACTATTTTTTGAAAGGCTCCAAACCTTCTTATAGTGGGATTACAGAGAAACATGAAGAGCCAAAGATAGCAAAGCTTTAGTTCCTAAGACGCCATGAATTCTACTCCTGGGTACCTGCCTCTCTCATCCTAGATTTCTTTGCCAACCATTTTCATCATTTTTGACTTGGCTCAACAAGACTCACCTCAGGAATGAGGAACCTGTGGTGTACTTGGTCTAACATCTCATTCTTTCCTCTTCTGTTTTGTGATTTAATGCTGAGTATTAGAGTGACCCATCTCAACCCACTGCAGGCTGAGACATCTCCAAGACCCATGAAGACGTCCACCCCTAGAAATCTCAGCATCTCACCAGAGAACACTCCTGTCTGATGAAAATCTAGAAGAAATTGCTTTTGAGGAAGCATTCATTTTAATTATATTTGTTTTACCAAAATGTGATTTGTTGTTACAAAGATTAACCTTCAGTATAATTTAGTATCAATGGTAGAGTAAAAAGTAAGAAGATAGAGTAGGCTACATACACACACACACACACACACACACAAAGAAAATCTACAGGAAAATAGTTTTGTTTTGCTTTCAAGGCAAGAAATTGCTATAGAATTTATTTAGCAAATTTTTAAACCATTCAACAAAATCTTAAGAACAAAATTAAACTGTCAAAGCTGAAGTATCAAATGGATCTTATTAAAATGAATAATTTGTTGACTATAATGCTTTAAAAGAATGCATTCAAAAAACTTGGTAAAACTCATTAAACTTACCAGTGTGGGACTTGTTCCTCCAAGAAACATTCAATTCTGACTTTACTACTCCTTTTGGCTCCATTCGAAAAGAGATCTAAAAATCTGATCAGCTGACCAACTATTCTGCACAAGCCTGTGGCTCCTTTATCCAGACATTCCCATTTCAGGTTGCTTCTAAACTATTACCTGGCCAAGCACATATCGCCCAATTGGAAATCTATTCAGAGAGAAACTTGTGTCTTCCCCATAACCTCCTGGGAGAAAAGAGACTGCTCAGGTCTTAGTACTGGGTCTCATCCTAGCAAATGATATTTGAATGAGTAAGAATAAAACAAAATAACATTTGGGGGTTGGGGAGAAAAACACTTGTTTTACAAGTGTAAGGACCAAGTTCCAATCTCAAACATCCATATAAAGTCCAGTGCACGTGTCAGTACACCTCTAACATAAGAATTTATGAAGTAGAGATAATACACCAGCTAGCTAGACTCGTGGAACTGTCCATCTCAGACTCCAGTGAGAGTGACTCAATAAATGATCTGGAGAGCAATCAAATGAAGCTTCTTATGTCAAGCTCTGGCCTCAACATGCTCATGTATGCATGCACCTGCACACACACATTGCCCTCACATACATTTGAACATGTATACACACGTGCATGCACACCATACACACATACAAAAAATTTTTAGTGAACTTATGTTTTATAGAGTTATACATATATAACTACTCTGGCAGGAAGTCAAAATACTTTGGATTAGCTGCTTCTGCCAGGAGTTAATTTGTTTTGATATGTTCTACAAGCCATTTCCTTCTGAGGCTCTTCTACCCTCAACAATATAGGAATGAATGGAACTTGACCCTTGAGCCCCTTCCCACTCTCTGTAATTTCAGATCTTTCACTCAAAAACGTAATAATATTATCACATTCAGGGAGTTCTAAAGCACTTCTCCTGTCCTGACTACACCAAGCTCTGTGATGAAGTTAACTACTGAATCCCAAACACAATGCTCCTGCAGTCATTAAAAGGTGTTTACTCAGAGCATGGGTTTTGTCTAGAAATCTCAGCTAGTATCAGATAACAGAGCAAGAGGCCAGGCTTTCTTTGTTCTGTGTTAAGACATATTGTGTGAGCCACCTCCTCCAGAACCCTAAAGCCCTCCCAATTCAGTGTGTCCAGTATTTGCTTTCCTCCTGTCTCTGCTGCTTAATTTTTTGGGGGAAATAGACTTGTCAAAATGAAGGTGGATGATACCATCACTTACTTCCAATCAGACACCTTGAAACACTATATGCTAATTCTCTGATAATACTAAGGCTTTAGTAAGAACTTGAAGAGAATTTAAAATACATTGCTTTATAATCAAAATTGATTTTTTTAAAAAATTCCATAACTTATGTCCCATAATCAAGTTTAGGTGACATTTAGTTAGTCCCTCAATTCAGGTACATTTCAAAAGACACAGACTCACTCATTAAAGCATGATTGCAGTTAATCTGCTCAAGAGTTACAGGCTATCCTCCTGATTCCTGAATAATAATTCCCTTTATAATCAGAATACTGGTTGGTAAACAATAGCCTCACTTCAGGTTCCTTAGCACTTGGCCATTATCAGAGCATCTGCAGACATGATCCCAGGTAAAAAGATAGGAGACAGCTGTCTCCATCTCCTTGCCTAGCCTGCCCTCCTGGGCATTTCCTGCCCAGAGCCCTTGAGTTATGCTGTGTGGTAGAGGAAATTCTTTTCTCTGTCTCTCCTTTCTCCACAGTTCCACAAACCCCCACATCATTTACTATCTAGAAGGGAACAATTACATTTAAAGCATTACTTTTCCCTTTCTGGGGAAATTCTCTGCTACACTTTGAGTTTGCTACACTTTGAGAAAGAAACTTAATGAAATGAATTACATTTTCGAATCTACCAGGCAGTCACGGTTAGAGGTCTCCTTTCTCTATCCTCATCTTCATTCTTGATACCCCCATAAAGAAGCCAGAAACATTGGTTTCCACACTGTGCATCTGAAAGCATTTCAGACTTCAAGTTCTGTCTTGTTATGGGGTACCTGATGAGAAAAAGTGTCGAGAGAGAGAGAGAGAGAGAGAGAGAGAGAGAGAGAGACCTGAATAAGTAGAATGGACTCTTTACTAACAGCCAGTGGGACTGTGCCAAGCAGATTAGCAGGAAGCAGTTCCAGCCTCCAGTTGGTTGAGTGTTTAAGGGAAAAACAAGAACCCACAATTGTGATTTATACAGAAAGGAAGCATTGTTTACAGAAGCACAGAGATTACACTTAAGTGATCAGGTGGTTAGCCTTTAGCTCAAGGTCACATTGTATAGGAATTTAGGGTTTGTCCATAGACTGACTAGCTTACCTTAAGAATTTGGGGGTGGTCCAGAGACCAGTTTTACCCAATATTCTTGGGAATATTTTCATCACATAACTATAGTTCAGTAGCATGCTACAGACTCACAAAGGTTGACTTTTTCTGTAATTTTGGAGGATAAAAGATAAAAACAAAACAAAACAACAACAACAAAAAAAACCAAGACTTTATCCTTGTATTTTATTCACAGCCTCACTTTAAATGACAGAATTTGTGACTCCTCCCTTAAAAGATTGTGCCAAAATTGACTGATGATTTCTGTCCAGGCAGCCACTGGTATGTCATTTCCTAGTTTTAGAAGCTGCTGGCCCTGCACTTACTGTATAATCAGATATATTTATCCTTCTCAGGTCTCTGATGTGGTTGAAGACTAGATAGCTATAGTCCCAGTGTTAAATTTTGAGTTGTTTAGTAATTAAAACAGTGTTGTGGATCTAGGAAGATGTTTTTAAAATTGTAATGCAAGTTAGGATGGAAGCTGAGTTGGATATAGAACTTTAAACTCATGGAGATGGTTGGATAGTAGAATGTTAAAGTCAGTTGCCAAATATGTATGGACTGGACATTGGGAATGTATGCTAAGCCATATAACTCTTATAATTGTGGCCTATTTATTTCTGTTGTTTTGTATTGTATTTATAGTTATAAGAAAAAGAACCATTTTTTAGACTGAAAGGGAGAGCTGTTGGGAGGAAAAAGAAATACCTTAAACTAAAAAAAAAA
Source organism: Lophiomys imhausi (assembly GCA_907164525.1). NCBI lineage: Eukaryota > Metazoa > Chordata > Mammalia > Rodentia > Muridae > Lophiomys > Lophiomys imhausi. The sequence goes on from CAJQZJ010031819.1 coordinate 3,274,829, forward strand.
AAGAAGGGAAGAGGATGGGGGGATTGAGGGGGAGGAGGGTGGAAGGGTGGGACTGGAGAGGGGAGTAGGGAGGGGATTGTGATTGAGATGTAACTTGAAGAAATAAAAAATAAATTATTAAAAAAAGAACATTAAAGGTCAGATATAAATTATTATTTGTTCTGTTATTTTCTTCAGTGGCTTTCATGGGACATTTTGAGACTCGGACAGATTATATATTTATTTGTAGCCTATGCTCCTTCCCCTGAGTGTAGTTCAAAGAGAGATTCACAGATATTTCCTGATAAGACTGCACGTCAGCCTCAGCGTTTGCTTATCTGAAATACCCCAGTGCATCTGGCCATAAGACAGTGAATCAGGTCCAGGGGCTGGCTTTCTAACAGTGGCTAGCCAAGGGACACAGTCTGTTTCTAAGACAGACATCACTTCACACATGCTCCTTTTCTCTGAAACTATCTGTGAGCCGCCATTCCGAGGAACTGTTCAGTAGGTGACCATGAACGGGAAGCTCAACAGAGATAAGCTTGTGAAGGTTCCCAGGACACTTTATGGTCTTCCAGCTGAAGATGTCAGGCTTAGATAGGAAAGAGGCTTCTTAACTGGTAAGCATGTGAGCAGAACTAACACAGAAAGCTCACATTTGTTTTTAATGCTCTTTCGAGTGGGGGAGGAGGATGAGTTTATCAGGACTTCAGCGCTCTCCCTGTCTGTTGTGAGATACTGTCTTCAGCAATGTGATAAGGAAACGACAACAGAGCAAAACAAACCATGGAAGCCAAACTTGGTGAACGAGAAAGAATTATTGATTTACTTACAGTGTTGATAACACTGGGAGAGAATAAGAGCACTACCACACTTTTGAGCGAAACTTGAAGCAAGCTTTATTAAGTACTGGCCAGGATGATGGGCACTGGCCAGGTGCATACTGAGGATTCCCAGAGAATGGCCATGAATTACATTATTCAGGTAATTACAAAGGCAAACCCTACAAAGCCACATACTTCCTACTTCTGTCCAATCAGGAGCAAGCATACACCCTGAGTATTCCTGCCTATGCACCTTCCATCTACATGTGATCAAGCACAACCTGTACAATTGGGGCAACCAACCTTGTTTATTGAGGTGAAAACACACGGCTTGTTATCTCACATGAACAGACCCCAGCATTCCAGGAAGTGATCTGTCCCTGGGCAAGTGGATCTTATCGGCATATAAGGCATTTTTGTTTTATAGATCTCCGAAGCGCAGCAATTTAAACGGAAAACATAACTTTAGTCCTCACCATAGAAGCTTATAGAGAAAGTTGCTCAGCAGTCATCACTGATCATGTATGTTTGAGGATGAAAGGGTCTAGTGTACAGGTTGTTTTTTATGACTTTCTGAAGGCTTTAGGTTATTTACTTCCTAAGATTAAGGAGCTTCCCTGCATGGTAGAATGTTTTGTCTCCCTTTAGGAAATCCTTTGTCTCAAGGAGATACCCTCCCAGATGTAATGTTCTATCATGGAGGAAATTGTTATACAGCACTGACCGATTTCCCTAAAATCTTGGTGGAAGCAAAATCTATAATCTTTTTAGAGGTGGATTAAAAGTTCTCTGGGGCTTGGGATCCTTCCTTCAACTTTAGCCAAACTTGTTGGATTTTGTTTGCATGCTTCATACTAGAAAAGCAAAAGCTATTGCTGCTTTGAAGTTCTGAAAGACTCTCATTTTGAAATACAGCACACAACTCAGCCAACATATCCTTAGAAAAGAGCAGGCAAGACCAATGGAGAAGACAGCCCTGCACATGATGAAAGTGCTTCACTTCCTCAAGACTCGAAGTTAAAAACATCAATATTGGAGAAAAGTTTTGAAAATTATATATATATATATATATTTCTAATTTTTTTTAACTTTGCTTTTGGAGTGTGATGTTCTGTGAGGGTTTTGTTTGCAAATGTTCATTACAATGACTCCTTGTTCTGTCTCGAGGCTTCTGGCTTCTCCTAGTTTGTCAATACTGGAATCTCATTGGGACTTCTCTCAGGCATCCTGCTGTTGCCCTTTTTTATGGAGATTCTGTAGTTTTCGATCTATAGAAATGGCCTCTTCATGCACTCCAGCAGTACACGCATGGGGTAAATGTTGGGGTGGACCAATTCAGAACCCTGGTTCTGGACCTGCAACCCCTACATGTAGGGCTAGCTTTACTGTACTGCCCAGATGAGGTGTAGGGCCTGCTGTCTTGAGTGCTGCAGCATGTGAGGAGCAGGAACAGCTCTCCAGCTCTTGTGACCCCCATTGGTGCCAGATCTCCTGCCTGCCACTGGTGGTGAGGGTAAAAACGTGAGGGGGATTGCTCCTTCACCAACACTATCGCAAAGCAGGCAAAAGGCAGCGCTGACTCTCCCACACTTACACCTTTGGGGCCAGCTCACCACCACACCCACATCCAGCTCTCCTGCTCTCATCAACCCAGGGCCAAGTCTACCACCTGCTACAGGTGATGGGGAACGAGGGAGAGGAGTGTATCTCTCCCTCATCCATGTCACCACAGGTAGACAAATGGTAGGGTCAGCTCTCCCAATCTCTCATTGGAGAAAAAATATATAACTAATTAAACAATTTAACCATTATTTATATTATCTTTAATTGGTCGGCGGTGTTAATCCTTAACCCGCCATTACAAATGAAAACACACAAACACCGAGTGGATTTTAACAAGCCTAGGCCTGGGTTGTGTAATCCTAGCCCATCTAAGCTAGCTCATAATTCTATTACCCAAATATGACCCCATATATACATACGTCCCTTTGGACTATTATTTTCCACACTAAGCCAATGTTCCAGGCCACGTGGAAGGATCTTCTTTAATCTACCCCATGGTGTGTCTTCCTTGTTTACTCCTGGCTTCTTCTCCTGCAACCTTCTTCTTCCCAAGATATTCTCTATCTCCCTGTAAAAGTCCTAGTGCCACCTATCTCTGTCTTTGCCCAATCTCCAGGCCTCAGCATTTATTTATCCAATCAGAGTCAATTAAGTAACATACAGCAAACAGGAGCAATCAACATTTAGAATGCTTAACACCACCCCATCACTCATCTTTGGAACCAGCTCACTTACAATTCCCTGAGTACTACAGCTGGTTAGGGGCAGGGGCAGGTCTCCTGCTGTGAGGATTCTAGGGCCAGTTCTCTCATGATGCCCAGGTGGGGGAGGTGGCCCAGTTCTGCACAGCCCTCAGACATCAACATGCCTCCAAGTGCAGCCCAGACCAAAGATGTCCACCTGGTTTTAGTGGTATCAGACCCCAGCTGCTGCAGGACCATGGACCCAGATATGGCTCCTGTTGGCAGGAGAGGCCAGGACCCCACCATGGTCTTACTGGCTACTCACATCAGGTTGTTCCTCACTTCCTTCAAGTCTCCAGTTCAGCCTCTCTTCATTGTGACCACATCCTTCTGTTTCTCTTTCTCTGCCATTTCTCTACCATATACTAGCTCCTCTTAGCAGTGCCCAGAGTCTCTGAGTGTCTGGACTTGTCTCAGGAGTGCTATTCCCTACTTGTACAATGCACATTATGGCACCTGGCAAAGTTCATATCCAACATAATATGACCTCCAGTCCTGCATGGCACCAAACCAGCTTCTTCTCAGGCTAGCTCCCTGTCCAGGCCCCATGGTACCAGTGTGGTGGTTGTCTCAGGCTTGCTCCTTGCCTGCTCTCCCAAGTGGCCATCTGCCTGGGGTCTGTGATGCCAGACAGGGTTCTTCTAGTCTCTTGTTTGCTTCCTAATACTTGCCTGGTGATGGACTGGTACTCATCACAGGCTAGTTCCCTGTCCAGGCCCCCCTGGTGTTCAATTGGTGTTGTCTCCGGCTTGGTTTTTTTCAGGGAATGTTAGGCTACTATTCATTCAGCTATTCATAGGTCAGCTACACTGAATGTAGACACAGCCTCTCTCTTCTCTGCCACCTATTGATGTACATGTGACACAGCAGCTGCATCTACAATCCCTCTAGGGGCAGGATGCTCTGAGTTTTATGGGTTTTGAGTTTTATTTTTATTTACTTCCAGGCTGTAGGTCAAGAAGAATGAGAAAACAAAACAAGCCAACTGGCAATAAAAGAGCAACTCTGATCTAGCAACAGAGTATGTGGGAGGATATAAAAACAGTGAAGGTTCAATAAGACTCAGAGAAGGGCTCAAGGCAGTGGTTTTAATACAAGGCACAGCTGGAACAAGCTTGCATAAACTAAACCAGACGTATG
>CAJQZJ010031819.1:3281650-3324428 GCA_907164525.1 Lophiomys imhausi
GATGCTGATGGTGCATTCCCATTGCTTGCCTGGTGGATGCTGATGGTTTATTCCCATTGCTTGCCTGGTGCATGCTGATGGTGTATTCCCATTGCTTGCCTGGTGGATGCTGATGGTTTCAGCCCTGCAGACCCTGAGGAAAGCTGCTTCCCTTGTACATGCTAGCAGATGACAAAAAGCCCAACCTTTCAGTTGGTGAAGCTCTTAAAAGCTCCTTGCCCTTCTAGACAACTCTATCGGGCAAGCCCGAAAGACCTTGTGTGGATTTTCTCTCCTGTGACCTTTAATAGGCTCTTGAATAGCATAAGCATCCCTCACCTGACTGTGAGAGGCTGGAGTCCAAAGCAGACACTGACTCTTGCTGGCACTATGATTTTCCAGTTTACAGTTTAAAGAAATTATCCCAGGAGTGGGGAAGGTACAGGATTTCCATTCCCAACTACAGGAAAAGCCTTCCGTAGCTCTTTCAGTTATATCCTTGGGTCTCTTACCCTTATGTTAGAGGTAAGAAGTTAATAGTTTCCCTCTGCAAGTGGAGGCATTGGTACTCACAATCTGCTTTCAAAGAAAATTCCCTGCAACTCTCTAGGTCCCATTTCATGCATGTTAGATAGATTTGCATGGACAAAGCTTCAGGGATGGAAAAGAATTTGTTCTGATAACTGATGTTTATCTTATTGGTAACTCAGTCGGAAATAGGGAAAATCTTATTGTAGTCCCTCTGCTACCTGGCCAAGTAACACCATGTAAGATATTTAACCATACTTTAATGTCACACAAGTAAACTAAGGATTAGATGAGATAACAGTATGATGAGATGTTGCTTTAAATGAGTCAATACATGTCTGTCTTGCTGTAAGGACTCAATGTTTGTCTTTATTATTTCTTTAGTTGGCTCTTTTTTTATAAATTTAATTATTTTTTTGCCAATTCCTCAGTTTATTGGTTTTTTTCCCCACAACGTAATATTTCTCTCAGATCTATCTTTCCACCTTTGTACTGCCCTTAAAAAAAAAAAAAAAAGACAAGAAAAATCTACCAAGTGCAATTTGTGTTTTCCATATACCCATTGGAACATGTCAAACACCCAGTGGCCATCCTCTACTCAGCCATCAGAAACAACGAAATCTTGCAATTTGCAGCCAAATGGATGGAACTAGAGAAGCTCATCCTGAGTGAGTTAACTCAGACTCAGAAGGATGCACATGACATCTATTCACTTATAATTGGATTTTAGTCATATAGTACAGGATAACTATACTACAACCAATGCACCAAAGGGAACATGAGCATAGACTTTGTTTCCTGTCAATGAGACACTTTGCCCTAGTGGTGCTGCCTTGTAGGCCCCCAGTGTATGAGGAGGCTCTTGGCCCTCATATGACTGCTGAACTGGGGTGGGGGACTGATATGTAGGGACACTCCACTCCAGAGGAGTGGGATGGAAGGGATGGGGGTAGAGGATGAGAGGGTGGGACTGGGAGGGGTGGAAAGAGGGCACAGTGATGGAGATGTAACCTGAAGTCATAAATAAATATTAAAAAAAAGAAAAAGAAAACTGAGTCCCCCTACACTCCCACCAGAAGCCATCAAATGTTAAAAGCTTTACTTCAGCATCTTGTCACAATCGTTAAGGACTTTCTTCAATAGCTTCCTGTCTAGCCTGTCTAGCCTGTTTCTTTTCTTTCCTTTTTTTTTTTTTATGGTGGAAGGTGAGGTAGGCTGTGACAGAAGCCTTCTGTCTCTCATTCTCAGCTATGAGTTTGCAATCATGGATACCACTGTAAAAGAAGCTTTCTTGCCCATAGCAGTCAGCAGCGACACCATGGATCATGGATTTCCACATGGTTTCTGGAGGCAACACTTACCACAGGAGCACCCACAAGGCCCCTGGTGGCAGCACAGATCATGATTGTAAACATGGGTTCAGGCTGTTTTTGACTGTCTTAACATTGTGTTACTAAGCATGCCCTCTACACTGCCTGAGAGCTGAGATGAGATGAGAGCTGTGCTTTTGTGTTTTCAGATTTATGCATGACATTCCTACAAGGGTGTTTGTATATCTGCCTTCCTCTTAAGCTATTCAAAATAAGAACTTTGATCTGTTTGGTTTTGTTTTCTAAGCATTTAATATGGTTGAGAATTAATCAAATGGACAGTGCAGGTAGAATGATTACATATTTAAAAACAGATCCGCTTACATACCAGTGTCTCTGGATGGTCAACTTTACCATAGTAGATTAATAAATGAAGGACCCTACATAACAAACAAGTCTATGTAAGCTCTCAAAAAGTACAGAAATATGCAGTTTACCCTTGACTGTGCCAATATTTTCTTAATAAAGTCATAAGAATTTGTAACAAAAACAGGCCAAAACAACATTCAATTCTGCTGGTTTAATGACACTAGGCTGCATTCAGATAGAAAGAAAATGTGTTTATAATAAGTTTAAATGGATTTTACAGGGGCAATTGATTTTTTTCCACACACAGTCTTTTATTAATATAATAATTTTAAAACCAGAGTGTATTATTTTGGTAAATTGTACATGTGGCGACTTTTGTCTTTTTTGAATTACATCTAAATTCTTTTCTCCCAGCTACTCAAACTGTAGTATTTCTTTTTTCCCCTTTTATTGAAAATAAAACTTTTCTTACATAATATATCCTGATTACGGATTCCTCCTCCTTTTCTCCTCACAGTTCCTCCCCACCTCCTCCTTCATCTCCACTCACCCCTTTCTATCTCTCAATATAAAATAAACAGATTTTTAAGGGATAATAAAATAAGATAAGATAAAACAAAAACTAACACATTGGAATAGGACAAAACAAAGATAAGAAAATGAGCCCAAGAAAAGGCACAAGAAAGAGATACAGATGTAGAGAGAGACCCACTCTCTGGCATACACAGGAATCAGGGGCAATTTATTTAAAGAAGAGAATTCTGAACATTGGTAGCCAAGCCTTCAGACTGCTAGCAGGCAATCCTAGCTGTTCATTATTCTCTAGAGCTCAAAGTGGAAAAAACAAAAAAACAAAAAAAGGGGAATTTCTAATTCAGCCAATTACCTAAGTGATTAACTGTTGCATATTCACATTGAGAGGTACAATAGTCTTTAATTACAGCTTCTAATGAGCATAGAGTTAAACATAAAACTGAATTTTTCCTTTTGATTCATGTCAAGCTTAGTAACGAGCTTCTTCTTTGAGAATAATAAAGTTCTGATTGGGACCGAAAAGCTCCCAAACTAAAATGAAATAGATTTTTTTGGCATTGAAAGATGATCTGGCTATTTTTTCAAACCAATCCTTCTGCAAGTTAAGGAAGTCAGCTGCCAGAAAACATTAGAAACCACCAAGAATAAATCATAGTGCAGGACTGCTTTCATCTTTGTTTTCCTTTCCATGCAACTATGTTCCATTTACTCAATTTTGTAAGATACGAAGCATTTGCTCATCTTTTAAAAAATACAATTTCCTTAGCCCTCATCATCCTTCATGGAGTCTTCTCCATAGCGTGGCTTTGGAAACACTGTGGAAGCAATGCTGGAATGTTGGATATGTTCTCCTGTGGAAGATATGATTGACAGCTCAGTTGTGCAGAGACCTCGGTTAGGTTCATTCTACCCTCAGTGCATCATCTGAGCTTGGGCAAATTATTCAACCTTGATTTTAATTATAAAATAAGACATCTATTTAGATATTGATGAATTGGAAATGCTTTGATTTTCTCTTCAACAGTGTGGTCTTAAAGGGCAACATATTCTATGTTAATTGTTGTGGAAATTTCTACATACCACCTACAAAAACATTATTTTAATAACATACTTTACTTGCAAGGAAAAACAAAAACAAAAACAGTTCCTTACTGCTCCCTTCCTCTATGCTGTTACTTCATCTGCTATGTTATTCAGCTTTTTCTGCATATTGGCCTTAAATACAAACCATGATGATGATGATGATGATGATGTCAGCCTCTACATCATGATTTCTAAGGTGCTGAATCTGCCTTCAGCTGACAACAATTTCTGTCTTTTACATAACAGATACAGTCAGCTTAGCCCAGATTAATGGTTCTGTGTATTACAGACTCCCTGAAAATGTCATCCAGGTAACTTGTGTGGGGATGTGACAGCCAGCCCTTACCTGAACTCACTATGTCACTGCCTGCTCTGTCCCCATCAATTAGAGACACTTCCCCCAGAGTGCTCAGACCTGTGTAATAATTTACAACTCCTGTGATGGCTGAGGAAACTTAATATGGTACCAGACATCCCTTAAGGGTCATTGACCTTTGCCCTGGAATGCCTGTGAAATCCTAGTGGCCTGTAAATGAGGTAAGAATAGAATAATGGTGTTCTGCTCTATTTAACCATTTGCTTTGGGATGATGTGTTCTTTTTATTACTCTACAACTGGAAAGAGAAACAACTGGGGAGAGTAAAACAATTTTTCTGCCCTGGTATGGATTCCACAGATAACTGTAATGTGCACCTTTGAGATCGACCTCTATGAACCCTTCCTTTAGCTCTTGTGACACAGCTCCATTTGGCTCCAAGATTGTAAGAATAACTTCATTTCATCTGAATTGGAAGTAAGTAAGTAAATCTCTGGTCTTTTGCAGTAGATTTCCCACAGCCATAGGTTGTCACAGTAACCTCTTGATAAATGACAGCAGGATCCAATGCTTTCTGCAGTGATGAAAACCATTATTTTCACAGTCCCAATAGTATCTTAAAAGACAGATTAGAGGATTTGGATGTTGGATGTTATCTTCATCACTATTCTATTGCTGTGAAGAAACACCACGACCAAGGCAGTTTTTATAAAAAGAAAGCCTAAATGACCACCTCCATGCAGGGACACTGCGATACATGCCTGGCCTCAGCAGCTTGCCATAGAGGAAGATATCACACCCACTTCTTGTATCCTTGACTCTAAAGCTAGAATCATGTGGCCAAAAGTGCCAAGTTCTGCTACTTCATGGGACTGGACCATGACCCACTGTTTCAGTTACAATTGCATCAGCTTTCTGATTTTGATGGTTTGTTTTTTTTTTTTTTTTTCACTGCTTAAGCTTTTCTGTAATTTCTTTTCACAAATTGGAAGCTTAACTGGGTGGGATCTTGCCCTGACATCACTACTCCCTTTATTTCATTTAGTATCAGACTTTTCTTTACACCTTTTATCTCCTTGAGCACTGGACTTGGCACAAATATTACATTTCCTAATGTTCCTTTTCTCCTCACACTGTACATTGTATACTATTTCTTGCTCAGCTTGCTCCTTTTCATTATAGACCTGATAAGAGTGACCACAAACAACCACATGACAAAGTCAATACGAGGTTGTCTTAAATTCAGAGGTGTCAATACCATTAATCCAAAACTCTTCAGTTTAGCCTCAGGCAGGTTTTTAGGACAAGAGCAAAAGGCAGCCACATTCTTTGCCAAAATTCCACAAGAATGGTCTCTAGGCCACTTAGTAATATTCTTTTACTTCAAAAATTTCTTAAGCTAGACCCCCATAGTTCAAATAGCCTTCATCATTGTCTTCCCTGATCCTACTAGGATGGCCAATTAAGACCCTTGTAAAAACATCCAATCACTTTTCTAGCCAAAGCTGCAACGTCTTTCACATTCCTCAAACAAAGAGCATAGTTAAGCCTGTCACAGCAATACCCCAGTCTCTAGTACCAACTTCTGTCTTAGTTGGGGTTAATATTACAGTGATAAAACACCATGACCAAAAGTAAGTTGTAGAAGAAAGGGTTTGGTTTATGATTCTACATCATTGTTCATCACTGAAGGAAAACAGGATAAGAAACCAAATAGGGCAGAAACCTGGAGGGAGAAGCTGAGGCAGAGGCTATGGGGGTAGTATTGCTTATTGTATTGCTCCCCATGGCCTGCTCAGCCTGCTTTCTTAGAGCACTGGTCCAGGGCTGACCCCTCTCACAACTGACTGCCTCCACCGCATCACTAATTAATAAAATGCACATGCCTTTAATCTGGAAGGCAGAGGCAGGAGGATCTCTGTGAATTGGAGTCCAGCCTGGTCTACAAAGAGGGTTCCATGACAGCCAGGACTATTACACAAAGAAACCCTGTCTTAAATAACAACAACAGCAACAAAAGGTGCCATGCAAGTTTACCTACAGCTTGATCTTATGGAGGAATTTTCTCAGTTGGAGATAAAGTAAATGAAAAGGTAAACCAATGGAGAAGAGAAAAAAATCATGAAGAAATATTCAGAAAAGAAACTGAAATTCTGAAAAACTAAAAATAGAAATGCTAAAATTGAAAGCCAAGCAACCTGATAAAAGATACAATAAGAAAGCTTCATCAACTCATGAGAACTAACAGAAAGAATAGGAGGGAAGAAACACAAGATCCAGGTCTCAATACATTCAATCATGTAAAAAGAAAAATAAATACATAAGAATAATAAAAAACTTACAAGGATTCTGAGATACTTTGAGACTCAACCTGATAATCTACAGGGTAGATGGAGCGGCTGAGATAAAATCTAAAAGCACAGACAACCTATATAATGAAATTATATCAGAGAATTGCCCAAACCCAGATACAGTGAATACAGAAGCAAAATAAGCATTTTGAAGCCTCAAGGAAACATAACCAGCAAGACACCTATCTCTAACACATTCCAGTAAAGATATTAAAAATACAAAGCAACAATATTAAATATTAAAGGCTATAAGTGAAAAATGCGAAGTCACCTACAAAGGAAAAAACATGAGAATAAAACTAGATCTCTTATCAGCAAACTAAAAACCAGGCAAACAGGACATGATTTATTTCAGGCTATACAAGTAAACAAATGGGCAGGCAAGATGGGTCAGAATGTAAAGGAGCTTTCCACATGGTCCCAATGACCTCAGGTCTATCCTTGTAGCTTATCTAAAGGCAGAAGGAGAGGACCTAACTTGTCCTCTGATGTCCACAAGGATACTGCAGCAAGTATGTATCTGGAGCCATATGTATGCTGCACATCATGCATACAAACATTCACAACAGCAACAACAATGATAATGATAACACTTTTAATAAAAAACAAAAACCAAGCAAATTTCAGTGAGGATAGCTATATCTGCTAACTTCTTAAAAACTAGTGGCGAGGGCCTACATGAATATTCAGTGGGCATAAGTACTGACTACCATGCCTGGAAATCTGAGTTGATTCTTCAGAGCCACAGGGTGGAAGGATACCCTCAAGTTGTCTCTGACTCCCATAAGGATGTCATGGTCACATATACACACAGACACATGAAACTGCAATTTAATTATCACTTGTATTTATTTTTTTGAGTTTTCTTTTTTTTAATGTTTATTTATTATTTCAAGATACATCTCCCTCATGGTGCCCCCTGTAAAAAGAAAAATATGGCTAATTAAACTATTTAAACAGTATTTATATTATTGTTAATTGGCTCAGCAGTTGTTAATCTTTAAGCAGCCATTACAAATGAGTACACAGACACCATGTGGATTTTAACAAGCCTTGGCCTGAATTGTGCAATCCTAGCCCATCTAAGCTAGCTCTTAATTCTATTACACAAATATGACCCCATATATACATAGTCCCCTTGGACTGCCATTCTCCATGATATGCCGATGTTCCTGGCCATATGGAATGAGGTTCCTTTTTCTAACCCATGGTGTGTGCCTCCTTCCTGCTGCTCCTGGCTGGAATGAATTAATCCACTTTCTAAAGCGCAGGCTTCCTGCTCTAATCCCAGGAAGTCCCACCTTTCTCTGTCTTTGCCCAATCTCAGGCCTTGGCATTTTATTTAACCAATCAGATTCAATGTAAGTAACAGACAGTGTTGCAGGACCAATTAATTAACATTTAGAATGCTTAACACTACCCCAACAGCCCCCTTTCCACCCCTTCCAGTCCCACCCTCCCACCCTCCCACCCTCTATCCCCTCTCCCTTCTGTCCTACTCCTCGCTTGTATTTATTAACAAGTATAAACTGTAAGATTAGGCCATCAGAGCAGTGGGCGACTTGACAGAGCAGCGGCAGCCTGGCAGGATATCAGCTGACAGGTCTGGCCTGTCTTAACTGGCAGCCTGATTTATCCTGGGGAAAGAGTCCCAGACCAAGGGAGGACTACACCACCCATAATCTAAACTCTGTTAAGTAATATAAGTTGTTATATTAGGCTGGTAGAATTATCAGTGGCTTGGCAGGAGATTTAAGGAGTTTGACAGGAGTCCGAAGGCCCTGGATTGCTTGGAATGATGGCCTATAAGCTGCCGTGGTCCTTTCCCCAATAATTAAATACATCAAGGCCTATTAATGTTTCAACGCTTAACCCTAGCTACTCTAAATTAACCCGGATCACCTAATCCCAAACTGCCATGTGCCTGTGATTACCTTCCAGCTTTCTCAAACATGTCCGTCTGCTTCCATGTTTCCTGGTAGAATGAACTAATTCTCTGTGTAAAGCAAAGGGTTCCTGTTCTAATCTCAGGAAGTCCCACCTTCCTATACTCTTTCTGCCCAGCTAATTGGCTATCAGTGACTTTTATTAACTAATCAAGAGAATGGCTCAGAATGGGCGGTAACCAGATCTCAGCATTGAAATCAGCCTATCAGACCTTCCCCAATAGACACACACAGTAAACACATAAGTAAACAAACAAACAAACAAAAATATCATAGAGAAATAAGAATATTTTAAAAGAAATACAAACTAAGGTAATTCAGGACAGTCAAGACAGTATTGTAGTAAAAACATGAAGGAATTCTATACACAAAGTAGAAAGAGAAAAACATGAAAAAATTAAATTCAAGAAAGGAATAGGTGAACAAAAGAGACCAGGAAGGAATCCATCACTACCAACACAGTAAACCAGCAAAGATCTGATACTACTGTGGGAGAAAGTAAAGAACAAAGAGTAACTCAATCAGCCAGGAAACAGCTAACAAAACAATAGTATTTAGTAAATAACCTCAGTAATTGCATTAAATGCAAATTGCCTCAGTACACCATTTGAAAGATGTGGACTGGCTGTGTTAACAAGATCCAAGTATGTGTTGTTTCCAGGAAGGCTTATCAGTATCATAGGCCCCTAACGATGAAGTAAAAAATGGAAGTCAAGATATGAAGCAAGTGGAAGCTAGCAATGACCCAGCATAGTTATTCTGGCACCTGAGTGTTTATAGCAGTAAGCACATAAAATTAGAAGTCAGAAATATCTATATTAAATGTCCAAATCACTTATCTCAAGGTCTTAAGAAAACAAGAACAAGCCAAAGCCCAAAGCTCTAAGAGGAAAGAAACTTTAAAGACCAAGATAGAAATTAATGAACTGGAGACCAAACAACTAATACATACAACTGAACAGAAAGACAGTTCTTTAAAAAGATCAAAAAGCTTGACAAACTGCTATCAAATTAACCAAAATAAAGAGACAGGAATCCCCAAGATAATAAAACTACAGATGCAAAAGAAGGCCATTAACAACAGAGTCCAATAAAATCCAGAGTAGCCCCAAGTAACACTTTGAAAATGTATATTAAAAACCCTTGAAAATATAGAAGAAATCAATAAATTCCCAGCAGCATAAAACAAAAGAAAATTTAATCAAGAATTTGGAAATAAATTAAATAGATCCTCAACACGGAGCTTTATTTGAGCAGTAGCCTCCCTACAATGAAAATGCCACCATCAACAAATTCATTGCTGAATTGACCTTCAAGGAAGGGTTGATCTTAATGTTCCATAAAATAGTAAAGAGCATGAAAAACTCACTCTACAAAACCATTCACACCCTGGTTCCCAAACCATATAAAGACACAATAAAAAAGAAAGGAAGAAAGAAAGAAAGAAAGAAAGAAAGAAAGAAAGAAAGAAAGAAAGAAAGAAAGAAAGAAAGAAAACTAATGGTTAATACTGATAGTCAAGCTGAGAGGATGTAGGCTTACCTAGGAGACAAACCTGTGAGTGAGTTTCCAGATTGAGTTAACGGAGATGACAGGACCCCCTGCATTGGTCACTTTTCTCCTTGCCTTTATGTCACGGAAGTCACAGTGGTATCTGGGCATCCTATATTGGCAGATAGGAGGCAGGGGTGGGGAATGCTCATCTCCTGTAATCTTTTCCATTCACTCATGCCAGGGTGCCACTCACAGTCAAGATGGGTCTTCATACCAGGATTAACCTAATCAAGCAACTCTCTCGTAGCCATGCCCAATGGCTTGTATCCATGGTGATTCTAGATCCTGTTAAGTTTACGGTCAATACTAACTACCAAAAACCTACCGTGAGCCAGTGAGACAGCTTATCAAGTAAAGGCACTTCAAACCATTCCTGATGGCATCAGGCCAGTAACCAGATCTGCATGACAGATGGAAAGAACTGACTCTTTCAGATTTCCATCTGACCCCCATACATGTTCTGTGGAACACACATGCTCCACCATGGATACATACATATACACATACATACATACATACAAACATACCTACCTACATACATACATCTTCAAAAATAGTCTGCCCTTCGGAAACTTGATACGAAAACACATCAATTTTCCTCCATAAACTTCCACCTCATATCTTAAAGGTTCATTTTCATCTCATAATGTAAAATTCATTTAGTCCAACTCAAAATGTTCTCTTATACTTTACCAAACTTGACACTATTCAGAAAGTTCATAGAGCTTGGCTAGGAACCTCATAAAATCAATACAGAAATATTACATATTTCCAATATTGAATGACATGGAAGAAACATGATCATTAAAAGAAGGACGAAAAGGAAATTAAATGCCAAGAAACCAGATAATCCAATAAAAAAATAGGGGACGGAGCTAAATAGAGAATTCACAAAGGAGGAATCCCTAATGGCTGAGAGACACTTGAAGAAATGCTCAACATCCTTAATCATCAGAGAAATGCAACTCAAGACGACTCTGAGATTTTATCTCACACCTGTCAGAATGGCTAAGATCAACAGCTCAAATGACAGCACATGCTGGTGAGGGTGTGGAGAAAGGAGAACCCTCCTCCATTGCTGGTGGGAGTGTAGGCTTGTGCAACCACTATGGAGGTCAGTCTGGCGATATCTTAGAAAACATGGAATAGCTTTGCCTCAGGACCCAGCCATACCCCTTCTGGGTATACACCCAAATGTCTCCTCACGGAATCATAAGGAAGTTTCCTCATCTATGTTCATAGCAGCCTTATATGTAATAGCTAGAAACTGGAAACAACCCAGATGTCCCTCAACCGAAGAATGGGTCAAAAAACTGTGGTACATCTACACAATGGAATATTATTCAGCTATCAGGAACAATGAAATTATGCAATTTGCAGCCAAATGGATGGAACTAGAAAAGCTCATCCTGAGTGAGCTAACCCAGACTCAGAAGGATGCATATGGCGTCTCTATTCACTTATAGTAGGATTTTAGCTAGATAGTAGAGGATATCGATACTACAACTAACACACCAAAGGGAACATGGATATAGACTTTTTATTTTTCATTTTTATTTTTTTCTATTGTTTATCCTTTTTTATCTGTTTGTCTGCATATTTGTTTGTTTGTTTTTTAGTTCTCTCTCCCAGGCAATGAGACACCTTTCACTGGTGGTACTGCCTCATAGACCCCCAATGAATGAGGAGGCTCTTGGCCCTCATACGACCTCTGAACTGAGACAAGGGACTGTTATATAGGGTCACCCCACCCCAGAGAAATGGGATGGAAGGATTAGGGGGTAAAGAAAAAAAAATGAAATGTGAAGTTTCGGCATTTTGCTACTAATTGTCATAAGCTGTTTAGGATAATTAAGAAATGCAAACTAGGGGGGGCCAAGATGGCGGTGACCCGCACTGATGCAGTTTGAACGTGGGAGAAAAGAGCCATAAAAAGCACAGAGTTATTGGACACTGCACAAAAACCGGAGGGGCTAGACCCTCCGGGAACACTTACAGCTCCCAAGGGACTGTTAAAAGTCCCAGGGCAAGGCTCTCCCTCCATGTCTCTCAGACACGGAAGCCACTAAATCCGGGACTCAGGAACTCCCATTTGGAGAGGTGCCTGGTAAGATCGACCCCAATACACAGCAGGCAGAATTAGAGCCCACATGGCGATCACTCACTAGCCTACTAGGCTCCCCACACTTCAGGAGGACCTTATAGCTATTTAGGAAAGTTTGCGGGCAAGTTGAACTCTTACCATGGCAGAAACAGGGTGCACGGCGGGTGATCTGCAGCCACTTGAGCCGAGGAGGACCCGAGCAAGCCAGAAGCTGGCGGGCAGGGCAGAAGCGCCAAGCCTGCAGCAAAGCAGCCAGGGCAGGAAGCCTGCACAGGTGGGCTGGATTGAGGCTCCATGTGCCCACGGCTGAGGAGCTGGGGCAGGAAGCCGGCACAGGTGGGCGAGGCTGAGGGTCCATGCCTGTGGCGGAGGAGCCTAATGGGAAACCAGAAGCCAGGGGACCATAGCTGTATTCTGGAAAACCCAGACATATTAGGTGTGGAGCCGGGCCGTGTCAGTCTCCGTGATGACAAACAAAGCCCACGGGATCTGTGCCTGGGCAAACAGGTCCATATCATCAGAACCATTACAGGCTGATCACTCAGTGTGCAACAGAGAGAAGTCTGAATTGGGAGCAGTGAAACAATCCCGGACCATTACTCACTACCTGGGAATAGGCTGCATCAGCTCACAGTGCTTCAGGCTATTAGAACCACAGTGACCCTGAGATCCCCCTGTAAGCAACAACAGATAGCCAAGCAATTCGACTCCTACACCAAAGCATCCCCTGTGGATCCAAGCCCAGAAAACGACGAAAACAGACAGCTAAACACATCCATATGGCCAAAGGTCCAGGAAAAAATAGAAATCAAGGAAATATGACTCCAACAATGCAGAATTATCATAGCTCATCCAATTCAGATGACCTCACACCAACAGAAACCCATGAAAACGATGACAATTCTGCATTATGGAAAGTGATAGAGTCCCTTCAAGAAGAACTTAAATCTATGAAGGAATTCAAAGACGCCACAATTTTACAAGTCAAAACAACGAACAACACCATTAAAGAGCTCCAAGCCAAGGTGACAGAGCTTGAAAAGGAAAAGGACAAAGCAATGAAAGATTTCCAGACAAAAACAAGCAAGATGGATAAGGAAACATACAGAACGAACAATACCATACAAGACATGAAAATAGAAATAGAAACAATAAAGAAAACACAGTCAGAGTTAAAAGAGGAAGTGGAGTATCAAGGGAAGAGAACAGGAACTACGGATGTGAGTATCAAAAGGAAGACAGGATCTCAGGCATGGAAGATTGGATGGAAGAAATCAGTACAACATCAAAAGAAAATGAGAAGGCTAAAAAATCTCTCACCCACAACATCCAAGAAATCAAGGACTCAATGCAAAGACGGAACCTAAGAATTATAGGCATAGAGGAAAGAGAAGACTCCCGACTCCAAGGTCCAGGAAATATCTTCAACAAAATCATAGAAGAAAACTTCCCAAACCTGAAAAAAGAGATGACAATAATAATCCAAGAGGCTTACAGAACACCGAACAGATTAGATCAGAAAAGAAACTCCTCTTGCCACATAACAATTGAAACACCAAATGTACAGAACAAAGAAAGAATATTAAAAGCTGTAAGAGAAAAAGGTCAAGTCACATACAATGGCAGACCCATCAGAATTACACCTGACTTCTCCTCAGAAACTTTAAAAGCTAGAAGGGCCTGGACAGATATCTTACAAGTCCTGAGAGAACATAGGTGCCCAGCCAGACTACTATATCCAGCAAAACTCTCTATCAACATAGATGGAGAAAACAAGATATTCCATGACAAAATCAAATTTAAACAATATCTACCCACAAACCCAGTCCTACAGAAAATTCTAGAAGGAAAATTCCAACCCAGAGAAGAAAACTAGACCCAGGAAAACAGAGGGAATAGAAAACCCCACAGCAACTAAACCAAAAGAGGTACAGGACGATCATCTATACCAAAATAATGGGAAATAACAACCCCTGGTCACTAATATCCATCAACATCAATGGACTAAACTACCCAATAAAAAGACACAGGTTTACAGAGTGGATCCGCAAGCAAGACCCGTCCTTTTGCTGCATACAAGAAACACATCTCACTACCAAAGATAGACACTACCTCAGAGTAAAGGGCTGGGAAAAGGTTTTCCAAGCAAATGGACCCAGGAAGCAAGCTAGAATAGCCATCCTAAAAAAAAAAAAAAACTAGACTTCCAACTAAATTTTAATGAAAAAAGACAAAGAAGGGCAGTATATACTCATTAAAGAGAATATTCATCAAGAGGAAATCTCAATACTGAACATCTATGCCCCAAATACAAAGGCACCTACATTTGTAAAAGAAACACTTCCAAAACTTAAATTTCATGTTGATCACAACACATTAGTAGTGGGAGACTTCAACACCCACTCACAACATTGGACAGATCAACAAGACTGAGGCCAAACAGAGAAATATTGAGTCTAACAGAGATCGTGAAACAAATGGACCTAACAGATATCTACAGAACGTTTCACCCAAACACAAAGGAATACACCTTTTTCTCAGCACCTCACAGAATCTTCTCCAAAATCGACCACATAGTCGGACACAAAGATAGTCTCAATAGATACAAGAAAACTGAAATAACACCTTATATCTTATCAGATCACCACGGAATAAAGCTGGTCTTCAACAGCAAAAGAATCAACAGAAAGCCTACACACATATGGAAACTGAACATCTCCTTACTGGATGAACACTGGGTCAGGGAAGACATAAAGAAGAAAATCAAAGACTTCTTAAAATCCAACGACAATGAAGGCACAACATACCCAAATCTATGGGATACAATGAAAGCTGTGCTACGAGGAAAGTTCATAGCATTAAGTGCTTTCAAAAAGAAAATTGTGACAGCTCATATTAGTAAATTAACAGCTAAGCTGGGTGAATTGGAAAAAAAAGAAGCAAACACTCCCAAGAGAAGCAGAAGGCAGGAAATCATCAAACTTAAGGCTGAAATCAACAACTTGGAATCAAAAAGAACTATACAAAAAATCAATGAAACCAGGAGTTGGTTCTTCGAGAAAATCAACAAAATAGACAGACCCCTAGCCATATTAACTAAAAGACAAAGGGAACGAACCCAAATCAACAAAATCAGAAATGAAAAGGGAGAAATAACAACGGACATTGAGGAGATCCAGAAAATATTTGGGTTCTACTTTAAAAATCTATATTCCACCAAATTTGAAAACCTAAGTGAAATGGACAATTTCCTCGATAAATTCCACCTACCAAAACTAAATCAAAATCAGATTAACAGCTTAAACAGCCCAATAACCCCTAAGGAAATAGAAACAGTCATTAATAATCTCCCAACCAAAAAAAGCCCAGGTCCAGATGGCTTTAGCATGGAATTCTACCGGACCTTCAAAAAGGAACTAACACCATTACTCTTCAAACCCTTCCACCACATAGAAGCAGAAAGAACACTGCCAAACTCATTCTATGAGGCCACTGTCACTCTGATTCTTAAACCACACAAAGACCCAACAAAGAAAGAGAACTTCAGACCAATCATCCTCATGAACATAGATGCAAAAATACTTAAAATACTAGCAAACTGAATTCAAGAACACATCAAAAGTATCATACATCATGATCAAGTAGGCTTCATCCCTGGAATGCAGGGATGGTTCAATATACGAAAGTCTATCAATGTAATTCACCATATAAACAAGATGAAAGAAAAAAAACACATGATAATCTTGCTAGATGCAGGAAAAGCATTTGACAAAATCCAACACCCCTTCATGCTAAAAGTTCTGGAGAGAACGGGCATACAAGGACCATACCTAGAAATAATAAAGGCAATATACAGCAAGCCAGTGGCCAACATCAAATTAAATGGAGAGAAGCTTGAAGCATTTCCTCTAAACTCAGGGACAAGACAAGGATGTCCACTTTCACCATATCTCTTCAATATAGTACTTGAAGTCCTTGCTAGAGCAATAAGACAACTAAAGGAGATCAAGAGGATAAACGAAGAAGTCAAATTATCCCTATTTGCAGATGACATGATAGTATACATAAGGGACCCCAAAAACTCCACCAAAGAACTCTTACAGCTGATAAACAACTTCAGCAAGGTGGCTAAATACAAAATTAACTCAAAAAAATCAGAAGCCCTTCTTTATACAACAAACAAATGTACCGAGAAATAAGGGAAACAACCCCCTTTACAAAAGCCACAAACAATATAAAATACCTGAGGGTAACTCTAACAAAGCAAGTAAAGGACCTATACAACAAGAACTTCAAGCCCCTGAAGAAAGAAATGGAAGAGACCTTCAGAAGATGGAAAGATCTCCCATGCTCATGGATAGGTAGGATCAACATAATAAAAATGGCTATCCTACCAAAAGCCATATATAGATTGAATGCAATTCCTATCAAAATACCAACACAATTCTTTATGGACCTGGAAAGAGCATTTCTCAACTTTATATGGAACAACAAAAAGCCCAGAATAGCTAAATCAATCCTGTACAATAAAAAATTATCTGGAGGTATCACCATCCCAGATTTCAAGCTGTACTACAGAGCAATAGTATTAAAAACAGCATGGTACTGGTATAGAAACAGACCAGTGGATCAATGGAATCGAATTGAAGACCCAAACATGGACCCACACACCTATGGCCAACTAATCTTTGACAAAGAAGCCAAAACGGCACAATGGAAGAAGGACAGCATCTTCAACAAATGGTGCTGGTCCAACTGGATGTCCACTTGCAAAAGAGTGAAATTAGACCCATACTTATCACCTTGTACAAAACTTACATCCTAGTGGATCAAAGACCTTAACATAAGGCTGGCCACACTAAATATACTAGAAGAAAAAGTAGGAGAAACCCTCCAACTCATTGGCACATGTGACAACTTCCTGAACAGAACACCAACAGCTCAGGACCTGAGATCAACAATCAATAAATGGGACCTCGTGAAACCGAAAAGCTTCTGTAAGGCAAAAGATACTGTCATTCAAACAAAACAGCAACCAACAGACTGGGAGAAAATCTTCACCAACCCCACATCTGATAGAGGGATATATTCTAAAATCTACAAAGAACTCAAGAAACTAAATGCCAAGAAAGGAAATAATCCAATCAAAAAATGGGAGATGGAGCTAAATAGAGAATTCACAAAGGAGGAATCCCTAATGGCTGAGAGACACTTGAAGAAATGCTCAACATCCTTAATCATCAGAGAACTGCAACTCAAGACGACTCTGAGATTTTATCTCACACCTGTCAGAATGGCTAAGATCAACAGTTCAAATGACAGCACATGCTGGTGAGGGTGTGGAGAAAGGAGAACCCTACTCCATTGCTGGTGGGAATGCAGGCTTGTGCAACCACTATGGAGGTCAGTCTGGCGATATCTTAGAAATGTTGGAATAACTTTGCCTCAGGACCCAGCCATACCACTTCTGGGTATACACCGAAAGGAGTCCTCACGGAGTCACAGGGAAGTCTCCCCATCTATGTTCATAGCAGCCTTATATGTAATAGCTAGAAATTGGAAACAACCCAGATGTCCCTCAACTGAAGAATGGATTAAAAAACTGTGGTACATCTATACAATGAAATATTACTCAGCTATCAGAAACAATGAAATCATGCAATTTGCAACCAAATGGATGGAACTAGAGAAGCTCATCTTGAGTGAGCTAACCCAGACTCAGAAGGATGCATATGGCATCTATTCACTTATAGTAGGATTTTAGCTATATCGTATAGGATATCTGTACTACAACCAACACACCAAAAGGAACATGAACATAGACTTTTTTTTTCCTTTTTCCTCTCTTTTTTGCTGTTGTTTTGTTTTTGTGGGTTTGTGTGTTTGTTGTTCTTTTTTTAGATTCCCCCCCCATAGCAAGGAGACACCTTTCACTGGCGGTACTGCCTCATAGGCCCCAGGTGTATGAAGAGGCTCTTGGCCCTCATATGACACCTGAGCTGTGGTGAGGGACTGTTATGCAGGGACACTCCACCCCAGAGGAACAAGACAGAAGGGACAGTGGGTAGAGGATGGGAGGGTGGGGCTGGGAAGCGGGAAAAGTGGACAATATGATAGGGATGTAACCTGAAGCAACAAACAAATAAATTTATTAATTAAAAAAAGCAGGTAACAATGTTAAAACACTGTAAATAAAATAAAGGTTATAGCCATTCAACCTGTTTTTATAAACCTCCAAGAGTCAAAAAAACTTAGAGCTAAGGTAAAATACATGAAAAATGTGGCGTTAACCCATGCCTTTAACTTCAGCAGAGATGGGAAGGAGCACTATAGAGTTAGTGGTCTTATAAATTCTAGTGTTACATGGAACAGGGTGGTGAGGGTGCACACCCTTAATCCCATCATTTAAGAAGAGTACACCCTTAATCCCAACACACTAGAGACAGAAACAGGCAGATCTCAGAGCTCAAGGTCAGCCTGATACAAAACAAACTCTAAATAAAGAAAAACTTCGATCCAAGTGTGGTGGAACACATCTTTAATCCCTTCAGAAGGGTACCACAGGTCTTTGATCCCAATAATTAGAATGCAGAGACAAACACATAGGATTTGGAAGGACCTAAGTTTAAAATCCACTTACAAAAGGCCTACTCAATACAAACAAATTGTCCTTTGAGATCTCAAAATATATACACTAAAGCTGGTTTAGCTCCAAAATAACAAAATAAATTCTTCTTTAACCCAGATTGAAAGATAATACTTTATATATTGTCAAAAAACCAAATTTGCTTCAGGAGAAATATTACCTAATCCCCCCCCCCCATAAAAAAGAGGGTAATCGTCCCAGAGTTAGGATTAGGGCAGGGCTCTGTTCTTATCTTTCCAGGAGATTCAAAGCATCCATTCAAGGAACCCAGGGATAACTGGACAACGGAAACCTCAGCAGAAAACAGAATCAGACACCAAAGAAGACGAGTGACCCAGATGATCCAGCCTTACAGACTCTCTCAATAGCTGTTTCCATCAAAAGTCTACAACCACAACAACTCAAAATCACTAAGACCATTCAGCTTTACACACTGCCCCAGCCAGAACTTCAGTAAAGCCTGGAAGATCAGCTTCTGCCTCCAAACTCCTTAGGACATCTAAACAGCTGAGCACAGAAAGACTGAACATAAAAGGATTGTACTAACATTTTTAATCATTTTTCCATTCTGGTTCATGCCCCAAACAGGTTTACTACGACCCAAATCAGCAGGAATTCATTTTAAGAGAGCGACGCCCCATGCCCAGAGGGTGGGGAGGGTGTTTCTCCGCCTCCCCTTTTTGGTTATTTGAAGGATAACTGAAAACTCTGTTATTTAGGGGAAGAGATTACTAGCTGTTAAATGGTCTTGTTAAATGGGTTTTGGAGGTTAGACCCAAGGACTTCCTTCTTTTCCTTTTCTATATCCTTCTTTCTCTCCTATGTAGGAGTGCACGGACTTGAGAAAAATGAGACATAGACATAGTACAGGAAGGACCAAGAAGAAGGGACAGATTATTGAATATGCCCTTATACCTTTGTATATTGATACAAAATTAGTACTATATTTGGCTAAAGTGGTATTGACCATTGTTTATTGTGCAAAATTAAGATTGTATTGGACTACATCGGTATTGATCTTTGTATATTGATACAAAATTAAGATTATTGTTGGCCACAATGGTATTGACCCTGGTATATTGATGTAATATTAAGATTGTATTGGGCTACATAGGCATTGATCTTTGTATATTGATACAAAATTAAGAGTATATTTAGCCACATTTGAATAGATCTTTGTATGTTGATACAAAATTAAACGTAACGCTTCCTAATGTTATTGTACCTAGAGATACTTAAAAATGAAATGTGAAGCTCTGGCCTCTTGATACCAACCATCTTAAACTGTTTAGGATAGTTAAGATAAACAAACTCCTAGTCATATAAGCATGTCACTTTGTTAGCTACTATGACAGTCTATCACAGATATTCTCTAAGCTACTCAGAAATCAAGTTGTTTAGAGACAAACAACCTTTTCTTATCTAAATACAAGAGATAGATAGGGCATCTTCAAAAACCCCAAGAGATCTGCAGAACATGACATTCAAAGATGTTGTCTTAAATTAAGATTTTTTTTGATATTGAGACATATCAGCTCCTGACAGCACCCCCTATTCTACTCCAAGTGGAAGATAAGCATCGAAGAATCTCCAGTGTGAGATGGTTGAATTAGTGGCAAGCCTATCTCTTGGCATGAAAAAACTCCTTGCTTCAAGTGGAGACAGACTGCTGTCCAAAAAGACAAAACTTGGTAGCAGGGAAGTCGACAGCCTAGCTCTGCCAAGACAGGGTAGGTAAGTCCTTCATAATCCCTGCTCTACAATAAATGTCTGTCAGAGAAACAGGACCCAAAGGCTGAAGACTGATGCTGGAATATATGGAGAAAAAATGGGAACTGTCCAGGCAGTCACTGGTATGTCATTTATTAGTTTTGGAAGCTGCAGGCCCTGCACTTCCTATATAATCAGATATATTTATCCCTCTCAGTTCTCTGAGGTGGTTGAAGAATAGACAGCTTGAGTCTCATAGTTAAATTTTGAGTTGTTTAGGAATCAAGAGGGCATTCCAGATCTAAGAAGATGTTTTTAATAGTGATGCAAGTTAGTATGAAAGCTGAGTCAGTTATAGAACTTTAAACTCATGGAGATGGTTAGATGGTAGAATGTTAAAGTCAGGTACCAAATGCATATGGACTGGACATTGGGAATGTACGCTAAGCCATATAACCCTCAGGGGCCAAATATGTATGAACTAGACATTGGGAATGTATACTGGGCCATTTAACTCTCATAAATGTGGCATATTTATTTCTGTTGTTTTGTGTAGTATTTACTGTTATAAGAGAAGGAACCATTCATTGGACTGAAAGGTGAAGCTGTGGGGGGGAAGAGGGTGGAAGGGTGGGACAGGAAGGGGGAATAGGGAAAGGATTGTGACTGAGATGTAACTTGAAGAAATAAAAAAATAAAGTATTAAAAAAAAAGAAATGCAAACTAATAGTCATGCAAGCCAGTCATTGTGTTAGGTACTATGACAGTCTATTATAGTTATTTTCTAAGCTAATCAGAAATAAAGCTGATAAGAGACAAGCAACATTTGCTTATCCTAATATAAGAGATAGATAGGGCCTCTTCAAAAACCTTAAGAGATCTGCGGAATATGACATTCAAAGATGTTTTCGTAACTTTAGATTTTTTTATATCGAGACATATCAACTCCTGACAGCACCCCCATTCTACTCCAAGTAGAAGATGAGGATCGAAGAATCTCCAGTGGGAGATGATTGAATTAGTCACAAGCCTATCTCTTGGTACGAAAATCCCCTTGCTCCAACTGTAGACAGAATTCTGTCCAAAAAGGACAAAACTTGGAAGCAGGTAAGTCGACAGCCTGGCTCTGCCAAGACAGGGTAGAAAAGTCCTTCATAATCCCTGCTCTACAATAAATGTCTGTCAGAGAATCAGGGCCAAACGACTGAAGATCGATGCTGTAATGTATGGAAAGAAAATGGGAACTGTCCAGGCAGCCACTGGTATGTCATTTCTTAGTTTTGGAAGCTGCAGGCCCTGTAATTCCTATAACATCATATATATTTATCCCTCTCAGGTCTCTGAGGTGGTTAAAGAATAGATAGCTAGAGTCTCATAATAAAATTTTGAGTTGTTTAGGAGTCAAGAGAGTGTTATAGATCTAGGATGATGGTTTTAAAATTGTGTTGCAAGTTAGTATGAACGTTGAGTTGGAAATAGAACTTTAAACTCATGGAGATGGTTAGATAGTAGAATGTTAAAGTCAGGTGCCAAATACATATGGACTGGACATTGGGAATGTACACTAAGCCACATAACCCTCATAACTGTGGCCTAATTATCTCTGTTTTTTTGTATTGTATCTATTATTACAGGAGAAAGAGTCATTGTTGGACTGAATGGGGGAACTGTTGGGGGAAAGAAGATATACCTTAAACTTAAAAAAAGGGAAGAAAATGGGGGGGTTGTGGGTGTGAGGGTGGGACTGGAGGGGGGAGTAGGGAGGGAATTGCCATTGAGATGTAACTTGAAGAAATAAAAAAAAAGAAAGAAAAGAAAAGGAAAATACCAAAAGAAAAGTAAAATAAAGCAAGAAAATACCAAATCCAGCACAACTGTTTGTCTTCTGGGGTTTATTATTAAATCATCTAGACACCAAAGTGGTTGCTTAGCCCTGCCCCTCCTACTTTGCTGATTATAGCACACACAACCTCTCTCTGGAGTCAGCCTTACTTCAAACTTTCCCCTCCATGGATATCCAAATCCATGGTCTTCATCTCAGTATCCTGGGGACCCCACTGCAGCATGAGTTTTATCTCTACAACTTTGCATTTTAATCCCTCAGGTCATCCTTTCAGGAACACAGATCCTGCCTTTCATTCCCTGGCCACAGTGACTCTCTGGAACTGTGGGGGCAATTCTTCATTATTTCTCCATTTGTAATAAAATCAGTACCATTTAGATGACACTGCCAGGTTCTATTGCCATGTCTGGAGGTATCCTGCCCCACTCCAACCCCTGTTGCATTGGCCTGTATGTGCTGATCCTGGGGAAACACATTCTTCAGTAGTTGTCTTTGTGTGAGAGCTCCTTCAGACACATGTTTAGCTCTCCTTTCAAATGAATGGTGGGGTGTTATCCTTAGGACACCTTTGCTGCTGTTTCAGTGAAGAACACTAAGCTAGTCTCTCTACCAAGTACAGCTGCTTTTGAACCTACCTAACTGTAGCATTGAAATGGCTCACACTTCTTTACTAAGCTGCCCGCTTTTCATCTTTCTGCGCCACTTCCTGTAAACACAGATAAGATCACTGCAATGACACAATATGCCTGTTTTCCTGTCTTGCACTTCTCTCTACCAAATAAGCTAATCTGTTTCTTTAAAATTCAGCCATATATACACAAGTTCTTGGGACATGGGCAGAATGCAGCTAGATTTTTGTCACAGTTTGAAATCGTCTGGCCCAATTACTTACAGAGTCCTTGTTTTCTTCCAGACCTCATGAGCTGAGGCTCCGTTCTTCAGTTTGCCTTCAGTGTTCTGGTCTTCAAACTCCCAACAGGGTGGACTATTAAATTCTGTTCACAGCACCCTAGGGATTTTCTAGGTCTTAATGTCATACTTCTTTGCACATTTCTGTATCCTGTGGACCAGTTGTATAAGTTGCCAAGCTATGTGGTCAGATCCACTAATGTCCTCAATTTTCTGTATTTACTCTAATTGCTATTGACAAAATGCCTGATAAAAGCAACTTAATGAAGGAAGGTTAATTTGGTGCATGTGTCTAGGGTGCAGTCTATCATGATGGAGAAGTCATGGTGGCATAAACTTAAGGCAGCTGGTGACATATCATCCACAGTCAGGTAGCAGAGGAGAACGGATGATGGCTCACTTGTTCCTTTCATTCAGACCAAAACCCAAGCCCGTGGAATGGTGCTTCAAACATTTAGAGTTGGTCTTCATATTTTAATTAAACCAATCCTTCATAGAAATGTTGTCTTCTGGACATCACATGGGTCTTACACTGGTGAGCTCATACCAATGGTGGTTACTGAACAAGACTGTGCACATTGTCATTGTATCATGGATGAGAGAGGGGATTATGAAGATGAGCCTCTCCCTGAGATGGTATACACAATTAAAGGTTGCTAAGGCAGGAGCCCTCATGATGTAGTCACTGGTAAGTTACTTTTGCTAAGGCAAATAACCCAACATACACACTTATGCAAGCAACCTTAGAAAATATAATGTGACACACACATTCACACACACTTACAAACACACACACATTCAAAAAAACAGACACATATTTACACATAAACACACTCACACACACTCTCACACATACAAACACACACATACTCAGACTCACACACTCACTCACATACACACTTACACACAGTCTCACACACACACTCTCATATACAAACACACACTCACGTACTCACACACACAGACACACACACACTCTCATATACAAAGACACACATACACAAACTAAGACTCACACACACACTCACACACAAATATTCACACACACACACGCTTACACTCACAGACTCACACATACTCCCACCCAGGTAGGATGGGCTTTGTTTGAAGAAAAGGTGCTTATTTAATAGGGGGAGGAAGAAAAAAACAATGGAGGGAAGATGAACAACATACTATGTATATACATGTATGTGAAATCATGAATAAAGAATAAATACAAGAGGACCTGAATGTATCCCCAGAACCCACTTTAATAAGCTAAGCATGGTAGCACTTGAGTGTGAATCCAATGCTGGAGAGGCCTAGACAGGTGAATCTCCAGGGCTCACTACCCAGCCGGTCTACCTTACTCGGCGAGCTCCAGGTCAGCAAGAGACTTTTTCTCACAAAATATGGATGAAACCTGAAGAACCACACCAGAGCTTGTTGTGTGGACTTCACATGCATAGTCACATGTCTACACAAACTTGTAATACATGTTCACCCCACACACTTGATCACACTTGAACACATACACACGCACACACACAAACAGACACGTTAACACACACTTGATCACACTTGAACATACACACACACACACACACACACACACGCACGCACGCATGCATGCACGCACACATACACAGAGAGAGACCATATACACACAGACACGTTAACAAAAGGGCTCAGGGGAACTGAGCACTAGTATGTTGTTCATATAGATGCACTTGAGAGTAGAGGTTTTTGAAACAAAACAAATTCTTCTGGGATTTCTTATTCTTGTCTGGAGTTCCCTGAAGTTGCTTAGTCACCGGTATATCATGCATGGTTTTCTGTTCTCAGTTCTCAAAGCGTGGCTTATTAGCCACCTCAGTGGGAAAAAAGAGCGTAGCTCATCCTACCTGGAGCCGTTGATTTTTTTTTTTCTAACAGAGGTGCTTGAACATTAGTAAGGTTTCCAGATGACTGTTGTGGTCAGCTAGGATAGCAAACCAGTAGCCAAGATCATCATCCGAAGTCAGGCTAGTAATGTGCTGTTTGCTCAGACATCCTTGTGGGGTGATGCCATCTACGGTGGTGGTGCTATTGTAACATGTAAACTTATGCTTGCTCCTTGAAGGGACTGTGGTCATAGCAGATAACTGAAAACTTATCTGGTGGTGGTATTTCTCATCCTAGGGAGTGTCTGTTCTGGGATGATTCCTAGTATATGCATACTCCAGCCAAGTATTCTACCCAGGTATTAAAAGGCCAACACCCTGGAAGTCAAAAAGATAGAAGCTGTCAGGACATGAGTCTGTGTTGAACTTGTGTAGGGTGGATACCCCAGGTGCCAGGGCTGCTGGTGATGACTAACATGGGTGGAGGAAGTGAACGGAGGAGTCTTTTTTTCCAGGGCTATGGCCTTGGGCTCCCAGAGAGCAAACATTGAGAAGTTGATGAGTCAACTAAACAGAACAGGAGTGCCAGATTATGGGTAGAAAGAAGCTTTGGGAGACATCCAGGTGATAGAGAAGCAGAGGAGCTACAGGCCTATTCTCATATGCAAGGCTCTTGTCAGGAATTCAGACTATTATCACAGAAAGTTCTTTTTGGATGAGAGAAAGTTAGCAGGTAGAACATCTGAAGGCCCTGGGGAAGAGCATCGCATGAAATCTGTGTACGTTTTATCAGAGGAAATCAAAGATCCAGTCTAGGCATGGCTCTGGTTCCTTTAAAATGGCATAACATTAAGATTAAATATAACATCCACCCATGATGAATAGAGGATAGGGGGATAATAGCAGAAACTGTGACAGTATCCTTTCCAGTGTTACATCAATGGTGATGATCCCCAAATGCAATTCCAACATAACTGAGACCAAATATACGAGAAACAACTCAGAGTACTATTGTTCTTAGGGATGTCTCTCTCAAATGCTCTTAAGCCCATCAATCGCCAATTATGACATATGAACCAGAAAAGGAGACAGGCAGGAAGTGGTTGTGAATCAACGAAAGAGATGGGGAGGGGGTCCTAGTGTGGTCCAACCATCACTTATACGTTGTGGACATAATATATTTCTTGTATTCTAATGGCTTATATAATGGCTGCCTTGGTTTAGATACCACTTGTGTACTCTCCAAAGTGATATACTCTTGGCTCTTCATGCACAGCCATTGAGGAGTGAGGTATGATGGGAAGACTGTAGGTGATTAGGGAAGCTTTCCTCAGAGAGGATAGATGTGGTTCTAATGCACCAGTTCTCAACCTGTGGGCCGCGACCCTTTAGGAAAGCCTCTGTCTCCAAAAATATTTACATTACGACTCATAACACCAGCAAAATTACAGTTACATAATGTAGCAACAAAAGTAATTTTACAATTAAGGGGTCACCGCAGCATCAGGGACTGTATTAAAGGGTCACAGCATTAGGAAGGTTGAGAACTACTGCTCTTGTGAGATTCCTCAGTTCTCTTGAGAGTGAGTTGTCATAAAAGCCTGAACCTGAGTCCAGAATGCCTCTTCTCCTTCCTGTCTGACAATGAGCTCCCTTCCTCTGGAATGTGCCTCTGCCATTACGCAACAGGCTGTGATGCTGCGTTCTCAAGAGAACCCTCACCAGAGCCAAGCTTGTGTCAGTGTCATTCCTTTGACCCCCTAGAGCTGTAAGCCAAATGAATTTCCTATCCTTATATGCTTGGTTAGTTTTTGTCAGCTTGACATGAACCAGAGTCATCTGGGAAGAGGGAACCACAACTGAGAAACTGCCTAAAACCGGTTAGCCTGTGGCCATGTCTGAGGGAATTTTCTCGATTAATGATTGAAGAGAAGGGTTCAGCCCAAGGTGGGTGATACAGTCTCTGGGAAGGTGGGCCTGGGCTGTGTAAGAAAGGTATCTGAGGAAATCACAGGAAAAACAATTCAGTAAACAGCATTCTTCCAGGGTCTCTGCTTCATTTTCTGTCTATAGGCTCCTACCTTGAGTTTCTGTCATAATGAACTGTGACCTCTAAGCCAAATAAGCCTATTCCTTCGTCCAAGTTGTTTTTTTCATTCCTCCCTTTCCCCCACAGAAATGGGAAGCAAAGTAAAACAGCTTGTCTCTGGTATACTTTCTCTCTTTCTTTTTTTTAATTTATTTTTTCTTTTTCTTTTTTTTAATTTTAAGAATTTGACA
Source organism: Lophiomys imhausi (assembly GCA_907164525.1). Classification (NCBI taxonomy): domain Eukaryota; kingdom Metazoa; phylum Chordata; class Mammalia; order Rodentia; family Muridae; genus Lophiomys; species Lophiomys imhausi. Next base: position 3,308,975 of record CAJQZJ010031819.1, read on the forward strand.
TCATGGACCCTCTCCTCACCTCTCCCACCTCCCCTCAGACTCACTCTCCATCCTTGCAGCCTCTCCACACATAAAAGAAATCTCATTGTGGAAGCCCTAGTGTGTCTCAGTGTGTCCCACAATATTCCGTTTGGTCTACACGGCTTTGCCTGCAAATGTTCATTATAGTGATTCCTTGGTCTGGTATGGGGCCTCTGGCTTCTGCTACTTTGTCAATATTGGCACCTCACTGGGTGTTCTGTTACTGTCCTATGTCATGGAGATCCTGTCATTTTGGGTCTATGGAACTGGCCTCTCCATGCACTCTAGCAGTTCATCCATAGGGTGGGCCAACTCAAAGCCCTAGTTCTGGGCCTGTAACACCCATTTGCAGAGCCTGCTCTCCTAAGTGCTACAGCAGGTAAGAGTTGGGTTCAGTTCTCCTGCTTTCATGAGACCATCAGGGCCAATTCTCCCACCTGCTACCTATGGCAAGGACAAGAGAGTATTGGGGGAATCTCTTTCTTTCCAACACCACAGAGCAGACAGAAGGCAGGGCTGGCTTTCCTCATTCCTTCACTCACAGCTGACTCACTCACAACCCCCACATCCAGGGTCAGCTGTTGTGTGATGCCCAGGCAGGGTTCAAGGCCTGCTCTCCCATATGCTACAGCATGTGAGGGGCTGGGACAGCTCTCGTGATCTCGAGACCCCATCAGGGCCAGATCTCCTGTACACCACTGGTGGTGAGGGCCAAAGAGAAGGGATCTTTCTCTTGCCAACACTACTACAAAGTAGACAAAAGGCAGGTCTAGCTCTCCCACACTCACACCCTTGGGTCTGGCTCACCCACAACCCTATCATCTAGTGCCAGGCTGGGATCTCCTAGTCTCTGGCTTGCTTCCTGTCCTGGCAGCCCATCTGGTGCTTATCTGGTGGTAGACTGGTGCTCAACATGGGCTAGCTCCCCTTCTGGGCCCCATGGTGCTAAAGTGGTTTTGGTATCTGGCTTGCTCCCCCACCTCCCAGGAGTGTTAGGCTACTATTCATTCAGATGTTCATAAATCAGAACACTGAATGTAGACATACACTCTCTCGTCTCTGCCACCTACTGATTCACATGTGACACAGCAGCCACATCTGCAATGTCTCTAGAGGCAGGTCTAGTATATTTTTATAGTAATGAAAAATGAACTAATATGATGCTCTTGTAGAGGGAATATTTACTAAATCAGAAAGTGATATAAGATCTATAACATCTACGTATAACACCTAAACTCTTTCATCTATGCACCAGATATGTTTATTAAAATGTTTAGTGTAAGGATTAATAATAAACACCATGACTGAGAAATTGCTAAATTAGATATAGCTTATATTAAGGAATACCAATTAGAATGAATATCTTAGGCTATAAGAATTGACAGTTTCAGAAGCAAAAATGTAACTTCTAAAAGAAGGCAGGTAGTATAATAATATTTAAATATTTATAAAAACAGAATAACCACATAACTGATTCACTTAGTGCACATATTTTTAACAAGTATAAAATACAGGCTATATATTCATCATATCCATGAGAATAATTGATTGTTAAGAGTGAGTTAGCTTTTGAGATATTAACATAGTAATACACATACATTTTTAAATTTAAAGCTCATTTTTTAAACATTTATTTATTTCTTCAAATTACATCTCAATCACAGTCCCTTCCCTCCTCTACTTCCTGGTCCTACCCTCCCACACTCTTCCCCCTCACCCTCCTATCTGTTTTTGTTATTATTATTTTTTTTAATTTAAGGTGTATCTTCGACCCCAAGAGCTCCCCCTTTTGTAGAATAAAAGGCTCCTTTTCTTATAACAATAAATATAATACAAAACAATAAGAATAATTAGGCCACAATTATTAAAATTATAAGGTATAACATACATTCCCAATGTCCAGTCCATACATATTTGGCAACTGATATTAATATTCTATTATCTATCTATCTCAATGAGTTTAAAGTTCTACACCTAACTCAGTTTCCATCCTAACTTGCATTACCAACTTGAAAACATCTTCTTAGACCTAGAACATCCTTTTAATTCCTGAACAACTTAAAAGTTAATTGTGAGAATATAACTATCTAGACTTTAACTACATCAGAGACCTGAGAAGGATAAATATATCTGAATATACAGGAAGGACAGAGCCAGCAACTCCCAAAACTAAGAAATGATAGACAACTGGCTGCCTGGACAGTCCTCAATTTCTCTCAATACATTGAATCATCTATCTTCAGCCTTACCCAGCATATCTGACAGACATTAATTATAAAGCAGGAATTATGAAGGATTTGGCTACCCTGTCTTGGCAGAGCTAGACTGTGGCCTTACCTGGTCCCAAGTTTTGTCTTTTTCAGACAGCATTCTGTTTACACTTGAAGCAAGAGATTTCTCTTGCCCAGTGACAAGCTTGTCACTAATGCAACCATCTCCAAATGGATATTCTTTGATGCTCATGATCTACTTGGAGTAGAATGGGGGGTGTTGTCAGGAGCAGATATGTCTCAATATCAAAAAATCTTAAGTTAAGAAAACATCTTTCAATGCCATATTCTACAGATCTCTTGAGGTTTTTGAAGACCACCTATCTATCTCTGTATATTTGGATAAGCAAATGGTGCTTGTCTCTTAACAACTTGATTTCTGATTAAGTTGGAAAACATCTATGATACACTACGCTGGTACCTAAGAAAATGAAATGTTTGATTGACTATTAGTTTGCATTTCTTAATTATCCTTACCAGTTGCTATCAAAAGGCCAAACCTTCATGTGGAATTTTTAAGCATTACATAGGTATAATACCTTAAAAAGAGTTAACCTTAATTTTGTATCAATATACAAAGATCAATACCACTGTAGCCATATGTAATCTCAATTTTGTATCAATATACAAAGATATAGGAGCATATTCAATAATCTATCCCTTATTCTTTATCATACCTCTATCATGTCTATATCCCCTTTTTTTCATTTCAAGTCTTTTCCCCCTACATAATGAGAATGAAGGATAGAGAAAAAAAAAAAGAGAGAAATCCCTGGGTCTAATCTCCAAAACCTTGTTTAACAAGACCATGTAACAACTTGTAATCAGTCTTCCTAAAGAACAATAAATATCTATAACCCATCAAATGACCAAAGTGATGAAAAAAATCACCCACCCGCCTTCTGGAAATGGGACATCGCTCTCTTACAATTGTTTCCTGCTGATTTGTGATGTAGGAAGCCTGTTTGGGGGTCCAAATAAGATTGGAAAAATGGTTAAGCAAGCTAATAATAACATTTGATCTTCAGTCCTTTGGGGCTCAGCTATTTAAATGTCCTAAGAAGTTTGTAGTCATTTTTAAGCTGAACTTCAGGGCTTTACTGAAGTCTTGGCTGGAGCAGTCTGTGGTGCTCAACCATCTTAGTTAGCCATTTTGAGTTGTTCTGGTTGTAGATTTTTGAGGAAATAGCTATTGAGGAAGTCTGTGAGGTTGGATCCTCTGGGTTACTTGTCTTCTTTGGTGTCTAGACCCTTTTCTTCAGAAGTTTCAATTGTCTAGTTGTCCCTAGACTCGTTATATGGATGCTTTTAATCTCCTGGAAAGATAAGAACAGAGCCCTGCCCTAATCTGAACTCTGGAGTGCTACTTTTTTTTGGGGGGTGGGGGGCATTCTTCCTAGAGCAAATTGGTTTTTTTTTGACAATATAAAAAGTATTATCTTTCAATTGAGATTAAAAAAAAAATTCCTATGATATTTTGGAACTAAACATACCTTTAAGTGTATATGTTTTGAGATCATAAAGGACAATTCACTTTGAATTTCAGCATGCCTTTTGCAAGCAGCTTTTATATTTTTGGTTGTGAGCCTAGCCTTTAACGGCTGAGCCATCTCTCCAGCCCAGCAAGCAGCTTTTAAACTTAAATCATTGCAAATCCAATGTGCCTGCTTCTGCCTTTCAAGTATTGGGATCAAAGACAAGTGCCTCCCAATTGTTGGGATTAAAGGTGTGCACCACCACCCCTGGATTTAAGTTTTTCTCTATTTGGAGCTTGTTCTGTGTCAGGCTGGCCTTGAACTCAGAGATCTGCATGTTTCTGTCTCCAGTGTGTTGGGACTAAAGGTGTATGCCTCTCAAAGTAATAGGATTAAATGTGTGAACTATCACCACCCTGTTCATTGTAACTCTAGAATTTAAAAGACAACTAACTCTATAGTAATCCTTCTGTCTCTGCTCAATTAAAGGTATGAACTAAAACCATCCTTCTCAAATATTTTATCTTAGCTCCAAATTACTTCAACTCTTAGAGATTTTAGAAAACCAGTTTGAACTTTAGTAACTCATAATTTACGCACAACATTTTAAAACTCTTAGCTGCCTTTTTAATACCAAACAATGAAAGTGTCCTTCATATATAGGAAAAAAAACTTACAAAAATGTATGAGGTATGTGGCAACCTGAAGTCTTAACATTCTAACATGAAATTAAGACCATTTTTCTTTCATGCCAGTAAGACAAGTATGCCTTTGGTAAATTATCATTTGAAAATTTTATATTTTATTTCTATTTTTTAATGCTTAGTTACCCATTTTTAACTTAATTTTTTTTCAAGTTACCTCTCGAACATAGTTTCCTCCCTCCCTCCTTCACTATTCCTCTTCTCAATACTCTCCTTCTCCTTAGATGAGATGGGCCTTCTCATATCATACTCCCTCAGTTCATCAGTCATGTGTGGGCCAAGAGCATCCTCTTGTACTGGGGCTTGATATGGCACACCATCTAGGGTGAGGTGTTCCACTAACCTGCAACAGGGTCCATGACTCACTGCTGGGTGGAGTTTTTCCTATGATAGTTATGCTAGGTTCCTATCTGTTTCTGTCTGTGGGTTGTAGGATGGTTATCCTGTGCTATAGGGTTAATATCCACTTATAAGAGAATACATACGATGTTTATCCTTCTGGGACTGAGTCAGCTCACTTAGGATGAGCTTTTCTAGAGCCATTCGTTTGGTTGTGAATTGCATGATTTCCTTGTTTCTGATAGCTGTGTAGTATTCCATTGTGTAAATGTACCAGAGATTTTATCCATTCTTCAGCTGAAGGACATCTGGATTGTTTCCAGTTTCTGGCTATTACAAATAAAGATGCTATGAACATTGTTGAGGCAATGTCCTTGTGGTTTGGTGGAGAATTTTTTGGATATATGCCCAGGAAGGGTATGGTTGGGTCTTGAAGTAGAACTAGTCCCATTTTTTTAAGATAGTACCAAATTGATTTCCAAAGTGGTTGTATAAGTTTTCATGCCCACCAGCAATTTTATATATAAAAATCATTTATAAATGTGTAGTTTTTTTCAATATAAACTATAGTGATAATTCTAGAATGCTGCTTTCTTTAAAAACATATAAATATTTTAAGAAGATGTTTTCATTTTAATCCCAGGTATAGGGATATGGGGCTGCATCACAGCAGTTGACTATGATTTGCCTCATGCTGTAGCAGAAGCATGGTTTTGCCAGCTGAAGATAGTTTTGGCGATTGTATGATGTTTGGAATTCTGGGAAATTTTCAGAGCTTATATAAATTCTAGAGCCCTGATTGGTGTGGTTGGTGGTTGGTGGTTGTTCAAGGAGGTTGGTTGTGGTTAGTTAATAGTCATACTGAAAGAAGAAATAAGAAAAAAGAAATTAGATTCAAGGATCTTTTCTCTTTCTCCCCTCTATCTTTCATTCTCTCCTATCTAGTAATAGGGGGTGAAACTGGGGGCATAAAAGGTGGGAAAAAGAAGAACCACCAAGTAGCAAAGATCTGCTACAAAAAAAAATATTGCATATACCCTCCATTGGGTTCATTGATCCTAAATTAAATCACGCAAAATTATATGTGCAGATAAGAATAACAACAAACCAACCAAACGAGAAGAAATAACAACAAGAGGAAAGGACAAGGCATGGTGGCTCTTTACAATACTTCGTGAGTTGTGCGAGTTATCATTTGCTGTGACACTAGGACACTGAGAACACTACAACCAACTACAGCTAGTCCATGCTCAAGAGTTCACAACAACAAAGGAAGAAGCACAGAGACACACAGTATTATGGGTAAGCATAAATGCATATGGGAAGAACTGTCAATGTGATATCAAGTTTTTTTTTTTTTTAGTAAAACAAGTCTATAAAAACTAGAAAGAAAATACCATATAGTGGATGAGCAACTTGGAAAGAATTACTTGTTGGTAGGCAAATGATGTTCAAAAAAACACCACCATAAACAAAGTATAGAGTTAGAAAGAAGTAGACATTTTAAATGACAATGTTAAGCATTACAGATGGGATCACAGAAATAATAAAGTTTAAAGGCAGAACATGGAACTAGAAATCACTAGTAAAGTGTCTAGAGTTTCATATTAAGAAGTTTGAAGTACAGGGGTAAGCTTTGATAATGTTGTCATTCAAAATATGGAGAGTGGATTCAACGAGCTTGTTGTTCTATCATGAGTGACAACACCCTCCTCAGCCACAAATACATACATGTGCACACACACACACACACACACACAAAGAGAGAGAGAGAGAGAGACATAAAAATAAAAACAAATATTAAGATTAAAATAAAAGAAAATATGGAGGATAACTTGTAGAGGTTTTCATCTGGAAGAAGGAATCCTGGCAAGGAATTCCTTCTATGCATACTAATCAGGATACAATGAGGAATGCTGATGGAATGGTTGCCATGCCATTTTCTAAACATTTAGCATCAATATCTCTAAAGTGAAGTGGACCAGTGACCAGAAGTGAAAAGACTGGTTGTTGGCTGAGAATAGTCTTCAAAACACACATAAGAAAACAAACAAACAAACCTAGTGTTGATGTTCAAAGAACCAGAAAGCTAGAGCACAGTATCACTCCTCAACTACAGAGAAGACTTTCTCCTAGCCACCTATTACTCATAGGGAATAAATATACATATGGCCAAAATTCCTTAGGAAAAGGGGGTTTTATTTGTCCATCAAAGCCAGCCAGCAATGCTATAAACAGGAGCCCTTTGTCAGTATTTTCTCAAAGGGATGATGAATCTCCAATGGGTGGGACACCTTGGCTGGAATGCTAAGACAGACTGGCTCCTCCAACATGAAAATTGAGGATTTTCAATAAACCACTAAAGATCCTGAAGCACTTGCCTGAGAGACTTTAGTAATGTTTTGGGTGGCATTATTAATAACACTGTTGTTTTTATTTTCATTTTTATTCTAGTCTTGCCTCTCCTCTACTCTATAGTAGAGAGGATACTGGTTTACACATGAGCTTGACTGTGCCATTGTTAGACTGATGCTTCATCTACTTAGTTCTAAGCACTTTATATGAAAATCAGTTATTTATCTCAGCCAACTTCATATTGGCCTTAGAGGACAGATTATGAAAATCATGTTACTCAGTAGTTGACTACATTTGTTAATTCAGTTTTATTTCAAATAGCTTCCATTAATTCAAGCAAAGGAAGTGCTGGAGATAACCTGAAAATTTCATATGTAGTTTGTAGCTTTTGAGAAAAGGTTGAGCCAAATGTGGTGAGCAATCTTTAGAAGATTAAATAAGGGGAAGTAGTTTAAGGTACACTCAGATAAAGAAGGCTATAGCCTTCTGATCTCAAAGAAACTGAGAACTTCGCTCTTGGTGGCTTCTAGCACTGTGGATGGACTCTGGATGTTTTGATCCTGCTTACCTCCTTGGACCATTTTTTAAAAAATGTTTTATGTTTATTTGTTATTTCAAGTTACATCTCCATCACAGTGCCCTCTTTACATCCTTCCTGGTTCCACCCTCCCACCCTTTCCTCCCTCTCCCACCTACCCCTCTCCTCTAGAGTGTGGTGTCCCTTTATATCAATCCCCCACAGTTCATCAGTCATATGAGGGCTAAGAGCTTCTCTCATGTTTCTGTTCTAATACATAACCTCATCAAGCCCTCCTGTCTTCTGTGATAATGCTGGAAGCTCTACTCATATTATACCTCTGCATTTTGCTTGCAAATTCAAAGAATCGCTCCTTTCCCACAAAGTACAAAGTAAGTACACAAAGTACAAATTTAACATTTAGAGTGAGTCATCTGCAGGTATTTTGAAAGAATCTCAGTCTCACCAAGAGTTTTCAACTTTGTGCTTTGAATTTACAGTTAATGTCAGTTCTTGCAAGTCTTGCTTATAAAAGTTGTCATGGTTGTCATTGCTAGTGGAAGTTCACAGAGAACTGGGAGGAAAGCAGCTATTCAAGGAGCAGCTGTGCAAGTCACTGTGTCACTCGATGTGATGGCCATGGGGAAAGTCTGCTGCAGCCAATCAGCAGCCTCACCTTTCAGCCAGGTTTAAGGGCACATACTAAGATTGTTATGAGTGAATTGTAACAGGTGAGGGTAGAGGAGAAGTGGGGTGTGGTGATGATCACCCTATCTCATGCCCTACCTTTTTCTCCTTAACTAGATGCAGCACTACATGCAGACAACTACCAGCAATCACAAAGCAATACTCTGCACCTATGTCTTTTTGTTGAAGTGACTGAGGCAAAACCAACTTTATGATTACTTAAGGTTCACAGCTGAATAACCAATCATGCCTGAAGAAAGAAGGCTCACTTCAGACACAGAGAAGGAATGTTTCAAGCATACCAGGCAGTCAACTAAGACTCATGAGTGAAAACACACTCCACCTGTCTTTGGAGATTTGTTTTGTTTTTTCCAGATAGGGTTTCTCTGTGTAGTGTCAGCTGTCCTGGATCTTGCTCTGTAGATCAGGCTGGCCTCAAACTCACAGAGATCTACCTGACTCTGCCTCCTGGGTGCTGGGATTAAAGGAATGTGACACCACTGCCTGGTTTTAGACACTTATTTTGAACATTTTCTACATCCCATGTCCTCTCTGACAGTATAGGACTGGCTTTCACATTCATCTGAAAAAGCAGAAGCAATTATAATACAGTTCCATCATTTTTACTTCCAACAAAATGTCGATGGGCTCTACCAAAACCCTTGTTCTGACTTGCCCTTAACTATTCCTATTTAAAGTCCAGGTTGCAAATGAATCACAAACTTCTTTAGTCTCAAAGATTTCACTTCTTCACAATCACTTTCATCAACATTGATCCGATGAAGTAGTTCCTACTCATATAGAGTCCATGTTTTCTACTTTTTTATAAAGTAGTCTGTGCGTGTGAGCCTCCCCGTGACCCACATCTTCCTGATTACTTCTAATCAGGTTACCATTGCACCTGCCCACTAACGGGATCATCAACCTTGCCAACAAAATTTACAAACTAAAGCCAATCAATTTTCAGCTTATTATTTAACACAAAATGGCATTGTCAGAGCTGATGGTTACAGTTTGGAAATACTTCTTTGGGGTTTAGAGTCTTCTCAATTCAACAAAGTAATCTAAGTTTATGAGGGTGGTGTACTACACAAATTCCACATATAAACTGTAATATAGACACTTCTCTGAAAAATAGGGTAGATATGATATTTTGGGGAAGGCCCTGTTGTTCAGTTAGTGTCAAAGAAAACCGAAAAGTTCTAAATAACTGTACCAAAGAAAATTCCATCAACTTTGACTAAAAGGAACTTAAAGTTTCCAAAGGTGGGAGTAGGAAAAGAAGAGAAAACAATGCTATATGTCTAGGATCAGGCAATCAGCGAGGAAAGTCATTGAGCTATAAGCATGAACTATTCTTGCTGGGAAAAGAAAATTTTCAAAAAGTGACATGATACAGAGAATAAATTTGGACTAATGAACAATGGGATCAGGAACAATGGCATAAAGTCGTTAAGGTTATTCCCTGAGTAATGCTAGCAAGATGGCAAAAGAGGAGTTTCCCAGCAAGCATACACACAGTGACAGCCACCCATACACAAAGTGGGATTTTTGGGAAACTTTTGAGATCCAGGTTGGAGGCAGCAAATTCTGTGTAGCTTGGAATGAACAGTCATATGCTAAGAAGTCAGGCTCACATGCAGCATAGTAAGCTATCTGATCATGGTATGGAATCAGAAATAGTCTTTATCCTCTGTGAACTTAACTACTACTTTACTTGGCCTTGGTCCTAATACCAGAATCATTTGCCAAGCCAATGCCTCAGTTGATAGGTCCACCAATTTAGTGATCCTGGAAGATCACTGTAAAGAGACTGTGGAACATGGCTATCAGTTCTTGTGCTACTTTGAAACTCAGGGGCTTGCCATGTCATGTTCATCTAAACTTCAAGAAACACAATGGAGGCCTCAGTCTTAGCTATAAATCTTGGGCAGTGCTGAGAGAGTACCAGCCACTCTCAGCCACAGTTCAGGGATAGTTCTTCCTGCCTAGAGATCACTCTGCATCCAAGTGGGAGATCTAGGCAACTGCAATGAACTACACTACTCTTCATACCTCCGAACACACTTTCTACCCAGAGACTCAGCTAAGAATTGAGAAGTAGACATTTGTCCCAACACCACTCCTACCAACCAGGCTCTGGGAGCCAACTGAGTGCCCAGAGGCTACACTGGATTCATGCTGACACAAACCCTTCATAGTATGCCCACCAACCTTGGAGCCCTATAACTATTCCCTTACACAACCAGCAGGAGCCATATGAACTCCTTGCTCATTGCAGTCTTAGAGGCAATCTCATCACCCCAGAGATACAACAGACCTTTATCTTTCAGTCACTACAGGCTGACAAAAATGTTTGCGATTTTGTTTTACTGACACCAATACAACGCTGCAGAGAACAAAAGTGTCATGAAAATAAGACCAAAGAGAACTGATGCTATGCCAGTAACCAATTCCTCCAGCATGGAGCTCTACAGAGTATGAGACTGGCAGTTCAAAGTAGCCATCCTTTAGAAAGCTCAACAAGATACAAACCAGCATAGAAAACTAGGGTCTGGGGGAAACAATGAAACAACCAAGATGGTTCATTAAAAGTGAAAACTATTTAAAAGGCCAGCCCTGGAGATGTGTAAGAGGGTGAAAGAATGGAAAAGTAAAAAATATATATATATTTTTTAACAATAGACATGATAGAGTAGAAGAAAAAAAATCAGTGACCCAGAAATTAGATCATTTGGAATTACTTAACTGAGGGAGAAAAAGAAAAAGAATGAAAAAAAATGTCAAGACAGCCTAAGGGACAATGGGGTATTAACAAGTGAAAAAACAAACAAAAAATGATACAAATTCCAGAGGGAGAAGTCAGAGTAGGATGACAGAGAAAGACTGAATTTTTAAAGGGGAGAAGAGAAGAGAGAGAGAGAGAGAGAGAGAGAGAGAGAGAGAGAGAGGAGAGAGAAACCTTAAAGTTTTTAATATAATAATTGCTGAATCTTAGAGAAAAAATTATTAAGTGAAAAGATACCACAAAACTCATTACAATTGTCAAAGCCAATGAAAATGAGAATATAGCGGCAACAAGAGTAAGATGTGTATCAGACATGAGGAGAAAATCCTTACAGATGTCCAGCAGACTCCTCAGCACAAAGCCAACCAGTCAGGATGTTGAGAAATGACACATTCAAAGTTCAGGTTTTAAACATACAGCCAACCAGGAACACTAGTCTGAGCAAAGCCCTCCTTTATTAAGTCAAAGAGAGTTAGACATTGCCAGGCTTAGAGGTGAGATAGCCTTCCCACTAGCAGGGAAATCAAACAAGCAACAAACAAACAGAAACACTTCTGTCTCACTTGAAATTGTGAAGATTCATGTAATCAGTTCCTTAAGCCAGTGCCTGGAATATAACACAACACAGACACTACTTCCAATTAGTACAGAGACAACTGACCCTCAAAAGCAACTGTAGAGAAACCCAAGATGTAGGAGAGAACTGGTCTGTCTTAGCCGACCATGTCTATTCACTGCCAGGGGGTGTATTGTAACCACATCGCGAGCAGATGGCCAGAAAGTCTACAGAAGAAGATGGACTGAGGCCCCTTATAGGGATGGAAATGACTTTAGTTGTCTGCAAGGGAATCTGTGAAATGTATACTTCCAGCAGGAAATTTTCAGATCTTATCTATGGTACTGTCTGATTGTGTACAACCTTGGGCAACATATTTTAATTTCTGAGCAGCTTCCATTTTTTTCCTATATAATATTGATGCTCACAATATTTTATCATGTTATAATAAAGTTTGGGATACAAAAAATCATGAAAATGCAAAATTTCAAACAACCTTTTGAAATTAAGTACTGCATAAAAGTAAGAAGAACATCAGCAGTTTTTTGAGGAGTGGGATGGAAGGGATGGGGATAGAGGGTGGGAGGGCAGGACTGGGAGTAGTGGAAAGAGGACACTGTGATGGAGATGTAACCTGAAGTAATAAATAAATATTTTTAAACAAACTAAAAAAAAAAAGAGTATCTTTCCATTGCTTTTGCATTAAAAACTAACAAATACATTATTTTGGAAGCATTTGATTCCTGCCTGAACTAGAATTTATACACTTCCTCTTAATATAGCCAGAAAGAGCATATGTTCTGCTCAATTTCTTCACAACAGAGAGCTCTTCATTCCATCTTTGATTTTGTCTGGACAAGTTCAAGTTGGCTGCTATGTGCTGAGCTCAGATGCCCTTTCTTAACCAATGGGCTTGGCAAGTGGAAAAAACTCTGGCTAAAGCTTTGCCTGAAGCTGTGTTTCCACGCTCTTACAAATTGCCTGCTTCAGAGGGAAACGAGAGTTGAGCGGATGCTCATCTCTTAGAGACCTTTCTGGTGATGATAAAATAGTAACCTAGAATGAAAATGCTTTTTGGGAACCAATTCATCTTATGTTTCTGTAGAAAGGACCAGAATTTGGTTGCGTGTCTCTAACGTGTGAGATGTTGATAATTTTGGGAAAACAAAAATGAGTTCTTAGAAAAGGTAGATTGAAAATGAGGCACTTGAGCATTAGATTTAGAAGAAATAACATTTCCATTAAGAAATTCTGAAATATTTGATATGATTTAATCCTAGTGTTTCCACTAATCTCATTGTAGCCTAGTGTTAAGGATGTTAAAAGCTGTCACAACCCATGGGTGACAGTCACATGGTGCAAGTACACTCTCCCCTCCTTGGGAGGAACGTTCCCCCTCCCTCCTCTGGTACCAGCTGGCCCAGATAGAACATGGGGAAAAATGGCTCACTCAAGATCCTAGGGAGGATTGCTGCTCGATAGGATGCGGTCATGTGACCTTTGGTAAACAAGCCAGTATTCTTTGCATTTGAGTGGACAACCTCAATCACTACTTTATAAGGTTGTAATGAGGTCCTGGAGACAGGTACCTGTCGAGTCATCATAAGAACTCAAAATAAAAACGAAAATAAAAAAACAATGTGAAAGACAGAATTTCTTTCAAGTAAAAGAATTGAAAACAAAACAGAACCAAAACAAGAGTCAAAGCAAAAAAACAAAGCAGAAAAATGCACATACAGATGCAGAGACACGTATTTACACACAGAGAATTTCTGTACAAACAAAAAAATTTGAAATTATAATATATAAACAAAAGTTTTGTAAGATTAAAACAAACAGCTCAAACAAAGCATTATCAGACAAAGAACCTTCAAAAATGCCACTGAGTTAGTTTTGTGTTGGCCATCTACTGCTGGGCGTAAGGCTTGCCCTTAAGTGTGGTTTGTATACCCAGTGGGACTCTATTTGAGAAAACTGATTTTTCCTTTATGTGCAGTTATCAATTGGTGGCAGCTTCTGGGTTAGGGTAGGAGCTTGTTTCCACTTCCCTCTCAGCATTGGGACCTCATGTGGCTTAGATTTGTGCAGGCCTTTTGCATGCTGCTGGAGTCTCTTTCAGTTCCTATGTGTGTCAGCTCTTTTGCATCTAGGAGGCCTTGCTTCCTTGATGTGTTCCATCCCTCTTGCTCTTCCACTCTTCCTGCATTCTCTTCTACAGTTTCCCTTTCCTGAGTCCTGAGGGGAGAGATTTTAGGGAGACATCCCCTTTAGGGCTGAGTTTTCCAAGATGTCTCACTCTTTGCACACTTTTAAGTTGTGGGTCTCCGTGTTTGCTCCCATCTACTGCAGAAGAAAGCTTCTCCGATGGTGGCTGAGCAAGATACTGATCTATGAGTAGAGCAGAATGTCATTAGGAGTCATTTTATTGTTATGTTTCTTTAGCTCAACAATAGTATTTGGTTTTCCCCCTAGGCCCATGGTCTATGCAGTCTTATGGTCTTGACCACCAGACCAACCAGTGCTGGACATGGATTCCATGTAAAGGCCTGGGCTTAAATCCAATCAGACAGTAGTTGGTTACCCCCACAAATCTGTGCCACCAGTGCACCAGAGTGTCCTGCAAGCAGGTCACCATTGTAGATTGAAGGGTTTGTGGTTGGGTTGGTGTTTACCTTTCCTCCTTTGTTAGCCTGCAGAGTAGACTTGAAAGATTATAATTATCACTTTAAAATTTTTTACTTTTAATTTTTTTTAATTATGTGCATGTTTGTAGGTCTCTGTGTTGATAAGTCCTTTTCAGTGCAGGTGTCCTCAGAGATCAGAAGAGTCTGATCTTTCTGGAGTTGGAGTTATACATAGTTGTGAGTCAACTGATACAGGTGCTAGGAATCAAACACAGGTCCTCTGGAAAGAACATTAGCTGGACTTAATTACTGAGCCATCTGCCTAGCCCCCCCCCATCGCTTACTTTTTAATTCCAGTGAATATTCATGTTCATATATTACTTTGTCTTCAATGATGTGCAGTCTTTTTCTAATCTACTTTTATTATAATATGTCCACAAAATAGAATAAAAAGGCACAATAAAGGCATTCTTGGATAAGTGTTATGGTCTAGATTTTCCCTCAAAGGATCCTAAATTGAAGGCTGGTTCCCCAGCTGGTAGTTTTTATAAGAGTTGAGTAGATCTTGACGATGCTAATTTCCCTCGGTGGACCAATAAATTGATGAGTTTATAGCTAAATAAATGGGATTTGGGAGCTGTGATGGTTTGAATGAAAATGGTCTACCATAGATTCATAGGGAATGGCACTATTATGAAATGTGGCCTTTAGAAGTAGGGGTGGCCTTGTTAGAAGAAGTGTGTCCTGGGAAATGGGATTTGAGGTTTCAGAAGCTCAAGCCAGGTCAGGTCCAGTGTTACTCTCTCTTCTTTCAGATGCGGAATTCTCACCTACCTCTTAAGCATCATGTCTGCCTATGTGCCACCATGCTTCCTGCCATGACGATAACAGACTAAACCTCTGAAACTGTAAGGCATCCCCAGTTAAATGTTTTCCTGTGTAAGAGTTGCTGTGGTCATGGTGTCTCTTCACAGCAAGAAAGACCTAAGTAAGGCAGGAGGTATGCCTAGTGGGAGGAACTAATTCATTGGAGCCTCATGTGTGACTAACCAAGAGCCTGCCTTTCTCTCTCCCTCTCCTCCCTAACTACCCTGATGTAACAAGGACCAAGAGCCTGC
>CAJQZJ010031819.1:3324438-3337667 GCA_907164525.1 Lophiomys imhausi
GCCTTTCTCTCGCCCTCTCCTCCCTAACTACCCTGATGTAACAAGGAGCCCATATTCCTATCAGCATGTAACTGTGCTTACCTCGGGCACAGTCACTGTGGACAGAAATTATGATTCAAAATAAAAATTTCCCCTTTATAATTTATTTCTCTATAGTATTTTTCTCATAAACTCTCCCCCACCCCTGCAAAAAAAGTGAAAGTGAAAATGTGGTAAGTGAAATTAAGTGAAATGTGTGTATTTTTGGGACCAGCATGCTGCTAGAATGTAACCTGGTAGGGGCTGCAGACATGGATCAGTATGTAAAGTGCTTGTCATGAAAACATAAGTGTAAAGGCCTGAATTTGGGTCTTTGGAATCCACACATTTATAATGGTTGCCCAGGGAAGGGAAGGTGATACAGCTAGATCTCTGGAGCTCATGGGCCAGTCAGTGTAACCCGTCCTTGAGCTTCATTTTCAATGAAAAGCGTCCTCTCAAAAAATAAGGGTGGGTGCAATGATCTCTAACCCATGAGTGAGTGAGCGTGTGTTTATGGGGGGAGGAAGAGGGCACATATTTGTGTATTTGTGTGCCAAATGTAAGAAATGTAACCATTGTACTCTTTTGAGACAATTCCTCGCTATGTTTTCCAGGCTGTGAAATTCTGGGATTAAACAGTTTTCCTGTGCCAGCCTCCCAAGTGCTGGGACCACAGGTGGGTATACACCATTCCTGGCTTTTCATGGTATACACTGATCAATCATATCACTGGCTCTGTCAGATGTTCTGCAGGTGACTTCTGCTGACTGTGTCACTCTGGTGTGTTCACATATGTTTGTTGATGTCATTTCCTGGAAATGGTGGTAGATTCAGACTTTACCAAGTTTGAATTAGCTTTAATTGCAACATTTTTTCATGGTGTTCATTTCCTCCATTGACAGAGGTGCCATATCTCATACTGTATTTTTGCAATGTCAGGAGCAGCCAGTGATTCAAGGTGAGTTCCATTCATCTATTGACTGAAAATCTGAGATATTTTAATTCTGCACAGCATCATATGTAAGTAATAGTTCCATAAAGATTGCCCTCTTCAGCTATGATCATACCATGAAAGCCAAGAGGACACTATGATGGAGATGTAACCTGAAACAATAAATAAATAAATTAAAAAAAATTTATCCTTTACATTTCCTTTCAAGTTTCTAAATGATAAGTGGATTTCCATGGCATCGCTTAAGGAGGCTTACACATTCATGATGATGCTAATCATTAGCCCATAGATGAAACACTCTTGTGGCATGACTTAATATCTCACTGACTGTCAGAGTTACCCCTTTCGGTTGACTGGACTCACTCTAGAATACCCCTGAGCCATAATCCTAAAACCCTCTTAACTGCCTTGTTCCCGTATAAGGCTGGATGGCTTAGATGTGTCTTATGTGGCATAGTGTGTGTTTCCACTCCAGTTCTACAATCACATGTTTTTGGTGATATGAAAAGATTATGGACTAGACACTAGAAGAGTTGTGTCTGTACTTTCTTTCACATCACTATTTCTAAGTCTTTTCAACAGAAACAACTATGTGAACACAACACACAGAGAACACACTCAGATACACATCGACACACATGGATGGACACACACACACACATGCACACACACACACAGATTCTACTTATGGTCAGCAGAATTTGGAGGGTGGGATTTGCCTTTTTGCTATGGACCATGTTCACCTGAGACAATACTTTTCAACAAGATAGTTGTCAACTAGAATAGGGACCTTCAAAGAATATGAGCACAGAAGAAGGGCTCTATGGAGATTGACTCTGGACACAAGAGAAGGTCTCTATGGAGACTGACTATGAACACAGGAGAAGGGCTCTATGGAGACTGACTATGAACACAGAAGAAGGGCTCTATGGAGACTGACTCTGGACAAGGCTGCTGCCATAAATGTTTCCAGACTCCACGGGAAGAGGAATTCACATAAGAACCTGGACCAAGAACTGAAGAAAGTCAGAAGAGAAGTCCACAGGACTTCTGTGGCAGAGAGCACAGAACTGACAGCCATGCAAAGAGAAATTTCAGGATCAGCAGGGGCTTCCTCATTCAGCAGAGTGCAACCAAGGGATGGGTAAGGGAAGCCCAGTTGAGGCCAGAGCCAGAATTTCTAGTAACAATATTTGGAGTTGATATGTGGTCAGAAAAAAATTGCCTCTCAGAGCATTGCCAGACTGGGAAAGCTTCTCACTCATACAGCATTTTGTTGAGTGCAGAGGGGTTTTCATCTCAGGAGGGGAGTAAAATCAATCCCAGAACAAATGGCATTCCAAGGCCTCCTAGAACAATTTAATAGCAAAGCCTCAAGGTTCAAGCTAGGTCTGAGTAACTCAACTGCATCCTAAGACAAAGCTCTGCTGTTAATGAGAACGCAAACATTCCGTGCAGTGTGTTGGGCTCCGAAACCTGCACAACAAAGTTCCCAAACTTGATGGATTCAAATAACAGAATTTGATTTTGCTATACAGTTTTTAGGTAGCAAGAGTCCAATATCCGTGCTCCCTCAGAGGTTGCGGGGTGGTTTGTGGTTTTGCCCAGAGTGGGAGGGGAGGTGTGGTTTTGCTTCAGGACCTCAGGTATGCTGCTGGCTTGCAGGTGTGTTACTTCAAGCTTCTCTTTTTATGTGGCATTTCTCCCCATGCTCTCTCTATGTGTCCTCAGATGTTCTTTCCTATGTATTTCTATCACAATCTGAATTCCCCACACAAAAAAGACTGATTATCTTGGTTGGTAGCATCCCCTAGGATCATTTTGAACTTTTGATTTTTAAAATTTTAAAGGTTTACCTCAAAGGAGTAAAATTTGCTTCACTAAATATGATCAACAATGTAAAATTTAGTGTCTGGCATCCAACAAAAATTTATCTTGCATGCAAACAAAGGAGATTGTGTATACAACCCATGATAAACATAAAAGTCCATCACTAAATCAAACCCTGAACTGGTACATACTTTAAATTCATGAAACAAGGAATTGCAACAGTTATGATAAGTGTATTTGAAATGTTCAAAGGCTGAAGGCAACACTGGTCATATTAAGTAAAGAAATGTAAGATATTTTAAGCGACTTAAGTTGATATTCTAAAGATGAAAATGATATCCACAATGAAAAATGTTTGGTTTGACAGTAGGGGAATGCTAAAGAACTGAGTTTGCAACTAAAGTATGTCCTTAGTGGAGAAGAAAGGAAGCAAAAAAAAAATGCAGAAAAATAAGCAGATTTTTTTTCTTCAAATTTAAGAAAAAGCTCACAGGATACATGTGGCAAGATGGTGAAGAGCTGACAGTCGTGCACAGAGAAACTGCAGAGATTATAAATATGGACTTACAGATTCCATAGGTTGGGTGGATCTTAAATACAACACTCTCAGAAGCAACTATACTAAGATTTAATAATCAAATTGCTTAAAAACAGGAATTCATAAAAAAAATTTAAAAGCCAGACAAGTACAAATGATGAGGTCTATAAAGAGGAATAAAGGACACAGAACAAGCTTTGTGAAGAATGCTTAATGGAAGATTTAAAGAATAGAAAGTACTTACAACTGAGTGACCACAATGACAGTTCCAAAGTTTAGACTTAAAATGTGATGACCATAAACACCTAGAAAATAAGAAAGGTCCCAAGTTAATGACTTCACTTTCTAGCTTAAAAACCTAGAAAGCAAATTACAATCAAGGAAGCACCAGGAAAGCAAAAATGAGAAGTAATAATTAACAAAAGCAAAGTTGTTTGTCTTGACCCCTTGGAATTCTGTTTTCTTCATTTGCAAAATGGAAGTTATCTCAACATTTCATAAGGCATATAACACTCATACAATGAATAACACTCATACACTCACAAATGGTAAAATAATTAATACAAGTGGTTATAGATAGAAATGCAAACATTTAACCTGTTGTCTCTTGATACCCTTGGACATGTTCTAATGGAACTCTGTGATTTTTTTTTGAACTTTTATAATAGGGTCATAAAACTAGACAGAAAGGTCTGGGTAGACCACTGATTCTCCTTTGTAAATGTTTCAGTATATGCTGTTTCAGAATTCCTGAGTGCTACCATGCATGTTTTCTCACTAAATGATATTAAGGAATTAATAAAGTATTATTTCCTTGTACACTTGGAGAATTAACTCAGATATTACCTGAGTGACTTTGAGTCTGTATATTCTGTATATTACTTAGCTCTTTGCCACTGTGACTAGATAACCGGTGATAAGAATCATTTGAAAGCAGAAGGATTTCTTTTGGCTTATAGCATTAGAAGGTGGAGTCCACGCTTGCTTAGCTCTTTATGTTTGCATAGAATCAGTTATGGCAGGAGCACATGGCAGAAGGTGATCTTCACTTCTTCATAGACAGAGGAGCAGAGAGAGGCAAGAAGTACCAGTGAGAAGATACTCTTGATGATAGACCCTCATTGACTTACTTTCTCCAGCTACATAGGATCCCTGAAGTTTCCAAGAACTCCCTAAATAGCACCACCAGCTAGATACATAGGGTTCAAAGTATGTGCCTACTGGGAGGATCATTCATCTAGACCACCCTGTGTATAGTGACTCATATGTAGGACTGTGATGGGATTATGACCAGTTGTTCTCCCTTGTCTCGGGATAAGACATTCCACACTACTATGACACATACACACACAGAATCAAGGGGTCATGCAGAGGCACAGGTGTGATCAGACGGGCCTAGCCAACATTCCTTTACCAGCCCTGGTATTTCTGCTCCATTCCTCTTTATTTTACCCAGAACTCTTATTCTGACACCCAGACATTACACTGACTGATGAATTTCACCAGAACCACATCCAGAAACATTCACACCAGGTACTTCACAAAGCTTGGCCAGGAGAACTTGGTGTATTTTCTATGTGATGTATTTTTCAGTGGCAGCTGGAGCAGGGGGGAACTTATGGTCTCTCAACAGTCACTGTTTATCAGGCCATTCTTTTCTCCATAGAATTAGGTTGTGATCCACTTGTAGTAAAGCACAAATTAAGCAGAAACAAACCCCTTGAAGTAGGATACAGACTAGAGAAAAGGCTCTTGACTATTCTAGTCAGGGACGCCATTGGCCACAAGAAGATAAATGAATTGCTGTCTGGCAGACCACAGCCTGCGGCAGACAAATAGAAAGCAATGAGGTCACACAGAAGTACCTCATTATCCAGAATGTGAAAATAGAAGCCTGACAACAACACGGGTTGGTGTGATATCAAGAACTGGGCTGGAAGTCCAGACACGTGGGGTCCATTTCTAGTCTCACTGCCAGCCAGATGTACAAACTCACTCCTTTCTTCCTTTGGCCTCTAATTCTCTGTTTATGAACAAATAAAGAAGAGATAATTTTATATGATACCTATAGCCTTTTCCAGATTGGCGGCCAATGAATATATATTTACTTAGCACCTATTAAGTGCCAGGAACTTTATTATGTGCTAGGAACACATCAGCAAATAAAACTGAGTTGATTCTTCCCTTTATTTCAACACAAAGAATAATCCAAGAAGTAGCTTATCATGAGACATAAAAGGGCTTTAGATACCATCCCAAGGAGTAAGAGTGCTCAAGAACTGACTTCCTGTGCCCGAGGAAGACTCCATATTTGGGTTAAAATCATAACTTCACTGACCCTTCTCACCATATGCTGTTAATCACCATATGTTGTTAAGTATATCTTGCTGGAGTGACATTAATCATATCTTGACCACTCCCCCTTGTCTCCATTCTGAGGCCATTTGTATTGCCATGAAAGTCTTACTGGGCATATTAATGACACTCCAGGGCAGGCCCCATGCCCAGGAGTTGTTGCCCAACCCAAAACGAACTCCATCTTTTTTTTTTTTGGATGGGGAGGACTTTTTGTTTGTTTTGTTTTGTCTTATTGTTTCTGTGTTTTGTTTTGAGTGAGAGAAAGAGAGAGAATATGACCATGATGTTGTGGGGTGGGGGAGGTGGGGAAGATCTGGGAGGGAGTTGGGGAGGATAAAACATGATTAAAGTATATGGCATGAAAAATTTTCAGTTAAAAAAAATATTGCTCTTAGACTTTCAGGGAGCTGTTGGTATCATTCCCCTTTCAAAATTTTGCCTCCCCTGTATCACACAGTGCTTTAAGATGGCACTGGCAGTCTTTCTCTATCTTGTCTGAAATGTCCTTTCCTATTTTTTTTACATTCTTTATGTTTCATAATAATAAACATTCATTATTTATATTCTACATTCTAGAGGAGTCAAATTACTTATCTCAACTGCCAGAATCTATATCATAGTCTGAGTCAGCAACAGAGGTTTGGGGTCTTTAGAGAGCAAATTGCCCCATTTCTTGTGTGTGTTTGCTTTGGTTCTTCAGTGTGAGCCAGGACCCGGTGAGTAGAAGTGGCTGGACACACTTTGGGCATATCCTTCCTTCACTGTTGCAAATTTCAGTACCTCACATAGCAAATTCTCAGGCTATAAAAGCAGATTGTTGTCAAAGCAACAAAACTTGTTAGATATGCAGATTTAAAAGCTCTAGGGTACCTTTGAGGGTGGGACTAGGGGGAGATCTGGCTTCTTCAGAATTCTCACACATACTAAGGAAACATGTCCAAACCATTACTTGACACTTCTTTATAGACCCTGAGGAGAGACTGACTCATTGTGCATTTAATAGAAATGTGGTTATTTAACCAATGCCAAATGCTTGGGCTAGGCTCTCCACTGCTTGAAAAATCATAAAACAAAGCCAGTGTAGAGGCAAATGCCAAGGATTTAAAGCTATCCTGTTTATCACATCTCCATCTGTAATCGTTTTCTCCACCCCATTCCAGTGACTTGCAACAAAAACAAACACTTGCTGATGCTACACAGAAGGATTTGACTCGCTGTGCTGTTGTCTTGGCAAGGATATGGAGGTGTTAGTATATCTGAAGACAATACTCTTTAGTTTACGAAGACGTCATTCTAGCAGTCTTATCACTAGTTAGATGCTTTAGTCTTTCAACTAAAAGTATTTACCATGGCCCTGCCTTGTGGAATACTATTGGTAACTATTGTAAAGTTACACTAACTATTCTAAATCACCTTGCAAATCTGCAGCAATGCCATGGAGAAACACACGCTGCATGTGCAATTGCAAAACAGTGCTGTCTGTGCTGTAAGGAGTAAACTGCAGCTGTTGTCAAGCCAAAAAATCTCTAATCCAGTTTTTCTGGGCATTGGGAGGTTTCCTGGAAGCATTGTTGTGTTGGCAGAGGCTGGCTCACCTGGGTATAGGTACAAAACACATAGACTTGGAATGGAGTAAGCAGACAAGTATGAGGAAATGGGGTTCCCTGGGCTTAGGCCTATGGTGGTGGCATGAGGGGGCAGAAGAGTTCTGTCATTGGTGGGAAAGTCTGGATGGAGCATAGAGTACAAACTGGAAGAAGAGAGAAGACGGTCCTGAGGCAAAGGGCCAAGATTTTTGAAAGTGTGCTAAGCCACCTTCATGTGTTTGAACTGTGTCCTAAAGAAAGAGAGAAAGAGAGAAAGAGATTGGATTTTCAGCCAAAAAAGAAGTGAAGGGTTTTAACACAGTGAAACCACTGTGGTTTCACTTCTGTTTGGAAAGATTAGTTTGGCTCTGTCATATGTGATACTTGGAGTGGAAGAAGACCAGAGACATGGAGGCCAAGTCAACATCGAGTAGATTTAATTAAGCTTCAGGAGAAGATAGATAGAAAGGTTGAATTAAGTATTTAGGAGTCAAGAGAGTGTTACAGATCTAAGAAGATACTTTTAAAATTGTGTTGCAAGTTAGTATGAATGTTGAGTCAGATATAGAACTTTAAACTCATGGAGATGGTTAGATAGTAGAATGTTAAAGTCAGGTACCAAATACATATGTACTGGACATTGGGAATGTACGTTAAGCCATATAACCCTCATAACTGTGGCCTAATTACCTCTGTTGTATTGTATTGTATTTATTATTATAAGAGAAGGAGCCATTTGTTGGACTGAAAGGGGAAACTGTAGAGGGAAATAAGATATACCTAAACTTAAAAGAAAAAAAAAGGGAAGAGGATGGGGGGTTGAGGGTGGGAGGGTGGGACTGGAGGGGGAATAGGGAGGGGACTGCGATTGAGATGTAATTGAAGAAATAAAAAATAAAGGAAAAAAAAGAGAAAAACAGGTGTGCATGTGGTGGACAGATGCATATAGGCAAAACACCTAAACACATAAAAATAGAAAAATAAATAAATCTAAAGAAAAAAAAGTATTAAAAACCTGTCTTTATATTATACCAGATATTAGTTGGGGATAAATTAGTCAATGGTGGCACCAGGGGACAGCCTTGGGAAAAAAGTGGTGATAGGTTGCTGAGACAGTGACTGTAGTGTGTGTGGGGTGAAGCTGTTGGTTCATGGCCTGGGAATATCCTTTGAAGGCAGAAGTCTTATTGCTCTTGAAGGGGACAGTGATCTGACCGGATCAGTCCTGAATGTCCCATGATATTTCTATGGAGATATGCCCTATTATCCAAAAATAAAAAGGCATTACACTTCAGATTGAGTGTGAGACCTCCAAATGAGATGGGCTTTTTGTCCCACTGTCATTTCAGTAAGCCAAAAGACTGAAAATTCACGACTCCACACTTGAATTGTCCTGAAACCTTTTTGTTTGATTTTTTTTCAGTGAAATTGAAGGAATATTGTTTTCCTAAGAAATTCCTGTCAAAATTAATTTTAAAAAAGTTTTTTTTAAGATGTGGACATGGCCATGAATACATAACAGCAGGTTGTAAAACTCAGAGAATTCCTACACTATGAAACATTTCACCAGCGTAGAACTTCATTGATGATGTATGTCCTAAATTTGTAAAGTGATTGTCCTTGCAACAAGATCAAGGGGACTGTATCCTCTTACCCAGGGGAAAGCAAGTTGTATGTTAACCACACAGAACTGTTCTCTGAGGCTGGAGAAAGAGAATACCTCAGGCATTCCTGTTGCATGCCCAGCCTTTGCCGTACTTTTTGCCTGTAACTAGTCTGCTTAAATGGTACATTACTCATCTTAATTTGAAGATATTTTGAGGGAAGGAGTTGCACAGTGAAGTTCAGATAATTTGTATCAGGTATTAGCTGGGGGCCCTTGGACAGTTCAGATGGTCTTTTATGCTTCAGTTACCTCATCATACGGCTACAGGAGAGGGTGGTAGGTGTTCTGCTTTCCTGGATGGTAGCACTAAACATTTGCGTTTTAAGATGTCCTTATGGATTCCTATGTGTTTGGCTGTTAGCTAGGAGTGGGGAAGCAGAGAGGATGCACAGTTTAGCTGTGGACATACATGCATTATTGAAAACCTTAGGGACTATGGCATTGCTACTCATTTCTTCAGAAAAATGACAGAAGGACAAAGAACGGAACTGACTACCTAGCCAAATCCAGAAAGTCTTCATAGCAGACGACTGTTCGGGTATGTACTGAAGGATCAGGTTAAAAACCAAATGGTGCAAAGGCTTTGTATAGACCTAGAATCACATACACTAACGAAATAAAGGTATGCTTGGAGGTTACAGATGCAATTATTAATATTTAGAACCATTATAGCTTATGTGTTTATTTGAGATCCAAGACTTAGACAATATTTCCCATTGCAGTTCACTGGATCTTCCACCCAAGCTCTTCACACACTTCCTTATATAACACCATACGGTGAGTGCTGCACACCAACTCTGTAGCCTGAAATAAAGACAATGTTATGGCACCAAGGATATTTATTGGCCAAGGGAGACAAAAGGAATGGATTGGAATGGTGAACATGAGCCAAGTCTTAACCATTCATTTAAGGACACTTAAAGTCAAGATATCCAAGTATGCATATCAATTCCAGAAAAAAAAAGCCCACACCATGAGGATGAAATTAAGGCTTAAGTGCTAGGTCCAAGGTGTCATGGCACCAGATCAACAGACAAGGTCCCGGAATCTGGTACTGGAACAGTGAGCTGACCTTCCTCCTCCCTCCCACCCCTTCTTCTCTTTCCTTCCCTCGTTTCCTCTTTCTTTCTTTCTTTCTTTCTTTCTTTCTTTCTTTCTTTCTTTCTCTCTTTATTCATTTCTTCATTTATTTCCTTTCTTCTCTCCCCCCTCTCCTTTCTTATCTTGCCAACATTCTGTATCTTTTTTGTTTTCCAAAAAAATATTTACTTTTATTTGTCACATAGCAATCATACATATTTTCAGTGTTCAGGAAGACTTTCAATAGCTATTCAATGTACCAAGATCGTATACATGTAACAATTATATAGGTCACCTCAGATGCATCTCTTTATATGGGGACGATTAAACACCTTTTATGAGCCATGTAGAACTGTGACTTTCTTCTTAGTTATAACTGTGCTACTGTGCTATAGAACATTAGAATTTATTCTTCCTATCTACCTGCACCCAGTGTGTTAAACAGCATAGCATCTTTTTAGCGATTCCTTAGCCTTTTCCAGGCTCTGGTAATTATCAAGACCAATGATTTAGTCTCTACACATACATGAGTGAAGGCACACACATCTGTCTTCTGTGGCTGCTTATTCCCCTAACGACTGTACCCTCCAATCCTAATTCTGTTGCTACAAATGATAACATCTCAATTCATTTTTTCTGGCTGAAAATATTCTTCAGTTTCTCTAAGTAGATAGTCAAAGTGGAAGTGACTAGATCAAACTGGATCACGAGAAGTTATATTTCTAACTTTTAATAGGAAAATTTGTGGTGTTCTCCGTAATCTAATCAGCACTTCCTTTTTGTGAACACCCTTACCAGAAATTCTTATTTTCCCCTTATTTCTAGTATCTGTTATAAATGGGATTAAATTATTGTGGCTGTACTGTGTATTTCTGTGATAATTAGTTACTCTGGACATTTTTTCCATAAATGTTCGTGTTACTTGTATATTTTCTTCTTGAGAAATGTCTGCTAAAGCCATTTTCCCATGTTTTGGGCTTTTTGTGAATGGTGTTTGTTCCTTTCTTTTGTTTTATTTTGTTTGATCATGGGATTTGTCTGATTTAGTTTTAATGTTTAGTTGTTTGAGCCCTTTATATATTCTGGAAATGGATTCTTTGTTGGATGAATAATTTAAAAATATATTCTCCTCTTCCATAGGTTTTGTGTTAACTTTGTTGTTTCTATTCATGTAGATATATATGTAGTCATGCTTGTCATTTTTAATTTTGTTTATTTTACTTTGGGGATCCTGATCTATCATCCATCCATCTATCTATCTATCTATCTATCTATCTATCTATCTATCTATCTATCATCTATCTATCTATCTATCTATCTATCTATCTATCTATCTATCTATCATCTATTTATCTTCTGTGTATCTTTGCTCAGACAATGCCCTAATCTTTTCTTCTATATATTGTCTACTAAGAGAGTTATGATTTTGAGTTTCTTATTTGAGTTTTTGATGCTTTTGGAATTGATGTTGATATTTTCTTATTTTCTACAGTACATAGAATAGCTATGATAATTAACAATTAATCAAATATTTAAAAATAGCTAGTAAAGTAGATTTTTAAACGAAATCATCTATATCTGAAGTGATATATATGCCTGCTAACCTGACTGTTATATGTCAAGTTGTTTTTTTTTTTCCTTCTGCAAGTACATACTCTATTTTATGGATACCATTCATATTAGAGGTTTTTGTTTCTTCAATGCATGTACTTGCTGCTGTGGTGGAGATTAGTTAATTTTCCCCCATAGTTTGTTTTCCTGTTGCTGTAAGAAAATACTCTGGTAGAAGTGACTTAGACAAGAAAGTAGAGGCTTCAAACAGTTAGCTATAATCATATACATAGTCAGAAAGAAGAGAGCAATTAATGTCAGTGCCTAGCTTACTTTCTCATTTTTATACAGTCAGGGACCTACCACTTGCTTTAGTGTAGATTTTCCACTTAAATGAACCTAATCAATATAATCCATCACAGACATTTCTAGATGTTAAATAATTCCTCACACCTGTGCTGAGACCTGTCCCCTGATTTCAGATCCTTTTCAGGTGAAAATTAACACTTAATATTACAGCTACAAAGGTGAATGGATATCAAAGAGGTTGCTGCTATGTCTAGGTATATGTGTTTATGCAGCATTTTGTTTACTTTTATGTACATTTTGAGATCAGATATAATATCTCTGGCATCCTTCTTTTTTTCTCAGGATACTTCTGGGTATTAGTTTATATATGTTTAAATATCTAAACATAAAAAATAAACATATAAAAATAGACACTTATGTCTATTCAATTTTTTTGGAGTTTTAAAATTTTATTTTTTGGTATCTAAAAACTCTGCTTACACTTACAGTTTCGAATGCTACATCATGCATTTTGTAAAAGTTAAAGTTGGACAGTGGGGACCTTGTGTTTGCATCCATCTAAATGTGTTTTTGATGTCATAGATTCATATTTCTCTTTTATTTTTTCTAAGCTTAGAAACTTCATATTTATCAAATGGAATTTTTAAACATTTTTATCAAGAAACTATAAATGTTTAAGACAGAAATTAGGTAGCTTGGAGTGTAAGAGTGCCAAGTGCTCTAAGCATCAGTAGTGTTCAAAGCACCACTTAGTAGCTTCTCTTGTAAAAGGTAAACTAACATAGGGACCCACATCTACAGGCTCAGTGCTTGGGAAGTAGAGGCAGGAGGATTGAGGAGTCGAGACTAGTCTTGGCTACATACCCAGGTTCAGGCTAGTCAAGGCTTCAGAGTGAAATGTCTCTTAAATAACAAACAGTGCTCAGGGGAAAGAATAGGCTCCCTAGAAACTTCAACCTTGACTCCTAGGAGCCACTAGATCCAACACTGGACTGGCCTTGACAAGTCCACTCCTGGACAAGGACACAGGACTTAAGTGGCCTTTGTCCTTCTGTCTGGGCCTCTATGAAAGTCCTGGGTTGGTGCTGTGTCTGAGATAGCACGTGTTCTCTTTCTCAACATTGACTTAGCACTCTACTGACCTTGACTCTTTCCCTCCGCAAATACTATATATGATGCTGTCCTTTTTAATAAACTTGTCTGGCATATGAGAGTCCTCAGCTTATACATGACCTCCTTGTATAAGTTGCTTTTGTCTTTAGTTCTTTTCTTCCTTCCTTCCTTTCTTTCTTTCTTTCTTTCTTTCTTTCTTTCTTTCTTTCTTTCTTTCTTTCTTTC
>CAJQZJ010031819.1:3337677-3392677 GCA_907164525.1 Lophiomys imhausi
TTCTTTCTTTCTTTCTTTCTTTCTTTCTTTCTTTCTTTCTTTCTTTCCTTCTTTCCCTCCTTCCTTCCTTCCTTCCTTCTTTCCTTCCTTCCTTCTTTCTTTCTTTGTTTCTTTCTTTCTTTTTTAAAATCTCCAGTCCTCCCAATCAATACCTCGTCATTCAGGACCCCTATCCCTGAAGGTTTAGATCAGTTAAGAACCAGAGGACCATGGTTTGATTCCCAGCATCCAAATTTGTAACTCTAGTCCCAGGGAACCCAGTGCCTTCTTCTGACCACAATGGGCACCAGGCACACACATGGTGCACACACATACACATAGACAAAGCACCCATACATATGTAATTAAATTAAAACTAAAATAAATAAATAAAAATAAAGTAAAATCAAGCAAACAAAAAAACAAACAAATCCCACTTTCAATAATACTTTAATTGAATTCTCTGATATTTAGTATTTTATGTATTATGCATATTTAACATGTGTGTATTATCTTGGGTTATACATTGACACCTTTTAAGAAGTAATATTATTTATTTCTCTTAGCAACTATACGAATAAAACAACTTTAATTCTGATCTAAGATGATGAAAATGAATCATAATGACATGAAATAACCTGAAGATGTCAGTTAATTTCTAAGCTGGACCTCAGAATCACATCTTTTGCTTCCTGGGTGTTTGATGATTTTAGATACCTCTTTTGTCTCCTGGGAACTAATGCCAGACTTTTCATGGCCCCTCCTGATTAGTACGTTTTTCTCAAGAGGTATCAAACGATTGTCTAATGTGCCAAGGCATCTTGGAGTACTCTCTCTGGAGACTCCTGATTCACAGTTACTTTTTCAAGACCAACATGAGCATTCCTTCACTACACTCTCATTTTTTTTCCCCTTCATCATCTTTCTGGCTGATGTGGCCACTCTCCCTCTTCCCTGGGCAAACACAAGCTATGGGAAAAAAATCACATTTCACTTTTCATACTCTTGGAAATCATAAGACATTTCAAAGTGGAGCCTAATATTCACTTTTTGTTTTCATACCTTTCAAATGTTATGTTTGCCAGAGAGATTTCTGGAACCCAACTTAAAATTGTGTGTAGCTGGAAACAGCAGAAGCATGCAGACTGCTGGTGAGGTAGATGCAAATATGACAGCATGGAAAATGTTTGTGCTTGTAAAGGCTGTGTCAATGCCGCCAGATGCTGTATGGTTCCGCATAGCTAGGACTTCGGCAGTTTAAAGGAACAAAGACCAACAATCTCCAACAAAATGAACTGCCTACTAAGTCAATGAATTAAGTGCAAACTCTTCCTTCTGATACTTAAGACCTCCAGAGTAAGCAACTCAAGCTCTCATTAGCTCATTTCCTCCACAGTCCAGTGCTCCAGCTAAAATGGATTGTCTGTTTCATTTCAAACATGCTCTTTGTGCTCACATTTTTTTTTTTTTGGTTTTTATTCCTGTTTATCCTTTGTCTTGGCAAGGTAGTAGATGAGTTATTAATGAGAAATGGTATTCATACAACCATCTCTCTATTCTTTACTGTAACCCATTCCCACCTCATAAACGATTCTTAAGAAAGTCATGGAAGAAATGCCACATTGTTTGGAAAGTCCATATCTGGGACTTAAATATATGCTTAAAATTTCACCATGATATATTACCCTTTCCAGTGAAATTGAAATTCAGAGAAATCACTTCTAATAAATATTACCACATGTTATGTGATTTCACAAACTGTATATTACTAAATGGATATGAATATTATTGGGATAGAATGTGTAAAAAGTTAAAAAAAAGTTAAGTAAAGCAAGAGAGTTTTTTTGTTGGTGATGGACTTTTCTTGTTTGTCAAATAGACATTACCTGGGGTCATCTTTGAAAAGGAAACCTCAATTAAGAAAATAATTACATCAGATTGGCATAATGTAAGCAAGCTGGTGGGCAGTTTCCTAATTGATAATTGATGTGGAAGGACCCAGACCATTGTAGGCAGCTCTTGGCTCTGTCCTTGGGCAGGTAGTCCTGGGGTGTATAAGAAAGAAAACTGAACAAGTTATGTAGAGGAAGCCAGTAAGCAGCACCCCTCCATGGTGTCTGCTTTAGTTCTCTCTCCAGGTTTTTTTTTTTTTTTTTTTTGCCTTGGCTTCTCTGATAATGGATTGGAACTTGTAAACCAAATAAGCTCCTTCCTCCCCAAGCTGTTTTTGGTCATGGTAATTAATCCAGCAATAGAAAGCTAAGTAGGACAGCAGGGCACCATTCTAATACCCCTTTACTCTCAGACTGCAGCATCTCTTCCTCTCTTCATTTTCTAATTCTTGCTTATCACTGTAATCAAAGCTTAAATACCATTTCATATCTCACAGATAAAATTAGCATCTTGTGGAGCATCAATTTGTGTCATGGCCAGAGTCACACTGTATTTCATATTTTCAGTTTAATTTGGTTGATTGTTGTTTTAGAGCCTCAGGGTGGGGTGAGGGCACAAATGAAGCATCCTCTACATTTTAAAACAACAAAATACACAGCTTTTGGCACACGACAGTCAATTGTATAAGAAAAATGACTGAAAGGAGAGAGAGGGAGGAGGGAGAGAGAAAACTCTGATATCAGTCCTAATTTTGTTATTTGGAGGTTTTTGTGTTTATTTGTTTGTTTGTTTGTTATTATGCATGTCTGTGTCTCTGAGTTTTCGGGCCCCCTGTGGAGATCAGAGAACAGCATTCACAGAATTGTCCTTCCCATTTGTCTCCTGCTTCAACAAAAGGAACTACATCTACATAATAAACCAAGAGAGTCAGAAATCAGGCCATAGATTACAGCCCCTTTTCCCACATCCCCCTTCCATTCTTTCCATAAATCCCATCCATTTTAAGCTCTTTTTTATAATTTATTTTTTATTTCTTCAAGTTACATCTCAATCACAATCCCTTCCCTACTCCCCCCTCCTGTCACAACCTTCCACCCTCTTCCCCCTCAACCCCCCCCATCCTCTACCCTTTTTTTTTTTTTTTTAGTTTAAGGTAGATCTTTTTCCCCTCAACAGCTCCCCCTTTCAGTCCAACAAATGGTTCTTTCTCTTATAACAATAAATACAATACAACAGAAATAAATAGGCCACAATTATGAGAGTTATATGGCTTAGCATACATTCCCAATGTCCAGTCCACATGTATTTGGCACCTGACTTTAACATTCTACTATCTAACCATCTCCATGAGTTTAAAGTTCTATGTCTAACTCAGCTTTCATACGAACTTGCATCACAATTTTAAAAACATCTTCTTAGATCCAGAACACCCTCTTGATTCCTAAACAACTCAAAATTTAACTATGAGACTCTAGCTATCTATTCTTCAACCACCTCAGAGACCTGAGAGGGATAAATATATCTGATTATATAGGAAGTACAGGGCCTGCAGCTTCCAAAACTAAGAAGTGACATACCAGTGGCTGCCTGGACAGTTCCCATTTTCTCTCCATACATTACAGCATCAATCTTCAGCCATTTGGCTCCGTTTCTCTGACAGACATTGATTGTAGAGCGGGAATTATGAAGGACTTGCCTACCTTGTCTTGGCAGAGCTAGGCTGTCAACTTTTTAACAACTTGTAGTCTCTTCCCCTAAATAACAAAAATTTCTGTTATCCATCAAATAACCAAGGGCGGGGGGGGGGACCCTCCTCACCTTCTCAGCATGGGACATCGCTCTCTTAAAATGATTTCCTGATGATTTGGGACATAGTAAACCAGTTTGGGGCCCAAATAAGAATGGAAAAATGGTTGAAAATGTTAATAGAATCATTTAATGTTCAGTCCTTTTGTGCTTAGCTATTTAGATGTCCTAAGAAGTTTGTAGACAGAAGCTGATCTTCAGGGCTTTACTGAAGTTTTGGCTGGAGCAGTCTGTTGAGCTGAATGATCTTAGTGATTTTGAGTTGTTGTGGTTGTAGACTTTTGAGGAAACAGCTATTGAGGAAGTCTGCAAGGCTGGATCATCTGGGCCACTCATCTTCTTTGGTGTCTGATCTGTTTTCTGCTGAGGTTTCTGTTGTTCTCTTGTCCCTGGATTCCTTGAATGGATGCTTTAAATCTCCTGGAAAGATAAGAACAGAGCCCTGCCCTAATGCTAACTTTGGGATAATTACATTTTTTTGGAGCGGGGGTCAGGTAATATTTTTCCTGGAGCAAATTTGTTTTTTTGACAATATATAAGGTATTATTTTTCAATCTCGATTAAAGAAGAAGTTATTTTGTTATTTTGGAGCTAAACAAACGTTTAGTGTATATATTTTGAGATTTCAAAGGACAATTTGTTTGCATTGCAGCATGCCTTTTGTAAGTAGCTTTTAAACTTAAATCCTTCCAAATCTTTTGTGCCTGTCTCTGCATTCTAAGAATTGGGATCAAAGACATGTGGTTCCCAACTGAAGGGATTAAAGATGTGCTCCACCACCCCTGGGTCGAAGTTTTTCTCTATTTAGAGCTTGTTTTGTATCAGGCTGACCTTGAACTCTGAGATCTGCCTGTTTCTGTCTCTAGTGTGTTGGGATTAAGGGGGTATTCTTCTCAAATGATGGGATTGAGGGTGTGCACCATCATCACCCTGTTCCTTGTAACTCTAGAAGTTATTAGACAACTAACTCCATAGTGCTCCTCATGTCTCTGCTGAAGTTAAAGGCATGGGCTAACATCACACATTTCATGTATTTTACCTTAGCTCTAAGATTTTTCAATTTTTGGAGGTTTATAAAACCAGGTTGAACAGCTGTAACATTTAATTTATTTATAGTGTTTTTAACCTATTACCTGCTTTTTAAAAAATTAATAAATTTATTTATTTGTTGCTTCAGGTTACATCTCCTTCATATTGTCCTCTTTCCCCCCTTCCCAGCCCCACCCTCCCATCCTCTACCCCGTAACCCTTCCATCTTGCTCCTGTGGAGTGGAGTGTCCCTACATAACAGTCCCTCACCCTAGTTCAGAAGTCATATGAGGGCCAAGAGTATCTTCATACACTGGGGGCCTACAAGTCAGTACCACCAGTGAAAAGTGTCTCATTGCTAGGGAGGGAAAACTGAAAAACAGACCAGCAAACAAACAAACAAACAAAAACAAACAACAACAACAAAAAAGAAAAGTTTATGTCCATGTTCCCTTTGGTGTATTGGTTGTAGTGCAGATATCCTGTACTATGTAGCTAAAATCCTACTATAAGTGAATAGATGCTATGTGCATCCTTCTGAGTCTGGGTTAGCTCACTCAGGATGAGTTTCTCTAGTTCCATCCATTTGGCTGCAAATTGGATAATTTCATTGTTTCTGATAGCTAAGTAATATTCCATTGTGTAGATGTACCACAGTTTTTTAATCCATTCTTCAGTTAAGGGACATCTGTGTTGTTTCCAGTTTCTAGCTATTACAAATAAGGCTGTTATGAACATAGATGAGGAGACTTCCCTATGATTCCGTGAGGAGTCATTTGGGTGTATACTCAGAAGTGGTATGGCTGGGTCCTGAGGCAAAGTTATTCCAAGTTTTCTAAGATATCACCAGACTGTCCTCCATAGTGGTTGCACAAGCCTGCATTCCCACCAGCAATGGAGTAGGGTACCCCTTTCTCCACACCCTCGCCAGCATGTGCTGTCATTGAGCTTTTAATCTTAGCCATTCTAACAGGTGTGAGATGGAATCACAGGGTCGTCTTGAGTTGCATTTCTCTGATGATTAAGGATGTTGAGCATTTCTTCAGATGTCTCTTGGCCATTAGGGATTCCTCCTTTGTGAATTCTCTATTTAGCTCCATCCCCCATTTTTTGATTGGATTATTTGGTTTCTTGGCATTTAATTTCTTCAGTTCTATGTAGATTTTGGATATTAGCCTCTATCAGACGTGGGGTTGGTGAAGATTTTCTCCCAGTCTGTAGGCTGCCGTTTTGTTCAAATGACAGTGTCTTTTGCTTTACAGAAGCTTTTCAGTTTCATGAGGTCCCATTTACTGATTGTTGGTCTCTGGTCCTGAGCTGTTGGTGTTCTGTTCAGGAAGTTGTCACCTGTGCCAACGAGTTCAAGGGTTTCTCCCACTTTTTCTTCTAGTAGATTTAGTGTGACCGGCCTTATGTTAAGGTCTTTGATCCACTTGGACTTAAATTTTGTACAAGGTGATAAGTATGGGTCTAATTTCATTCTTTTACAAGTGGACATCCAGTTGGACCAGCACCATTTGTTGAAGATGCTGTCCTTCTTCCATTGTGCCGTTGTGGCTTCTTTGTCAAAAATTAGGTGGCCATAGGTGTGTGGGTCCATTTTTGGGCCTTCAATTCGATTCCATTGATCTGCTGGTCTGTTTCTGTACAAATACAATGCTGTTTTTACTATTATTGCTCTGTAGTACAGCTTGAAATCTGGGATGGTGATACCTCCAGATGTTTTTTATTGTACAGGATTGATTTAGCTATTCTGGGCTTTTTGTTGTTCCATATGAAATCGAGAATAGCTCTTTCCAAGTCTATAAAAAATTGTGTTGGTTTTTT
Source organism: Lophiomys imhausi (assembly GCA_907164525.1). Lineage (NCBI taxonomy): Eukaryota > Metazoa > Chordata > Mammalia > Rodentia > Muridae > Lophiomys > Lophiomys imhausi. Next base: position 3,344,212 of record CAJQZJ010031819.1, read on the forward strand.
GATAGGAATTGCATTGAATCTATATATTGCTTTTGGTAGGATGACCATTTTATTATGTTGGTTCTACCTATCCATGAGCATGGGAAATCTTTCCATCTTCAAAAGACCTCTTCCATTTCTTTCTTCAAGTGCTTGAAGTTCTTGTTGTACCTGTCCTTTACTTGCTAGGTGAGAGTTAGCTCCAGGTATTTTATATTGTTTGTGGCTATTGTGAAGGAGGTTGTTTCCCTTATTTCTTTCTCGGTATGCTTGTTTGTTGTATAAAGAAGGGCTTCTGATTTTTTTTTTAATTTTGTATCCAGCCACCTTGCTGAAGGTGTTTATCAGCTGTAAGAGTTCTGTGGTGGAATTTTTAGGGTCGCTTATGTATACTATCATATTGTCTGCAAATAAGGATAATTTGACTCCTTTGTTTCCAATTTGTATCCCCTTGATCTCTTTTAGGTGTTTTATTGCTCTAGCAAGAACTTCAAATACTATATTGAAAAGATATGATGAAAGTGGACATCCTTGTCTTGTCCCTGAGTTTAGAGGAAATGCTTCAAGTTTCTCTCCATTTAATTTGATGCTGGCCACTGGCCTGCTGTATATTGCCTTTATTATTTCTAGGTATGGTCCTTGTATGCCCGTTCTCTCCAGAACTTTTAGCATGAAGGGGTTTTGGATTTGTCAAATGTTTTTCTGCATCTAGCGAGATTATCATGTGGTTTTTTTCTTTCATCTTGTTTATATGGTGAAATACGTTGATAGACTTTCATATGTTGAACCATCCCTGCATTCCTGAGATGAAGCCTACTTGATCATGGTGCATGATACTTTTGATGTGTTCTTGAATTCGGTTTGCTAGTATTTTATTAAGTATTTTTGCATCTATGTTCATGAGGGAGATTGGTCTGAAATTCTCTTTCTTTGTTGGGTCTTTGTGTGGTTTAGGAATCAGGGTGACTGTGTCCTCATAGAATGAGTTTGGCAATGTTCTTTCTGATTGTATTTGGTGGAACAGTTTGAAAAGTATTGGTATTATGTCCTCTTTGAAGGTCCGGTAGAATTCCATGCTAAAGCCATCTGGCCCTGGGCTTTTTTTGGCTGGGAGATTTTTAATGAGTGTTTCTATTTCCTTAGGGGTTATAGTGCTGTTTAATCTGTTAATCTGATCTTGATTTAGCTTCTGTAGGTGGAATCTATCAAGAAAATTGGCCATGTCGCTGAGGTTTTCAAATTTGGTGGAATATAGATTTTTAAAGTAGGACCCAAATATTCTCTGGATTTCCTCGATGTCTGTTGTTATTTCTCCCTTTTCATTTCTGATTTTGTTGATTTGGTTTTTTCCCCCTCTGCCTTTTAGTTAATTTGGCTAAGGGTCTGTCTATTTTGTTGATTTTCTCAAAGAACCAACTCTTGCTTTCATTGACTCTTTGTATAGTTCTTTTTGTTTCTAAGTTGTTGATTTCAGCCCTAAGTTTGATGATTTCCTGCCTTCTGCTCCTCTTTGGAGTGTTTGAATCTTTCTTTTTTCCAATTAACCCAGTTTAGCTGTTAATTTGCTAATATCAGCTGTCACAATTTTCTTTTTGAAGGCCCTTAGTGCTATGAACTTTTCTCGTAGCACTGCTTTCATTGTGTCCCATAGGTTTGGGTATGTTGTGTCTTCATTTTTGTTGGATTTTAAGAAGTCTTTGATTTCCTTCTTTATATCTTCCCTGACCCAGTTGTCCTCTATCAAAGAGTTGTTCAATTTCCATGTGAGTGTACACTTTCTGTTGATTTTTTTGCTATTGAAGTCCAGCTTTATTCCATGGTGGTCTGATAATATACAAGGGATTATTTCAATTTTCTTGTATCTGTTGAGGCTATCTTTGTGTCCAACTATATGGTCGATTTTGGAGAAGGTCTCAACCTTTCGCCAGGTAGCTGGATTGTCTGTGCGAGACCTGGGAGTGACCTGGGGATTATCTCTGCATTGGATCTGAATCTGCCTGCTGGGTATTAGATTGGAACTTACCTGGCCTCTCTACTGGTGGGGGATTCCCGGGTCCAGCGGCTTCCTTGCATATCCGAGAGTGGGAAGGAACATCCTGCTCAGGGACCCTCAGTGGTCCTTGGGTAGGTGGGTGAGGTCTAGAGGGGGTCGAGCTGTTTGTACAGCATCCTGCAACACTCGCCGCTCTGTGACTGTTAACCCCGAAATCAAAATATGTCCGCACAGGCCACCGCTATCTTGGATCCCCCCTTCAATTTTCTTGTATCTGTTGAGACTGTCTTTGTGTCCAACTATATGGTCTATTTTGGAGAAGGTTTCTTGAGGTGCTGAGAAGAAGATGTATTCCTTTGTGTTTGGGTGAAACGTTCTGTAGCTATCTGTTAGGTCCATTTGGTTCATGATCTCTGTTACACTCAATATTTCTCTGTTTGGCTTCTGTCTTGATGATCTGTCCATTGTTGTGAGTGGGGTTTTGAAGTCTCCCACTACTAATGTGTTGTGATTGATGTGTGATTTAAGTTTTAGAAGCGTTTCTTTTATAAATTTAGGTGTCTTTGTATTTGGGGCATAGCTGTTCAATTCTGAGATGTCCTCTTGATGAATATTCCCTTTAATGAGTATGTAATGCCCTTCTTTGTCTTTTTTTATTAACTTCAGTTGGAAGTCTATTTTGTTTGATATTAGGATGGCTACTCCAGTTTTCTTCCTGGGTCCTTTTGCTTGGAATAGGACCTCTTCCAGCCCTGTACTCTGAGATAGTGTCTATCTTTGATAGTGAGATGTGTTTCTTGTATGCAGCAAAAAGACGGGTCTTGTTTATGGATCCAATCTGTAAGCCTGTGTCTTTTTATTGTGGAGTTGAGTCCATTGATGTTGATGGATATTAGTGACCAGGGGTTGTTATTTCCCATTAGTTTGGTATAGGTGATTGTCCTATGCCTCTTTTGGTTTAGTTGCTGTGGCCTTATCTATTTCCTCTATTTTCTTGGGTGTAGTTTTCTTCTCTGGGTTGGAATTTTCCTTCTAGGATCTTTTGTAGGGCTGGGTTTGTGGGGAGATATTGTTTAAATTTGATTTTGTCATGGAATATCTTGTTTTCTGCATCTATGTTGATAGAGAGTTTTGCTGGGTATAGTAGTCTGACTGGGCACCTATTTTCTCTCAGGGCTTGTAGGACATCTGTCCAGGCCCTTCTAGCTTTTAAAGTTTCTGAGGAGAAGTCAGGTGTGATTTTGATGGGTCTACCATTGTATGTGACTTGGCCTTTTGCTCTTACAGCTTTTAATATCCTTTCTTTGTTCTCTACATTTGCAGTTTCTACTATTATATGGCGAGAGGAGTTTCTTTTCTGATCTAATCTGTTTGGTGTTCTGTAAGCCTCTTGGATTTTTACTGTCATCTCTTTCTTTAGGTTTGGAAAGTTTTCTTCTATGATTTTGTTGAAGATATTTTCTGGACCATGGAGTCGGGAGTCTTCTCTTTCCTCCATGCCTATAATTCTTAGGTTCCATCTTTTCATTGAGTCCTTGATTTCTTGGATGTTGTGGGTGAGAGATTTTTTAGCTTTCTCATTTTCTTTGGATGTTGTATTGATTTCTTCCATCGAATCTTCCATGCCTGAGATCCTGTCTTCCATCTCTTGCATCCTATTGCTGATACTCAAATCCATAGTTCCTGTTCTCTTCCCTTGATTCTCCATTTCCATTTTAAACTCTGACTGTGTTTTCTTTATTGTTTCCATTTCCATTTTCATGACTTGAATGGTTTTGTTTGTTTTGTACATTTCCTGCTCCAGTTTGCTTGTCTTTGCCTGGAAATCTTTCATTGCCCTGTCCTTTTCCTGTTCAAGTTGAGCCACCTTGGCTTGGTGCTCTCTAATGATGTTATCCATTGTTTTCGCTTGTGAAATTGTGGCTTCTTTAAATTCCTTCAGAGATTTAAGTTCTTCTTGAAGGGACTCTATCACCTTCCATAATGTAGAATTGTCATTGTTTTCATGTGTTTATGCTGTGGTGAGGTTGTCAGAATTGGATGAACTAGGATAGTTTTGCGTTGTTGGAGACATATTTCCTTGATTTCTGTTTTTTCTTGGACCTTTGGCCATATGGATGTTTTTAGCTGTTTGCTCCCATTGTCTTCTGGGCTTGGATCCACAGGGGGCACTTTGGTGTAACAGTCGAATTGCTTGGCGATCTGTCGTTGCTTACAGGTGGATCTCAGGATCACTGTGCTTCTAATAGCCTGAAGCACTGTGAACTGGTGCAGCCTATTCCCAGGTAATGAGGAATGGCCCAGGATTGTTTCACTGCTCCCAAGTCAGGCCTCTCTATGTTGCACACTGAGTGTTCAGCCTGCAGTGGCTCTGGTGGTATGATATTGTTTGCTCAGGCACAGATTTTGTGGACTCTGGAGGTCCCCAAGGAGTCTGAGAGAGCCCAACTCCATGCCTGATATGTCTGGGCTTTCCAGAATACAGCTGTGGGCCCCCCTGGCTTCTGGCCTCCACGTTTTGGAACCCTCAGCCTCTGCGTGCCTCTGCAGTGAGCCCTGCCTCTGTGTGCGCCCCACCCCACCACTTCTCTGCCCACGCTTCCACCCTGCTGTTTTGCTGTGTGCGTGTGCCTCTGCCTCACCATTTGTGGTGCTGCTGCAGCATGCTGCTAGGACTCCCACGGGTCCACAACCTTTTCTAAATAGCTGGAAGGTTCGTGTGGAGTGTGTGGGACCCAGTAGACTAGTGAGTGATCCCGTATGGGGTCCGAATTCGCTGCTGCTGCTATCCCCGACCCCCCCCCCCCCCGCAGTGAACGCCGCTGCCGTCATTGCTAAGATTCCCACTGGTCCACAACCTTTTCTAAATATCTATAAGGTCCGTGTGGGGTGTGGGGTGCCCAGTAGGCTGGTGAGTGATCCTGTGTGGGGTCCGAATCTGCCCTCTGGGTATTAGAGTCGATCTTACCAGGCAACTGTCCCAATGGGAGTTCCCGATTCCTGTATTCAGCGGCTTCCGTGTCCGAGAGAGGTGGGGGGAGAGCCTTGCCCAGGGACTTTTAATGGTCCCTTGGGAACTGTGTGAGGCCCCAGTGGGTCTAGTCCCTCAGATTTTTCCACAGCGTCCTACAACTCTGTGCTTTTATGGCTATTTTCTCCAAGTTCAAAATGTGCCCTCACGGGCCGCTGCCATCTTGGATCCCCCCCATTTTTAAGCTCTTAGCATCAATGGCATTTGCAGCCTTGCAAAAGTACTAAAGAATCTTCTTATGGAACAACACTCATTTTTCCTCTAGTGTATTATGCTGATTCTCAGTCAAGTGCAGCAGAAAGTGGGTGATATTTGTATATTTTTGTTTTCCTGTTTTATTTTGTTTGTTTGTTTCCCTACCGTTGGAGAAGGGGATTGGTAGCTAATGGGTGAGATTAAGTTTAATAGTCCATAACGTTGAGGGTATCTTACTACAGCAACGAATTATTCAATCTAAAATGTCTGGAGTACTGAGAGTGAGAAACGTGTTCGTACTGAGAGATGAGAAATCTTTCTGAATGTTTTTTCTCAGCCCTGGTCTTTAGGACTTCTGGGAATATCCTGTAATGAGCTGTAATGAGCTGGTGGGAAACAGGTGTCCTCAAAGAGGAGCTCCTTCCATTTCCTCCCACTCTCAGCTCAGTTCAGGAGAACTGTGTCCCATTTTCTGGGGAGAGCTGATATTGGTCTCTTTTGTAGATAATTATATTAGATTCCCCACGTCTGTCTAGCATAAAAACATCAAAGTGTGCTGCGGAGACCCTTAGAAAGCTCTTAGATATGATCACATACCAAGACTCTTCAGCCAACACAGTGCAGTCTGGTGGCACCAGCACTACCCGGGCATTTCACACAGGATGCAGTAGGTCACTGCTCTGCCTCCCAGCACTGTGAATAACAAGACTGGTGACCTTCCTGAGAATGAGAGGTTAAAGAGCTTCCACACTAATGATGTAACTTACTTTTTTTCATTTTCATTATTTTATGACAGTAGTTTTTATAGTCTCAAGAGTCTGTGTGATGTTTGATAGCGTAAATGATTAAATTCAGTGGTGACTGTGAGCACCAACTTCTTGCTATTAAACCATTCATAAAATAAAAATATTAAAATGTATAACTATGTCACCATTCTCATTTTTTTGCTAAATGAATAGCAAATGAATAAAAAAAGATTCTAAAATCTCCCAATTCATTTATAATGTGCAAAACAGATGCCTCACACAAAGAAGAAAATTCAGGACTTCAGTGATATTTAAAAATGTAAAGGAGTCAAGGAAGTTCAAGAATTGTGATCATAGCTCAGTGTTTCCCAGATGTTAATGATTTATGAATTTCACTTGCGTACTGCATCACAGTGAGTTTGATTTTGTCAGGGCCATGATTCATTTTGCCAACATGATAGGATCATGATAATGCCCAGACATTTGGCCCAATATTATTACTGGTTTGATCATGAGGAAAATTTCAGATGACATTAATATTTAAGAAGTTGACCAAAATGATCCAGTCTGTGTTCACATGTGTCTGTACCGGTCTCTTCAGTGGTCATCCATATCCTCCACTGCCACCCAGTTCACCATGGATGGCCATATCGATACACTTTTTGTAAATGAGACTTTGGCATGCACAAAGCCAGCTACAGAGATAGTGATGCTTCTGCGCCATTTTTTCCCTCTAAAGTGGCCACTCCTGTAGCCACAGGGCATGATGGTGTGCATGAGCCAGAAGGACTCCTGCATGGGTGATGATGATGAAGCTCACAGCAAAGGGACATCCTTCCCATTAAATACCCCATTGAATATGGTCTTGCCACCAAGTGAGACAACATGGATACTTGGCACAATCCCTAAAGTAGTTGTGCATGATTCCTAAGAAGTACCTGTAATCACTCGCTGGTCAGCAACAGCTGCCCAGATGAGCTGATCATGCTGGAGACCTTGAATATCCTAGCTGTATGTGTAGCTTTCCAGGCAGTATGGCCCCTCTCTGCTTCTAATATTTACCACTGGCCTTGTGATGGACTATGGAGATCTGTTCACCTACACTGGGCCAGCTACTACAGCTACTGTCTCCCCCATACCATTCCGTGTCTGGGCCATTGCTGGTAGGGACCTGAGAGACAACTTCATGGAGATCTTGATAGAGCATGTCTACAGCTCCACCGCTGCAGTGGAGTGAGGTGTCATGCGTGACATAAAGGCTCTACATCACCCTGGACTTTGAGCAAAGGACAGCTACTGCTACATCCTCCTCCTCCCCATAGAAGAGCCACCAGCCAGACCATCACTATTTGCAACAAATGGCTCCATTATTTCTATGCACTCTTCCAGCCTTCCTTCCTGGGGGTAGACTCCTGTGGCATCCATGAAACTACTTTGAGTTCCATTATGAAGTGTGACATCAGCATCTGCAGAGACTGCTATGCCAACACATTGTGGTATGGTGACACCACCATGCACTCAGGCATCACAGACAGGATTCAGAAGGAGATAAATTACTCTGTGTAGTGATAACTCTGGTTTCTTAAAAAGCCCCAGTTATGTTATGTGAATATGTTTTTGTTTTAATCCCAGGTGTGTAATATGAGGCTGCTTCAGGTTGCCCACAGCCGTTAACTATGATTTATCTCAGGCTCTTAGAGGGGTATGGTTTTGCCAGCTGAAGATAGTTAAAAAAAATATTTATAAGAGTTTAAGAACTCTTACAAATGTCAGATTCCTGGGAAGGGCTAGTGGTGCTAGGAAGAGGCGGCTGGTGCTCCCCCCTGCTCTTGCTGGCCCCTCTATTGCTTCTGCTATTGCTGGATTGCTGGATTGCTGGGCTGCTGGCTTGCTAGTTTGCTGGCTGTTGGTTGGAGATATCCTGACAATGAAGATTTTACTTGCTCCAAGGAACTTGATGCCTCTAAATAGCAGGAAGTAGTCTAAAGAGGTCTATACTCCTTTTCCCCCTCTTTCTTGCCTTCTTAGTATTCAGAGTTGGAAGGGATTAGGGTAGAGAAGGTGAAGGAATTTTAGGAACCCAATAAAGTGACAAAAAAGCATGGTTGCTTCTCTGACTCCCAGCACCATCAAGATCAAGGCCCCTGTTCCACCCTGACCTCTCTGTCCACCTGGGGTCAGAGATGAATCAACAAGTGTGAGTTTGATGAGTCCTGCCTTCCATCATGAAGCACAGATGCATCAGGGTGGACTGTGAGTGAGCTGGGTTTCACCCTTTCTGTGAAAAGTGAACTCATGTAGAAACAGAACAAAAAGAAGCAAACAAAACAGAGACAAGAGAAAGAGCGATTTGTTGGACTGAAAGGGGGAACTGCTGGGGGGAAAAGATATACCTTAAACTTTAAAAAAAGGAAGAGAATGGGGGGTTGAGAGAAGAGAGTGGGAGGGTGGGACCAGAAGGGGGAGTAGGGAGGGGATTGTGATTGAGATATAACTTGAAGAAATAATAATTAAAAAAAATTTAAAAAGGGAAGCAAAAAAAACCTAGATGACATTGGCATGGCTTTATTTATTTTTAAACTTTTTTTTGTTTGCTTGGTTTTTTTTTTTTTTTGATCCTTTTGACTTGAGATTTAAAAGATGGGATGAATGGTGAACCACAGTTTTATAACGTGGCAGAGGACTGTTGATCATATATTGTTTTTTGCTTTTTTTGGTTTTAATAGTTGTTCTAAGTAGTCAATCAGAATGTTACAGTAAGTACCTTGCCTTGCAAATAGACACTCACCCACACTCCAGAAAGGTGGATGGCTCTGCCACACCAGGGGTCCATGTAGGGCAGATGGAAGCAATGCTTTTGTCTAAATTATGTATGGCATTACTTTTAAGTTCTTCTGCTTTAATACATTTTTATCTTTGAATGGTCAGTTATCATGACTACCTTTTTTGTCCCTCCAGCTTGAGATGTATGAGAGCTTTTTTGTCTCCATCTCACTGGGTTGAGGTATGAGGTGTTGAGGCAGCTCATTGACTTAATCCCCATTCAATAGAAGTATGTACCTGAACAATACAAAACATTGAGTAACTAGAGGAGACTGGCCTCTGAAATGTGGGTTGTCAGTTGAAAGTCTGAAGAAAATAAAGAGGTTAGCCATTGTATAAGATAGGGATTCCCTATCTTGGGGATAGGATAAGCTGAGATCCTACTCTCTTCTTATCTTTGTACTCTAAACCATCAGCCCCCCTGGAACTTGAGTATGCAAACTTTCAAGAAGGAACCACACCACAGCTCTCCCTTGGTTATAGTAACCAGATTCATGACTCAGAACTATCATATAAACAAATCACTTTTAATACATGTGTTTATCTATCTGTGTATAGAATATCTGTGTATCTAGCTGTTGGCTTACTTTCTTTGAAGATCCATGTTTATTCTTGAAGTTCTGACATGGCTCCTGAAACTATACACAATAATGATGAAACTCTAAGTTCCATGGGTACATACATGTTGCACATACACATGCAGGCAAAGCACTCATGCAAAAAACATATGTAAAAAGATATTCAGAGAAACCCTGTCTCGAAAAACCAAAATAAATAAATAAATAAATAAATAAACTAAACAAATAAAATCTTCTTTTAGCCAAGCGTGGTGGCGCACGCCTTTAATCCCAGCACTTGGGAGGCAGAGGCAGGCGGATCTCTGTGAGTTCGAGGCCAGCCTGGTCTACAAAGCAAGTCCAGGACAGCCAGGGCTGTTACACAGAGAAACCCTGTCTCGCAAAACAAAAAAAAACAAAAAAAAAATCTTCTTTTAGATGAGCTATAAAACTTCAGTTCTTGTCTTAGACCTACTGAGTCAGAATCTATAATTTAACAAGAACCATAGTGGTTCATCTTTAGATGCAGTTTTAAGCTCTACACTAGAGGACTTCCCAACACTGTGTGCCTTAGCAGATCCATATATATCCTTATTTAGCTGTTTCAAGAAGTGGAGATTGAACCTAGGACCTAATTCATGCTAGTTAATTGCTTTACCACTTTGGTATATCCTAGTTCTCTTCTTACTGTGCATTTTGAGACAGGGTCCCACCATATTGCCAAGGCAACCTCATGAAACTACTATTTCAGCCTCACCACACCAAGGCAGGTTCTGAATAGCTTTTGTAAAATGCCTAGACTGTATTCCAATTAAGTCAAGATTGAAGGGAATGGAGCCTAGACATTTTTATGCACAGATGACATTTGTGCACATTCAGGCATGAACATGTTTCAAAGAAAGATGTAAAGTAAATGATTACAGCCTAAAGGCCTTAATAAATTACCAAAAGAACATGATGAGAGTAGCTGGTTCCCTAGCTCTTCTGGTAGGGGATCCAGGGCATCTAAGTCAACTCTATCTGTCACAAGTGATCCTCTGAAAATATTTAATGGATTAATTTAATATATACTCAGTAATCAAATAAGCAAACCCTATAATGAAGCATTGCAAGAAATAATGTCCTACTGTCTATAAGAAAAAAAAATCTGTGTGTATGTATTTGAGATTAGTTTCTTGAACGTAGGCTTTGCTTTGAGAGTTAAAAATTCTTTCCCAGTATAGGGTTCTTCAGTTGTTATGTGCTGCAATACAGGGCCAGAACTACAGGAGAAAGTGTGTATGCATATGCACATACATCATATGTGTACATACATACATATATACAAATACATACTATGTCTCATGTGTGAGAGAAAGATATTTGTAGATGTAGTTCTTTTTTGATATAACAATGATCTGTACAATTAATTTATTGAAGCCAAGTCTCCAGATTTTGGTGCGTTTTAATTGAATGTCATACTGCTCTCTTGTCAGAGGAAGATATGGCATTCAAAGATGTTTTCTTAACTTAAGATTTTTTGATATCGAGACATGTCAGCTCCTGACAGCACCCCCTATTCTACTCCAAGTAGAAGATGAGTATCGAAGAATCTCAAGTGGGAGATGGTTGAATTGGTGGTAAGCCTTTCTCTTGGCAAGAAAAACCCCTTGCTTCAACTGTAGACAGAATGCTGTCCAAAAAGGACAAAACTTGGAAGCAGGTAAGTCGACAGCCTAGCTCTGCCAAGACAGGGTAGGTAAGTCCTTCATAATTCCTGCTCTACAATCAATGTCTGTCAGAGAAACGGGGCCAAATGGCTGAAGATTGATGCTGTAATGTATGGAGAGAAAATGGGAACTGTCCAGGCAGCCACTGGTATGTTATTCCTTAGTTTTGGAAGCTGCAGGCCCTGCACTCCCTATATAATCAGATATATTTATCCCTCTCAGGTCTCTGGGGTGGTTGAAGAATAGATAGCTAGAGTCTCATAGTTAAATTTTGAGTTGTTTAGGAATCAAGAGGGTGTTCTGGATCTAAGAAGATGTTTTTAAAATTGTGATGCAAGTTAGTATGAAAGCTGAGTTAGATATAGAACTTTAAACTCATGGAGATGGTTAGATAGTAGAATGTTAAAGTCAGGTGCCAAATACATATGGATTGGACATTGGGAAGGTATGCTAAGCCATATAACTCTCATAATTGTGGCCTATTTATTTCTGTTGTTTTGTATTGTATTTATAGTTATAAGGGAAAGAACCATTTGTTGGACTGAAAGGGAGAGCTGTTGGGTGCAGGGGAAGAAATACCTTAAACTAAAAAAAAAAAAAGGGAAGAGGATGGGAGGTTGAGGGGGAGGAGGGTGGAAGGGTGGGACTGGAGGGTGGAGTAGGGAGGGGACTGTGATTGAGATGTAACTTGAAGAAATAAAAAATAAATTATTTTAAAAAAGGGAAGAGGATGGGGGGGTTGAGGGGGAAGAGGGTTGGAAGGTGGGACTGGAGGGGGCAGTAGGGTGGGGATTGTGATTGAGACGTAACTTGAAGAAATAAAAAATAAATTATTTTAAAAAATTAAAAAAAAAATTGAACTATTGAGCCAGTCAAGGAAGTAGGCATGGGACTCAGCTTTCATACCCTAGTATGCTCCTCTCTCTGCAGAGAGGATAACCTTAAGAGAATAAATTATAAGTGACCCCAAACTGTTCACAGCTTTTTCCTTCTTTACTATCTAAAAGAACCAGTTAAGAAGAAAGGGAGTAAACCATTTACAAATGCAACATGATCATTATGTCCTAGTTTGTATTAATGTCACATACAATGTCCCTGACCAGGTACCTCCTAGAGAAATCCTCTGGCCATGCCACCCCATGCAGCAAGCATGAGTGAGTGTATTTACCTCTTCCACAGAGGCCTGAGGGAGGAACAGCTCAAATTTCTCTATTTTATGGCATGAGGCTCAAAATGAAGGGGTTCATCAGCATCTTGTCCCATCAATGATCTTGGTTCTCTTGCTGAACTCTGTTTCTTTTATTTTTTTTAAATACTTTATTTTTTTTTCTTCAAGTTACATCTCAGTCACAAACCCCTCCCTATTCCCCCTTCCAATCCCACCCTTCCACTCTCTTCCCCCCCAGAAGTTTCCCCTTTCAGTCCAACAGATGGTTCCTTCTCTTGTAACAGTAAGTATTATACAAAACAACAGATATAAATATGCCACATTTATGAGAGTTAAATGGCCCAGTATACCTTCCCAATGTCCAGTTTATACATATTTGGCCCCTGACTTTAACATTCTACTATCTAACCATCTCCATGAGTTTAAAGGTCTATATCTGACTCAACATTCATACTAACTTGCAACACACTTTTTTTTTTTTTGCAACACACTTTTAAGAGTAAACAACCCACATGCACATACAGTCCACATCAACTACTGACCGCCTTTGCATTAGTTTTCTATCACATAAGAAAACATTAGAAATAGTTAGCTTGTAGACTGGAAAGATTTACTTAGGCTTACAGTTCTAAAGGTTATGAGAAATCCAAAAGTAGATATCCCATTGCTTTGGACTGCTGGTAAAGGTAGGATGTCATGGTGCATCACATGGTTGGCTCAGCAAATCACGGGTCTCATGAGACAAGAAATGGAAGAAAAAAAGAGGCGATGGGGGAGGCAGTTCCACAAGCTACTGCATAGGTAGACACACCTCCAGTGACCTCCTTCAAGGCCCCCATTTCTCACAGTTTCCACCAGTTTTCAATAGATCTACTAGGGAATCAAGATCAAGCCTCTGACAATAGACCTTTTACGGACACTCACAAGTCTATTAAAAGTCATGATGATCTAGAGAAAGGAGATCCAGTGACAAATAAGACAGGTCTGATGTCCATTTCCTGGAATTTGAAATCATCCCACCAAACCCAGAAACATATATTACGCATATTCCATTGTGTTACACATGTATAATTCATAAGTCCTTACTGTGAGCCAGGAAAGGGTCTATTATACGCCACCATCCTCATCATTACCATCAAAATAACAGTTCATCCTGTTCGAAAAGAAGTAGGAGCAGTCATGTACCAAGTACTACAACCTCAGGATGTAGCACCTCTTTCCTCATACGTCTTATCTCCACTTCAGAGGTAAGGGAAGGCTGTTTCATGAGACCGGGGGAATTGTATAAGGTCACAGATAATAATGAAAAAAATTCAGACCTGAGCATGTGTCTGCCTGAATCTGAACTCCAAGCTCTTAGCCACCATGCCTATACTCCCTGATACTGGTCCCCAACAATGATCAGCTACACTGGAATTTTTCCAAGTCCATCATCAGAGGCACAAGTAGCTAAAATTAGACACAATACTCATGGGTCAAGAGCCGTCCAAAGGCTGATATCCCTGAACTGCTGGCCCTCCCTTCTGGCTGTCCAGCCATAAGAGCTGACAAATATAAGCTGGAGTCAAGTCCTCTGGATGAATCTATAATGGACCAGATAAAAATTCCTCCAGACATGTGTTGCTGTGTGCTATCTTCCCAACATGAGCAAGGAGATCTTTAGTAATGTCCTAAGGCAGTGGTTTCTTCCTGGGACAACTTTCCTCCCTAGCCTTCTATAGGGGGACATGTAGCAATACCTGAAGATCTATTTAACTGTCAACCTGGAGGAAAGGGATACTACTGGCATCTAAAGGATAGAGGCCAGAGATGCCAATCGACATCCTAAAATGCCTAGCAAAGTACTTCTCAATGAAGAATGACCTGTCCTAAAAGTCAACAGTGCCACTGCAAGAGGCTAACTACTCTGATACATGTCTCTACTGTCTGGTGGATTTTTCAAATAAACTGGATTTTATGGCTGAAAAAAAAAAGAAGAAAGGGAGTGAGAGAAAGTAAAGTAAAAAGGCACACTGCTTGATGTACTGTATGTTGGAGAGATTTGGAAAAATTTATAATGTGTTCTGTGCTGAGAGACAAAATTTTCCAAGAAGACATTTAGGCTATTTTCTTCCAAGAGTCTACATCCTGTTACACTCTGGAATAAGTGACTTCATGTGTTTGTATTTGTCCCCTTTCACAGAACTGCTTTCATAGCTTTAATGCATGTGCAGATCTGAGGCTACGCAATGCATGAGGCTCTCTGGCTTTGGCAGGTCATTCAAAGAGCATGCTGCTGCTGCTTTCAAAGTGGCGTCATCTCTTCCTATAGTGGCACCGGGGTGTGAGGGGGAGTGCTGCCTAGGAGCAAGTCCATGCCAAGTTACTTGGAAAATATATGTCATAGCTGTCGAAGGATGCTAATAAAAGTTAAACAATATTAAACAGTGATACATGTTACTAGTCTCACAGGAACTGGCTGAAGCTACTATAATCCCTCACAGTGTATTAGAATTACAAGGGGATTGCTTACACATTACCCCCTTTGAAAAGCACTTTGCAGTTTATAAAACGCTTCCCCTAGATCGTCTGAACTCTCCCAAGATTATTGGTAATTCTGATAGAAAGGTATCATATGTTGTTGAGAAAGGTAAAGCTTCGAAAAAAGATCTAAAGGGTAATCAACTTGTACACAGAATCTAACATTAAAGACACTCATATACATGAATTAACTGATTGATTTCCACAAAAATTATTGATCGAAAATACAATTATAATGTATCACCTCTGGGTTATGGAAACCAAGTGACATTGACAACACAGACCTCACAGCATTTAAGTTGTAATGAGGAGTTAGGCCCTGTCTGACTCCTTATAAAGTGCTCTGTCCATGTGTAAAATGTCTACTTTTAGACTATTGGCTTTGGTATTAGTCAGGTCCAAGTGCAAAAGTTGGCTCACCCAGAGGTGGGCTGTGGGTGAGCCTGAGTCCGGTTACCTCAGCTTTCTGAGCCGTGAACTTAGAAAAGCAATTCTCGCCTCAAGAGATTGCTTTGAGGAAAGTATGAGCTCATGTTTTTAAAATGTTTAACATGGTGCTTGACACAGAAAGGGTCCAATGACTATAACGGAGTTAAATGTGGTCTTTGCTCCCTGCTAATATCTTTTGAGTTTTGCAGAAATCACATGTTCCTCCTGGGGCAGTGCAGATCTGCAGTCATCTCTGGAACAAAGCAGAGCTGTGAAGTGGTTCACCTCCCTCCTTTTTTGTCCCCTAGAACCAGCTTTCAAGCCTCTGGTTTCCAGATCTGTGCCCAACCTTGGGGCTCAGTGACACACAGGATAGGTCTTTATCACTAGATACAGTGAGAACCAGTTTAGGAGGAAAACAAATGGTCTCTGTCAGAACATATGGTTGAAATTCCAGAGATTAGGACCCCACACTGAGAGGCTCTGCTGGCTGGGACCTGGGGCATCTTAGTCATAAACCCAGCTGTCACAGCTGATGCTCCAAGAAATCAGCCATCCTATACTTAATCGTGAGACCCAAATTAGTTCCTGTAGTCAAGGATTCCTGAAGAGCATAGCCACCAGTCCTAACACTCAGCCAGCATGCTAGTCCTCACTGTAAGCTGTGTGTTATCATGAGGCTGAAATTTTCATAAAGCCTGGCATGGAGGCTTGTGTCTGTAAATCCAGCCTTTGGGAGAAGGACACAGGGGTATTGCCATGAGTTTGAGGTTAATCTGGACTACATGGAGATTTCCAGGCCACCTTCAGCTACAGAAAGAGACCCTGTCTCAAAAACATAAAATCAAAACCAAAATTAAAAAAAAAAGGAAAAAAGGCAAAGAAGGAAGAGAGGGAGTGGGAAAAGGGGAGAGGGAGAAGGAGGGAGAGAAAGAAGGAAGAAAGAGAAGGAAGGACTACAGAAGATGTTCCCATCATTGATTGTATCCTGCTTTGACTGGTAGGCCTCTGACCTTTGTATGATCACACTTTGCAGTCCACGTGTCCTTAACTTCACTTTGGAGTGCTCCAAATGCTTCATGATTTTCATATGCCGGTGCTTTTGTGCAAAGTAGCTCCTGCCAAGATTTTTCACTTAGACCTGGACCGTTTGCAAGGTGATTTCCTCTTACTGGGGGTGGAGCTTGAGCGGCCTCACAGCAGAAATGTGTCCTTTTGCTACTGTTTCCATTCCTGAGGATTTGCTTGGAAAATGTGAACCGGGCCTCAAATCCAACCAGAGAATGGCTGGCCATCCCCATAATAGTTGTGCCATTATTGTAACTATAGGCATATATCCTGTCTGGCAGGTGGGTTTATAGAGCTCACAGATGACTGAAACTGTCCATGCCTTTATGTCTTCGAACAATCTTCGTAGCACCATCAGGTATTGGGAAAGCTAGTCAGCAGAGAACAAGCTTCTAGCTCAGCTCTGACTTGACTTCTCTATTTTACATTCAAGACGTGTGTGTGTGTGTGTGTGTGTGTGTGTGTGTGTGTGTGTGTGTGTGTGTGTGTGGGGAGGGGTGGTTCAGCAATAGTGTCAGCCACTTCTGGTGAGCAGATAAGAGTAATGGAAAGATCCTATTTACTTTGTGGGGCTTCTAGGTGTTCTCTGTCCTTCCCCTCCTAGAGACGTAGCTCACATCTGGCATTAGGTCTTTTTAGGAGCAGAATTATGTAGGACCACTAGGCATTTTAGGACCAGAATTATTTAGACTTGTGGGGTATCTGCCTCTACACTCTCTTTTATGTTTTATTTAAATTGGATTAGTAGACAGTAAGTTTCCATGTGGCTTTTTCATACATCTTTTATTTTGATTGATGCTCCCCTCCTGTCCTCTCTTCTCCTTCATCTCCCACCCATCACGATGGTTTTTCCATCTTCAATATTCTCTCTCCCCACCTTCATTTTACCTATGCTCTACTGTTTTCCACCCCTTAAGGAAATTCTGTCCCTAATTATCTCCTTTCTTGGCTCAAAGTGTTGATGTTAGGATATTTATGTGAAAGAAAAATGTACCATTTGTCTTTCTGAGCCTTAGATACGTTACCCTATTTTTTCAGTTCCATCCATCTACCTGCAAATTTGGGAATTTCATTTTTCTTTGCAGCCGAGGTATATTCCATGTGTATATGAGGCATATTCCATGTGTATATGAGGTATATTCCATGTGTATATGTAGAGCATTTTCTTTGCCCATTCGTCAGTTGGTAGATATCTAGGCTGTTTATATTTCTTAGTTATTGCAAATGGAACTGCAGTGAATACAGACATGCAGATGTGTCTGTAAGAGAATATAAATTCCTTGGGTACAGGCCCATGAGGTCTATTGCTAGCTTTTCTGATAGCTCTAGTTCTAGTTTTTTTTTTTTGAGGAACCTTCAGATTGATTTCCAAATTGCCTGCTTCCCACCAGCTTTGTAGAAAGATTCTTTCCCCATGTCTACACAAGCCTTTCTTGACATATATACCCTTAATAGCGGCCCATCTTGGCTGGTTTGAGATAGAATGTTAGGCAGTTTTAATAGGCATTTCCTTGACAGCTAAAATGCTAAACACGCTGTGAGGATTATTCATCCATTTGTATTTCTCCTTTTCAGAACTTAGTAACATTGTCCATTTTAAAAACTGTGTTGTTTGTTTTCTTGGAGTTTACTTTTTTGAGTTCTTTTCATATTCTAGTTGTTACTTTTTTTTTTTAATCAGATGATATTTGGCAGAGATTCTCTACATTCCGTGGGCTGTCATTTCACTGACTTGACAAGTTTCTTTGCTAGATAGAGCTTTTAAGTTCCATGAGATACTCTGCTGATTTTTGGTCATATTATCTGTATGACCAGAGTTCTGTTCAGAAAATCCTCACCTGTGATTGCATGCTGAAGTGTCCTTCCTGCATTGTGCTATAGCAGTTTCAAGGTGTCAGGTCTCACACAGAGGTCTTTTATCAACTTGGAGTCTATTATCATAAAATGATGGGTTTTCCAATGTCCCAAATCAGCAGGGACATTGGAAACATCCTGCTGTCTTAAAAACAATTTTAAGAGATGCCCCGTTCCCAGAAGGTGGAGTGGGTGATTTAGAGGGTTTGGTTACAAGTTGTTAAATGATCTTGTTAAGCAAGGTTTAGGAGGTTAGACCCAGGGATTTCTGTCTTGTTCTTTTCTCTATCCTTCTTACTCTCTTATGTAACTGGAAAAGACTTGAAAAGAAAAAAAGGGGAGAAGGTATGACATAGAAAATAGGGTAGATTATTGACTCTCCTCTTATATCTTTGTATAGTGATACAAAGTTAAGGTTATTTTTGGCTACCTTGGTATAGATCTTTGTATATTGACACAAAATTAACATTAACTCTTTTTAATGTATTGTACGTATGTAATTCTTAAAAATGCAATGTGAAGTTCTAAGGCTTTTGATAGCAACTATCACAATTTGTTTAGGATAATTAAGAAACACAAGCTATTAGTCATTCAAACTTGTTTAGTTAGGTACTAATTTAGTGTATCACAGATGTTTTCTAAGTTAATCAGAGATCAAGTTGCTAAGAGACAAGCAGCATTTGCTTATTCAATTATATGGAGAGTGTCTTCAAAAACCTCAAGAGATCTGTAGAATATGGCATTTAAAGATGTTTTCTTAACTTAAGATTTTTTGATATTGAGACATGTCATCTCTTGAGAGCACCTCCATTCTACTTCAAGTAGATGATGAACATTGAAGAATTTCCATTTGGAGATGGTAGAATTACTGGCAAGCTAGCCACTGGGCAGGAAAAAGCCTTTGTTTCAACTGTAGACAGAATGCTGTCTGAAATGGACAAAACTTGGAAGCAGGTAAGTTGACAACCTAGCTCTGCCAAGACAGGATGGGCAATTCCTTTATAATTCCTGCTCTACAATTAATGTCTGTCAGAGATACTGAGCCAAAAGGCTGAAGATAGATGCTCCAATGTTATGCAGAGAAACTGGGAACTGTCCAGGCAGCCAGTCTGTACTTTCTTAGTTTTGGAAGCTGCCTGCTCTGCAATTGTTGTTTATTCAGATATATTTATCCTTCTCAGGTCTCTGATGTAGTTAAAAACTAGATAGTTATAGTCTCACGTTAAATTTTAAGTTGTTTAGGAATTAAAAGGATGTTCTAGGTCTAAGACGATGTTTTTAAGCTGGTAATGCAAGTTACGATGGAAACTGAGTTAGGTGTAGAAAATTAAACTCATCAAGATAGATAGATAATAAAATATTCTTATTCATTACCAAATACATATTTGGTACTGGCCACTGGGAAGGTATGTCATATCTTATAGTTTTCATAATTGTTTCCTAATTGTTCTTATTGTTTGTGTTGTATTTATTGTTATAAGAAACAGAGCCTTTTGTTGGACTAAAAGGGAAAAAAGATATAATAAAAATGTTAAAAAAAGAAAAAAATGAAATATATGATATAAATCTAGATTTGCTTTTCTACCTGTCCAACCTCCAGGTATTCCAGCACTAGTTGTTGAAGATGCTGAACTTTATTTAGTTTATGTTTTGACTTCTTTGACAAAAATCAGGTAGCTGTGGTTGAAGGGACTTCTATCTAGGGCTTCTACCCTATTCTATCGATCTATGTGTCAGTTTCTTGTGCCAGTACCATGCTGTTTTTATTACTATGGTTCTATATTATAACTTGGAATCAAGTATGGTAATGGTTACTTTGGCTATATGTGGACTTTTACACTGCCACATAAATTTTAAGATTTTTGTATGTTTCTATGAAGAATATTGCTGAAATCTATATTGATTATGTTTGATCTATAGATTAATTTTGGGAGGATGGCCATTTTTTTCACAATGCTAGTCTTCTGATTCGTGAGCATTGGCGGTCTTTTTAATCTATTGTCCTCTTTAATATCTTTCTTTGGTGTTTTAAAGCTTTGGATTTTTTTTGTTTTTATTTTTGTTTTTTTGTAGATGTCTTCCATTTCTTTACTTATGCTGCCTCAAGCTTTCTTGTTTGGGGGTATCTATGTTTGTGCAAATGGGTTCCTAATTCTTTTTTTTTAATTCTGGTTCTTTTTCATTATGTTAATAATTGACAACAGGCAGAGTGCTAATTTTTTATGTTAATTTTTTTATCCTACCATTTTGTTTAACCTATTTTTGCGTTCTAAGAATTTTCAGCTGGAATTTTTAATTACCTCATATATAGGATCGTATTACTTGTAAACAGAGATACATTGATTTATTTTCCTATTTGTATCTCTTTTGTTTCCTTCTTTTGTCTTATACTTTAATGTCTTAGTATTTCTGTAATAAAAAAAAAATGAACAAAAACAACTTGGAGAGGAAAGGTTTTATTTCATCATACAGTTGTAGCCCATTGTCCAGGGAAGTCAGGAGCACAAGGCAAGAACCCAGAAGCAAGAACTGAAGCAGAAACCACAGAAGGGTGCTGTTTACTAGGTTTCTCCTTGTGGCTTTCTCAGCCTGCCTTTTGCTATAGCACCCAGAATGACTGGCTCAGGAATGGCACTGCCCATAATGAGATGTTCCCCCCCAACCATCATTCATCAAAATGCACCATAGGCTTGCCCACAGAGCCATCTGGTTGGTTATTTTCTCACCTGAGCTTTCTTTCAAAAAGACTCAAATTCGTATCAAGTTGATGTAAAACTAGACAAAACAACTGACCCCTCATCAACCTGATACACAAACACATATTGCTAAATTCTAGTCTTTACTTTCTTGTTATTCCAAGATGTAATACTAATATCAATGTCACAATATATAAAACATATTCTAAACTTTAAAGTTTCACAGTCCTTAAAAAAATCAAATACTGATAAGAACAGATACTACACTTGATCTTAGCCAAAAGGGCGATAATCAGATATATTCATCCCTCTCAGGTCTCTGAGGTGGTTGAAGAATAGATACCTAGAGTCTCATAGTTAAATTTTGAGTTGTTTAGGAATCAAGAGGGTTTTCTGGATCTAAGAAGATATTTTTAAAATTATGAGGCAAGTTAGTATGAAAGCTGAGTTAGATATAGAACTTTAAACACATGGAGATGGTTAGATAGTAGAATGTTAAAGTCAGGTGCCAAATACATATGGACTGGACATTGGGAATGTATGCTAAGCCATATAACTCTTATAATCGTGGCCTATTTATTTCTGTTGTTTTGTATTGTATTTATAGTTATAAGAAAAAGAACCATTATTTGGACTGAAAGGGAGAACTGTTGGGGGGAAAAATAAATACCTTAAGCTAAAAAAAAAAAAAAAAATCAAATACTTTAAAAGATCTAGTCTCTCTAAAACATTGAAAGTCTCTTTCAAAGTTCAAGCCTCTTTAAAATAGTCAATGTTTCTTAATATTGCCAGTCTTTCTAAAATTTCAAAGTCTGTAAAATTAACAATCTTTCTAGAATGTCAAAGTCTTTAAACCCAGTCACAAAGTAGTTGGTTACTCCCATAATAGTCATGCCAGTATTGCACCATGCTAGTCATTATTGAAGCTTTCAGGGTTCACAGCTGGGTAAGACTTTTAATGATATTTCTCCCTCTGTAGCACACAAAGCAACCTTAACACCGTGAAATCCAGCCAACAAGGATGAAATGTCCAGATAAGTACCAGTTTGACTTCTGTATGTCCTATGACTCAAGAATGTGGTGTCTTTAGGAATAGGGTCTTGCTTTCATGTTCTAGAGGCTAACCAAAAGCAGTGACCATAATCTAGTATATTAATTACCTTTTTATTGGTGTGATAAAATACCACAGTCAGGGCAACTTAAAGAAGGAAGGTTTTGTTTGACTTTACATTTTTATATGGAGAGGAGTCCACCACCACCACCACCACAGTGAGGAGATGTGGCAGCAGGTACTCATGGCAGCTAGAGCAGAAAGCTGAGAGCTTACATCTTAAACCCCAAGAAGAAAGCAGAAAACACACTGAAAATGGCATGAGTCTCAAAGCCTACCTCCAGTAGCACATTTACCTCAATAAGGCCACACTTTCCAAGCCTCACCAAACAGTGCCACCAACTGAGAACAAGGTGTTCCCGTCCCTGAGACTATGGGGGGCACTTCATTTAAACTATCATATGTATAAACTTTTTTTTTGGGTGAGGGGAACGGGAATGGCTTAAGGAGCCCTACTGACTAACAACTTTAAAAGAGGGATGAATGCTTTGTTTGTTCGTTTTTTCTTCCTTTTGAATTTTTCAAGACAAGGTTTCTCTGTGTAGCCATGGCTGTTCTGGAACTTACTCTGTAGACTGACTCTGTAGGCTGGCCTCAAACTCAGAAATCCTTCTCACTCAGCCTACTAAGTGCTACGATTAAAGGTATGTGATACTACTGCCTAGCCAACATTTTTTTTTATAAAGATGCCAAAGATTTTCTGAAATGATTTAAAAGAGATTTGTTTTCTTTTTTTTCTTTAACATTTATTTATATATTCAAGTTACATCCTGATCACAGCCCCCTCCCTCCCCCCTCCCAGTCCCTCTCTCCCACCATCTTCCCCCTCTCCCTCCTATCTTTCTCCTCTGGTGAGAGGGGCTGTCCCATATCTACCCCTCTCAGTTCATCAGTCACATGAGGGCTAAGAGCTTCCTCTTGCTCTGGGGCCTGACATGGGAGCCCAGCTAGGGTAAGGTGTCCAGTTAAAAGTTAGCAGTGTCCATGACTGAGGACTCCCCACCCCCACCACTTGCTAAGGGATCTGTATGAGGACCAAGTTGCCTATCATCTATATATGTATAGGGGGGTCTAGGTCTAGTCTAAACTTTCTTCCTCTTCTTTTGGTTAGTGTTTCAGTCTCTGTAAGCCTCTAGGGGCCTACTTTCTTTAAAAGAGATTTGTTTAAATGAACAAAAAATATTTAAATTAAAATATAGTTACAAAAAGGAAAGTAAAAATCTTCAATGAATATAAATAATTACACAAGTTTTCTTGGTCTCTATTTTATTCATCAAATTCATACCTTTAACATACTAAGGATGCATGAGTTAAAAGCAAAAGTAAACATAAAATAAAAGTTAAAAGCTACTGAACCTTCCAAGTACATGATGAATACAAAAACTAAGCTCTGCTTAAATTCAGGGATAGTGAGATGAGGAAAAACCAGGGGCAGGTGGCTGATAGCTCAGAAGAAATACTCCGTTTCTAACAGACTCTATAGTTTTTCACTGTGACTAACTTCTGGGTATTGCTTTCTGCCTAGCTGTTCAGCACTGAAAAAGCCAGGGTGGCCAGCACATGTCGTCTGTGTGCAGTACAACTCAGGCCACCCCGGAGAGTTTATCCTAAGTCTCCAGTTGATGTTTAACATGAGATTAAAACATTAACAGATGTAGTGCTTTCATGGACTGCAGTCTTAGTGTCTTCTTTGGTAGGGTCCTCTTGGCCAGAATCATTTGACTCTGACTTTGGAGAGCTGCCTGTTAGAATAAAGGGAGGAGGAAAGAGGATACACAACAAAAGGAGAAAGTGGGAGAAAGGAAGGGGAGGAGAGAAAAGAAAAAGAGAAGAAAAGGGGGGAGAGGTACAGGAGTTATCTCATTCGGAGAATTAAGAAATCTGGAATTTATTTCCACACTGCTACTGTCTTTCTGAGGGAACTTGAACATCTTACTTCTCTCTTTGCTTTGATTTGAGAGTCTATAAAATGAAACAGTATGATGCCATGATCCAAAATCCCTTCCTCAAGTAAGTTATGAAATACTAAACTTAAAACAATCATAGTCAACACCATAGTAAACAGTGATGCATCTGTTAATAGGTCCAATTTAGTCACTGTACTGACATCTTATTAGATCATTAGCAATGTGGAGGAACAAACCAATGGCATACTTTATACCTCCCCTTTAAGTATTCATAATTCACACTTTTTTAAATTTGAAAAAAATTTTTATTTTGTGAATTTCACATCATGCACCCTGTTACCTCCCATCTCCCTCCTCCCCCCCAGACCCACCCTCAACCCTTGTAATCTATCCCAGCATAAAAAAAATAACAGCTCATTGTGGAAGCTGCAGTGTATCTCAGTATGTCCTACAATATTCCCCTTTGTCCACACATTCTGCTTGCAAATGTTCATTAAAATGACTCCTTGGTCTGGTATGAGGCCCCTGGTTTCTGCTAGTACATCAGTACTGGAACCTCACTGGAACTCCTCTCAGATATGCCATACTGTCCTGTGTCATAGAGATCCTGCAGTCCTGGGTTGTGGAACTGACCTCTTTTTTTCACTCCAGCAGTTCATTAATGGGGTACCTGTTGGGGTCGGCCAACTCAAAGCCCTGGATCTGGACCTGCAATCCCCACTTGCAGGTACAGTTCTACTATGGAAAGGTGCAGGGCCAGCTCTCCCGAGTGCTGCAGCATGTGAGGGGCAGGGACAGCTCTCCTGCTCTTGTGACCCCATCTGGGCCAGACCTCCTGTCCGTCAATGGTGGTGAGAGCAAAAAGGAGGGGGAGGGTATCTCTCCCTAGCCAACACCACTACATAGCAGACAGAAGGCAGGGCTGGTTCTCCCACACTCACTCCCTCAGGGATGGCTCACCTACAACCCCCATATCCAGGACCAGCTGTAGTGTGCTACCCAGGCAAGGTGCAGGGCCTGCTCTCCCAAGTGCATGTGAGGGGCAGGGACAGTTCTCCTGCTCTTGTGAGTAGTTCACATTTTATGTGATAGACATATAAAGTATTCTACACACTGTTTAGAGAACAATAAAGTTCCAAAATCAATTAACTTGACTAAGATAGGAACATTAATTGAAAAATTTTAGACTTGATCTTTTCAATTTTATTCCTTATTATCAACCACTATTGTTCCGTTCATAGTGGTTATTTACCTAGGTGCAGTTCTACAGTGGAGACAGAGTGTCCAAAGGTCTGGGATATTCTTCTGTTTCATTGCCAGAACAGCAAGAAGAAGTTTGGAAACTTAAGTTTTCCAAAGTACGTCAAATTTTGGAAAATGTGTTCTGAATTCCCTTTCTGGGTAATTTGCAAAAATTTAAACTCTGTGTCTGGCCATTTTACAATAGAGCACTGAACTATGTGATAGAAATGGATTTAACTTTTTTTTTTTAAGCAAACACACACTGCTCATCTAATATTTACCCTTACAGTCTGTACCACAGGGGGCTAAAGTAGAAACATCACTTTAAGAAAAAAGAAATCATTTCATATAAAAGTCAAGCTCAAAATAGTCATACTCAATAATATTAGAAGAAAGATAAAATGCCTAAAATGTATAATTAGAGAACATATGGATTTGAAACCTAGTGGTAACTGGGTAGAGACTCTTGGCTTCTTTTTTTAAAAATATTTATTTATTACTTCAGGTTACATCTCCAGTTTGCTACTACTATTAGAATCAATAATTAATTTTGTAGTGATTTCACTATTGGCCTGAGATGGTCCTTTTGTAAATTTTGTTTTGTGTTTATTACTTCAGGTTACATCTCCATCACAGTAGCCTCTTTCAAACCCTCCCAGTTCCACCCTCCCACCCACTACCCCATCCCTTCCATCCTACTCCTCTAGAGTGAAGTGTCCCTACATATCAATCCCCTGCCCCAGTTCAGTAGTCATATGAGGATCAAGACCCTCCTCATACAGTGGGGGCCTACAAGGCAGCAGAACTAGGGCAAAGTGTCTCATTGATAGGTAACAAAGTCTATGTTCCTGTTCCCTTTGGTGCATTGGCTGTATTATAGTTATCCTGTACTATATGGCTAAAATCTGACTTTAAGTGAATAGATACCATGTGCATCCTTCTGAGTCTGGGTTAGCTCACTCAGGATGAACTTCTCTAGTTCCATCCATTTAGCTGAAAATTGCATGATTTTGTTGTTTCTGATGGCTGAGTAGTATTCCATTGTGTAGATGTTCTACAGTTCTTTCTTTTTTAAATCCATTCCTCTGTTGAGGGACATCTGGGTCATTTCCAGTTTCTAGCTATTACAAATAAGGCTGTTATTAACATAGATGAGGAAATGTCCTTGTGGTTTGGTGAGGAATCATTTGGATGTATTTCCCAGAAGTGGCATGGCTGGGTCTTGAGGTAGAGCTATTTCAGGTTTTCTAAGATATCACCAGAGTGATTTCCCTAGTGCTTGTACAAGTATGCACTCCCACCAGCAATGGAGGAGTGTTCCCCTTTCTCCACAACCTCACCAGCATGTGCTGTCATTTGAGTTTTTGATCTTAGCCATTCTGACAGGTGTGTGATGGAATATCAGAGTCCTCTTGAGTTGCATTTCTCTGATGATTAAGGGTGCTGAGCATTTCTTCAAGTGTCTCTCAGTCTTTAGGAATTCCTCCTTTGTGAATTCTCTGTTTAGCTCTGTTCCCCATTTTTTAATTGAATTATTTGTTTTCTTGGCATTCAGTTTCCTGAGATGGTCTTATAGCATTGATTTAATGAACTTACACTATAATAATTTCCATTTTATATGTAAGGAAGTCCAAAAATTAGATGCTCACAAAGACCTACAGGAGAAACATGGTCATGCTGACATTCAAAAGTCATGCCATTCTTATTGCAAACATAATCTTCATATTTTAATACTTATTTGGAGAACACCATTCAAATTAACAGAAGGATGGTGATTTGGCTACAATAAATTTTAAAGTGTGGATTGATCTGGAGCAAAGAAAATGAGTTAAGGTTAAGAGTACTTACTCTTAAATGAGATTGAGCCATCTATGTGAGTCTCTCACATCAGTTAGAGAAAATGACTTCACATCCATTCCTCAGTTCATCAGGCATGTGGGTCTTGGGGGATGATATTTGGGCACTGGAATTTCATTATTTCAGGAGAAGTGGAAGAACTTGAGATAGCCCAGCACCTCTGGGGTGACTGGGACTTCTCAGACTTCTGGGGAACTTTAGGTACAGTTCAGAACCTCACACCCCTAGAATTACAGAACAGGAATGCCTATAAAGACTCCTAAGGAGAAGATGTGTGGGGTTTCGTGAAATGGCTCAGAAAGTGGAGCTTTGAGATCCACAATATACTAGGCTAAACAAAACCTGAGACATTCTAGGTTTTTTGTTGTTGATGGCTTTGGTTTTTTTATTACTGTTTATTAATTACTTCAATTTACATCTCCATCACAGTCCCCTCTGTCCACCCCTCCCGGGCCCACCTCCTCCCCCTTTTCCCACATATTCTACTCCTCTGGTGAGGGGTGCCCTACATATCAGTCCCCTTCAGTTCAGCAGTCATATGAGTGAGGGCTAAGAGCTTTCTCTTGCACTTGGGGCATACATTGCAGCTCCACTAGGGCAAAGTGTCCCACTAACAAGTAACAAAGTCTATGTTCCTGTTCCTTTTAGTCTGTTGGTTGCAGGATAGTTACCCTGTACTATATGGCTAAAATCCAGTTATAAGTGAATAGATGCCATGTACATCTTTCTGGGTCTGGGCTAGCTCACTCAAGATGTGCTTTTCTAGTTCCATCCATTTGACAGCAAATTGCATGATTTCCTTGTTTCTGATGGCTGAAAAGGGTTCCATTCACATATTGGACATGACACACAGTAGGAAATACATTTTAAAATTACAATATATATGCTCAAATAGATGTATATATTTAATTGCCAAAATAATTTATCAATGAAAATTTTGACTTTTTCTAAGCATTGCATTCTGACATTTTTCTAACACATTAAATAGATAGATAGATAGATGATAGATACATAGATAGATAGATAGGTAGATAGATGAGAGATAGATAGATGATAGATAAATAGATAGATGGATAGACAAATTATAGACTGTTGGATTTGATCAATTTTATTTTACTTAATTAATTTTAATTTATTAATAATTAAATAAATAAATTTTACTAAATACAGAAAGGTAACTTCCTGCTTGAAAAGTACTGGCTGAAATGTCCTTAGGGACAGGTGGGTGGCTGCAAAATATGTATGCTCAGGTGGAAGAGAAGAACACAGATAGCCCCGAACGACCTTAACCAGTTACTAAAAATACTAGACATAAGGATGAAGGTGCACTTAAGGCAACAAAGACAGTTTTGAAATCTGGAAAGGATGCTTTATTTAGAGAGGAATCTTCTGTAAGCCAGAAGATTTAGAAGTCCACTCTATTGCTCAGCGTGAAGTAAGGGAGAGAATTAGAGACCAAACAACAGCGTGTCTATATGAGGAAAGATAATAAAGTACAATAATGCATAGTGATTGCTTTGAACATATATTTTTCTATATTCTGTTGATCTTAAGATCAACAGTATTGTCAGTGTATTTTGAATTACTGTAAACTATAAAACAATGTTTGTGAAAATCCAAGAAAGGTATCTCATTCTGCCATCTAGTGGTCTCTTTTGTTATTATTCCCTGTAAATTAATAAGCATTTGACTAGGGAAAAGATGAAATTAAAATCTAGAAAGGAACATTTATAACAATAGTTTGTCTTTTAAATATATTGGAAGCTATCTGATACTATTAGGAAAATCAAAAGCTGATATTGATCTTCCTCTGTAGGTTGAAATATTTCACCCTTTCCCAAAAATATTCCCCTGCTTAAAATTCTAAGTAAACACCATAAGGTTTTATGAGTAGGAATAGGCCTAACATAAAATATGCAGTATATTTTTGAAGAAAACAACATAACTCTACAAAGGACACAGTAGAAAAAAACATGTCCCATGATGTTTAAATGAAGACTCGCTATTAGCCAGCTATGACAGCCTATACTTGTGGTCCGTGCAGAAGCAAGTTAGGGTAAGAAGATTGAGGGTTCAATCAGTCTGAGCTACACTGTCTCAAATAAACAGAGCAAAAGAAAACAATGAAGGCTCAATTGCAAATATGTATACAGTTCCCAAGTCCCAAAATCCAGATAGCAAAATCTTCCAAAAGATTTTCTTTATCTCTTTGACCAGCACAAATTTTGTCCAGAGTTCCAATGAAAAAGAAAGTGAGAAAATTACCAAATTTAAAAATAAAAATATATAAGTACATGGGACCAGTGAGGCTCAATGAACAAAAGCATTTGCCGCTTGCTGATGTAAGTCTAAGGATGCTAGCAATGTCTAGATCCATCTAGAAATGGACATTGAGAACTGACTGCACAAAGCTGCCCTAAGAATACCCCCTACAGACTCATCATACACACACACTCACACCACAAACACATACCCCACACACCCCACACATACATACAGACACACATCACACACACACACACACACACACACACACACACACACTAAAACTGTTACTACTACTCTACCAATAAAAAAATTTCAAAGACTGAAAGCTTGCAGCATTACATAAGAAGGAGTAGAGAGTGCAGATATGAACAGATTCATCATGAACGAGTAACACTTCACACTGATTCTATGAGTACGTGTTGGTTTTTGAGTTCTCTCCTTTCCTTTCCTGGCTTATCCCCCTCCCTGCCTACCTGACACCTGCTCTTCTACAGTCTTAATTTGAAAAACAAACTTACTCTTCTCTTCCAAACCTGCTGTCCCCTCACATTCAGAAGCTCTTTGAATAGTCCTCCTAACATGATCCTGAAGATTTCAAATGTATTTAAAAGTAAAACTGAGATGAAGAATTGCTTTTTGCATAAAAATAACATGGCAACCACAAAAAGCCACGTGAGTTATGCTTGTGCAAGATAATGAACTTGAGGCCAGCCTAGGCTATACAGTGAGGCTTTCTCTTGGAAAAAAAAAAAAAAAAAACCCAAGCCAACTCAAGGCAAACCAGAACAATCAAACCCAACCAAACCAAACCCAACCCAACCCAACCCAACAACATAAAGGAAAGTAGAAAAGGAAAGGCGTCTTGTGTCCTATCTTATCTGCATAATATATATTATTTTACATGCTTTTCTGTTGCTGGGATATACACCATAACCAAAAGCAACCTGGGGAGGAAAGGGTTTATTTTGGCTTATAAGTTATCATCCATCACATTATCAAGAGAAACCAAGGCAGGAAACTAGAGTCGACAACTGAGGCAAGATGACTGAGGAACGGTGATTATTGATTTGTTTTTTCTGGATTTCTCAAGTGCCACCCCCCCCCTTTTCTGAGATATCATCTCACTATGTATCTCTGGTTGTCCTGGAACTCACTATGTAGACCAAGTTGGCTGGGAACTTGTAGAGATCCACCTATATCTGCCTGCTTGAATTAAAGACATGTGGCATTATGCCCAGATAGAAAGATTTATATATATAACCTAAGACCACGTGCCCAGTGATGGCCTAAGCTGGGCACTCATATACTAGTTAAGAAATAAAAAATAAATTATTTTTAAAAATGTAAGAAAAAAAAAAAGAAAGAAACTCAGAAAATGCCTCACAGACATGGCCAAGGCCAATCTGATCAAGGCAATTCCCTAGCTGATTTTTCCTCTTCTAAGGTGGCCCAAAGTTTATGTTTGTTACCTATCAATTTGATGACTAATATATATATTTACACACACACACACACACACACACACACACACACACACACAGAGAGAGAGAGAGAGAGAGAGAGAGAGACAGAGACAGAGACAGAGACAGACAGAGAGAAGGAAACAGAGGATATGAAGTAAAACGATGGCTATTCAGGGGGAAGAAGAGAACCATATGTGTGTGAAGATGAAAAGAAAGGATAATGGAGCTACAAATATGAACAAATACCATGATGCTCATGTATGAAAATACCATAAAGAAGCCCTTTATTTTGTACACTTACAATAAAGAAATTTTAATATTCGATAGCAAATTTTCCTATAATACTTTCTATGATCAATAACCCAAGAATAGTAGCCAGTAAAATATATGGAGAAAAGTTCTGATTTGATTATTATACATCATATAGTATTATATAAATACATAATTAAAAATAAAATGATGCTTTACTGAAGCCTAATAAGTTATCAAAATAAAAATCTAATTGCCAAGAAAGTTAAGATACTACTCCAGCCTAAAGAGAAATTTTAAAATATTTGAAATCTACATTTAATAATCTCAAAGAAAAAGATGGAAGTTATGTAAGTGATGAGTTGTAGAAACAAAAAGAAAATTTACAGTCTTAGAAACTCTTCAGTGTACTACATTTCTGAAAATTCAATAAAAGGATTAAACAATGTGCTTGAACGCTAAGCTGAAGAAATTTCTCAGAACATATTCCAAAAATAGAAAAAAAATTAAAGAAAGTATAACAAACAAGGTTGAGTGCAGAATGCTAATATTCAATGAAAAGGACTTTCAAAAGAAGAACAAGACAAATGAGTTGGCTACAACCTTTGAAGAAATACACAGTCAAGAGTTTTCCAAAGGTGGGGCTAGGGATGTAGCTCATTTGGCACAGACCTTGTTTAGTATGCAGAAAGTCCAAGATCATCCTCTACTACACAGCAAATTCAGGTCAGCCTGGGCTGCAAGAGACTCTGTTACAGCGCTAATTTGTCATATATATATATATATATATGTATATGTCATATATATGTGTGTGTGTGTGTGTGTGTGTGTGTGTGAAGTGTTACACTATCACCCTAGACTGAATCAATTTGTTCTCAATTCTTCAGAAGACCTTACATGAGCATGTTTAGTCTTCTAAGTATGAGAAGAATTGGAGGAATTGTTTGGCTAGCTGGACTAAAGATATACTTGACCTAAGTTTTTATTTTAACAGTGCCACATTGATATGAAAATAATTAGTCATTTGCAAGAAAAGTTCTATTAAGATACCCCAGAGTCTCCATAAGAAAACTTGCAGAACTGATTAACACTTTCAACAATGTGATAGGATACAAAATTAACATACAAAGATCAGTAGTCCTTCTATATACCAATGACAAATGGATTGAAAAAAGAATCAAGGAAACAAAATAAAATATCTCAGAGAGTAAACCTTACCATAAAAGTGAAGGACTTCTACAATGGAAAGTTTAAGCTTCTGAAGAAAGAAATCTTCAAATGTCTGAAATAAGAAGTTTGAAGAAAAAAAGACCTCCCTTTCTTGTGGATTGGTGAAATTAACTTTGGGAAGATAACCATCCTAAGAAAAACAATTTACAGATTCAGCGGAATGTCAGTCAAAATCTCCATAAGCCATTTTTTTTTTCACAGAAGTAGAAAAAAAACCTTAAAAGTTCATATGGAAACACAAACAATCCCAGATAGCCAAGGCATCTTGAGCAAAAAGAATATTACTAAAGGTATCACTATTCAGTTATACTATAGAAACCTAATAATAAAAACAGCAGGGCCCTGGAACACAAATAGACTTATAGAACATTGGAACAGAATGCAGTAGCCATATTTGAGTACAACCACATGGCTTTGACAAAGATGCTAAAATACATTTAGGGGAACAGCAGAAACTTCAACAAATTTCATTGGGAAAACTGTGTGTCTATAAAAAGATAAATGAAATTAAATTCGTGTTTTACTCCACACAAAAGTTTTGCTGATTGGATTCTGTCAACTTGACATGAACTGGGAATAGACATATCTGGGAAAAGGAAATCTTTTTTTTTTTTTTATAAATACTTTATTTTTTTTTTCTTCAAGTTACATCTCAGTCACAAACCCCTCCCTATTCCCCCTTCCTATCCCGCCCTTCCACCCTCTTCCCTCCAGAGGTTTCCCCTACCAGTCCAACAGCTGGTTCCTTCTCTTATAACAGTAAGTATTATACAAAACAATAGATATAAATATGCCACATTTATGAGAGTAAATTGGCCCAGTATACCTTCCCAATGTTCAGTTTATACCTATTTGGCCCCTGACTTTAACATTCTACTATCTACCCAACTCCATGAGTTTAAAGGTCTATATGTGACTCAACATTCTTACTATCTTGCAACACACTTTTAAGAGTATCTTCTTAGATCTATAACACCCTCTTGATTCCTAAACAGTTCAAAATTTAACTATAAGATTCTATCTGTCTATTCTTCAACCACCTCAGAGACCTAAGAGGGATAAATATATTTGCTTATATAGGAAGTGCAGAGCCTGCAGCTTCCAAAACTAAGAAAGAACATACCAATAACTGCCTGGACAGTTCCCATTTTCTCTCCATACATTCCAGCATCAATCTTCAGGCTTTGGGTCCTGTTTCTCTGACAGACATTTGTTGTAAAGCAGGGATTATGAAGGACTTACCTACCCTGTCTTGGCAGAGTTAGGCTGTCGACTTCCCTGCTACCAAGTTTTGTCCTTTTTGGACAGCAGTCTGTCTGCAGTTGGTGCAAGGGGTTTTTTTCATGCCAAGAGAAAGGCTTGCCACTAATTCAACCATCTTACAGTGGAGGTGCTTCGATGCTTATCTTCTACTTGGAGTAGAGTAGGGGGTGCTGTCAGGCGCTGATATGTCTCGATATAAAAAAAAATCTTGATTTAAGATAACATCTTT
Organism: Lophiomys imhausi; assembly: GCA_907164525.1. Taxonomy (NCBI): domain Eukaryota; kingdom Metazoa; phylum Chordata; class Mammalia; order Rodentia; family Muridae; genus Lophiomys; species Lophiomys imhausi. Next base: position 3,377,799 of record CAJQZJ010031819.1, read on the forward strand.
GAATGCCATATTCTGCAGATCTCTAGGGGTTTTTGAAGATGCCCTAACCATCTCTTGTATTTAGATAAGCAAATGTTGCTTGTTGCTTGTCTCTTAGCAACTTGATTACTGGGTAGTTTAGAGAATATCTGTGATAGACTGTCATAGTAGCTAACAAAGAGACATGTTTGCATGACTAGGAGTTTGTTTTAACTATCCTAGACCGTTTTAGACGGTTGGTATCAAGAGGTCAGAGCTTCACCTTTTATTTTTAAGTATCTCTAGGTATGATACCATTGGGAAGCATTATCTTTAAATTTCTATCAATATACAAAGATCTATTCAATTGTGGTTAAATATACTATTAATTATGTATCAATATACCAAGATCAATGCCTATGTAGCCCAATATAATCTTAATATTACGTCCATATGCAAGGGTCAATACCATTGTGGCCAACTATAATCTTAATTTTGTATCAATATACAAAGATCAATACCGATGTAATCCAATACAATCTTGTTTTTGCACAATAAACAATGGTCAATACCACTTTAGCCAAATAACCTACTAATTTTGTATCAATATACAAAGGTATAAGGGCATATTCAATAATCTGCCCCTTCTTCTTGGACCTTCCTGTGCTATGACTATATCTCATTTTTCTCAAGCCCATGCACTCCTACATAGGAGAGGAAGAAGGATACAGAAAAGGAAAAGTAGGAATTCCCTGGGGCTAACCTCCAAAACCCATTAAGACAGGATCATTTATCAGCTTGTACTCTCTTCCCCTACATAACAGAGTTTTCAGTTAACCTTCAAATAACCAAAAAGAAGGGCGGAGAAACACCCTCCCCACCCTCTGGGCATGGGACGTCGCTCTCTTAAAGTGACTTCCTGCTGATTTGGGTCGTAGTAGACCTGTTTGGGGCCCCAACCCAAATGGGAAAAATGATTAAAAATGATAGTACAATCCTTTTATGTTCAGTCCTTCTGTTCTCAGCTGTTTAGATGACTTAAGGGGTTTGTAAGCAGAAGCTGATCTTGCAGGCTTCACTGAGGTTCCGGCCGGGGCATTGTGTAGAGCTGAACGGTCCCAGCGACACTGGATTGCAGTGGTGGTTGCAGGCCCCCGATGGAGACAGCTATTGAGGAAGTCTGCCAGGCAGAATCAACTGGGTCACTCATCCTCCTTGGTGCCTGATTCTGCTCTCTGCTAAGGATTCCGCTGTCCGCCGTCCCCAGGCTCCCCTAATGGACGCTTCAATTCTCCTGAACGATAAGAACAGAGCCCTGCCCCAATCCCAACCCTAGGACAATTGCCCTCTTTTTTTTTTTTTTTTTTTTGGAAAAGGAAATCTTAATTGGGAAAATGTCTCCATAAGCTTGAAAGCCTTATGAAACTCTGTGGGGTATTGTTTTGATGAATAATGATATGGAAGGGCCCAGTCCATGGTGGGCAGTACCACCCCTAGACAGGTGGTATTGGGTTGTGTAAGAAAACAGGTTGAGGAAGCCATAGGGATCAAGCAGGGTTTTCCTCCATGGCTTCAGCTTCACTTCTTGCTTCCAGATCCCTGCCTTGAATTCCTGTTCTGACTTCTTTCAGTGATGAAATGTTACCTGAGAGATGCAAGATGAAAAATAAATTCTTTTCTTCCCAAGTAGTTTTTGCTCATGGTTCTGTATCATACCAATAGAAACCCCAACTAAGACAAAAATCAACTCCTATGGGAACTGAGACCTCAACTGAAGCAGAGGCAGGAAGGGGAGGGGGTGGATCTTAGTGAGTCTGAGGCCTGCTTGGTCTACAGAATAAAGCAAAATTTAAGTAGATTATGCTATTCAAATTTGTTTTCAAATATATTGTCAATAACTAATAACTTAGCACAGATAATAAGCTGGAACATGTGAGGAAGACCATTTCCTTAAGCTGTGTTCATGTGGATGTCTCTCTGTGTCTCTGTGTCTGTCTGTCTGTCTGTCTGTCTGTCTGTCTGTCTCTCTCTCACACACACACACACACACACACACACACACACACAAACACACTACACATACCCCCCATAGTGATTTTCTATTTCCTCTTTTATTCCAATAGAATACAGTTTTCTTCACCCTTGGCACACACAAAACTTTAAGAAAGAACAGTTGAACTTCAGTCTTAATTCTCAGGAACACACTTTGACTGAAAATCCTTCATTCTAAAAATGAATGAGAACAAATCTCCCCTTATCTCTTGTCTTAGTATTATGTTGCTGTAGAGACACAATTGCATGGCAACTCGTATGAAAGAAAGCATTTAATTGAGGCCTTCTTACAATGTGAGAGGTTTAGTCCATTGTCATCATGGTGGGGAGCATAGTGGCATGTAGTCAGACATGGTTCTGGATGAGTAGCTGAGAGGTCTACATCTGGATCCACAGGCATTGGGACACTGGGACTGTCTTGGGCTTTTGAAACCCTAAAGCCCACTCCAGTGACAAAGTTCCCTCAAAAAGGGCACACCTCCTAATCCTTTCAAATAGTGCCATTCTCTGGTGACCAAGTATTCAAATCTATGAGCCTATGGGAGCCATTTTTATTGAAACTACTACATTTCTCATTTTTCTCCATCTTGACACTAACAGACTGTCTTAGCACATGCATCTTGAAACCTGGCTTAGTCAAAGTCAAGCATCTGTTCTTGTCTCCTAATGACACTTCAAAGCCACATCTCCTTCCTTCTTGAGAATTGCCAAATCCCCCTAGGCTTCTACCATGGATACCTGATCCATGTGATTGATCCCATGACATTGTACATTGAAAGCTTCATCACACCCCTCCATCCTCCCAATATCACACCATCCTCCCCAATGCATTAATGCCAGAAGAAAACAACATATCATTTACTGAACAACAGATATATCATAAGAATTCCACATATATTTATTCCCTTTCCAAATCTAAGTGCTGTCGATGTGACTGTATTCATAAGCAGGGCCTTTAGGAGGCGATGGGACCATGAGAGCTGATCGGCTTTTAGCAGGAGGCACTTTGATTCAAGATGTCATACATACAACATTTAGGTAGTTTGCTGCTCACTTGCTGTTCTGCCTTCCACCATGTGACGTGCAGCAAGTAGGCTCTACCACACCAAATCACCATGCCTGTATCTTCACATCTTCAGCCCCATTACAATAAACAATAAATTTAATTTCTTTCTAAAGTACTCCATCTCAGGTCTTCTCTTATACCAGCACAGGCAGTCTAAGCTAGGGTGCCAGTCATGGCTTCAGATCTAGTAGAATTTTCAACAGCAGAAGTAGATTTGCACATACAACTGAGATTTAGGAGAATCCTAAACTGTAGTCATGAAAGCATAAATTCTGTCATTAGGTCACTGTGATCATGGTAGTATGTAAACTCAATCAGGTCTTCTTTTATTTTTATTTTGTTTTCTACCTCTATGCATTTTTTTATTCCTGGGAATATGATACCGTACATTGATTTTTTTGGGTTCAAAGATTATTTATATATATGTGTGTGTATATATATATATATATATATATATATATATAACATACTGGAGAAAATGCTTTAATCCAACAGGATGTGAGTCCACAGCCAGAGTCCTAGATGAACACTTTATAGGCCATTCTATCATTCTTCCAGGCCAGATGCTTCCTAATGGTGAAATTTATGAAAATATTGATGGATACTTAGGCTTGATGTCCTTTAAAGTTTGGTGGAATTTGTCAGTGAAACTGCCAAGTTCTGGGTTTTTCTTTGGACTTTTTCTTTAATTTCTTTCTCTCTCTCTCTCTCTCTCTCTCCCTCCCTTCCTTCCTTCTTTCCTTCCTTTTTTTTTTTTTCGAGGCAAGTTTTCTCTGTGTAGCCCTTGCTGTCCTGGACTCACTTTGGAGACTAGGCTGGCCTTGAACTCACAGAGATCTGCCTGCCTCTGCCTCCCAAGTGCTAGGATTAAAGGTATACACCCTCCATGCCTGGAAATTACAGACAGTTGTGGACTGCCATGTTTGTGCTGGGATTTGAACCCAGGTTCTCTGGAAGAGCAGCCAGTGCTCTTAACCACTGAGCCATCTCTCCAGCCCCATGTTTTTAGTTAGTACAGCAATGCTATGCCCTGATATACATCTGCTTAAGTTGCTTCACTGTCCTGGTTTAATTTTGGTAGGTTTAATTTTTACTTAATTTCTTTCATATTTTCCATATTTCCCAGGCTTTTGTGGAGTAAGAGGTTTGGATATTTCTCTAGTGATTCTAATGATTTCCTTGGAGTCTTTTTAACATCTCTCCTTTCTGTATAATTCTAAAATGTGAGTCTTCACTATTTTTTTTTTGTTAGTTTGGCTAACAAACAAAAGGAAAACGTGCAAGTCTTTTCTTTTGAAGAACCAATTCATCTCTCTCTCTCTCTCTGTATGTATTTTTCCAGTTTTCATTTTATCCGTATTTGTCATTTTATTACTTTTTGTTGTATATTGCATTTGAGTTCAGCTTTTATTGTTTTCTCTAGAGCTTTGGGATGGATCATTGGTTTGTTTTGGATCTCTCTCACTTTTTAAATGTAAGCAATAAACTTTCTCCTTAGAACTGCCTTCATTGTATCTTAGGTTATGTGATGCTATGCTGTCATTTTCATTTAATTCTAGGAATATTTTCAATTTATAAAACAACCCATAGACAATTCAGAGCATACTGTTCAGTGTCCAAGTATTTGAGTATTTCTGTGGTTCCTCTATTGATTTTTAGTTTTATCTCATTATATGCTACCAATATTCAAATAATAGTTTTGATCATTTTGTATTTATTAAGGTTTGTTTTATGATCTACAAATATGATCAGTTTTACAGACTATTTCCCAGATTGCTTAGAAGTGTGTATATTTTACATATGGTATATGGAAAATTCTGTAGATAACTGTTAAGTCCAAGAAACGTATGGTGTATTTTATCTCTGAACTTAATTTGTTGATTTCTATCTAAAGATGAGAGTGATTACTAAAGTCACTCACTATTGGGTCAAGATCACACACAGCCTTTCACAATTTTCAATATTTATGTTGTGAATTTAGAAACCTCCACATCTGATGTATACAATATTCAGTTTATTAAATCTTTTGAATTAATCTTTAGTATTATGTTGTACCCTTAGTTGTCCTTTCTTATTTTGGTTTGAAGTGTAGTTTATAAGATATCAGACCTGTTATTGGTCCTATTTAGCATTAGCTGATGCCTTGACCTCCTAGAATCACCTGAGAAAAGTCTCACTTGGGCAGTTGTTCTTATCAGAGTGATCTGTGATGGACTGTGTTGATTGTCAATTGATGTTAATTAACCCACTGTGGGCTTTACTAGTTCCTGGATAGGTGGTCCTGGCCTTGAGGAAGAAAGCATGAGTCTGTGACTAAGCCAGCAAGCAGGGTTCCTCCATGGTTTTGCTTTAGGTCTACCTTCACTTTGTGCCTGGACTTTCCTCAAGGATAGGCTATCACTTGCAAGTATAAGGTAAATAAATTCCTTCCTCCCCAATTGCTTTCTGTTAGAATGTTTTATCACAGCTAGAGAAAGGAAATTGGACCATGATCCCAGCTTGTTTTTATTTCTTTTGCCTTCCAAGTTGATACTCACTATTTTTTTTAGATTTTTTCCCCTTATTTTTTATTTCTTCAAGTTACATCTCAATCACAGTCCCCTCCCTACACCCCCTCCAGTCCCACCCTCAACCCCCCATCCTCTTCCCTTTTTTTTTCTTTTAATTTTAAGGTATATCTTATTTCCCCCCTACAGTTTCCCCTTTCAATCCAACAAATGGCTCTTTCTCTTATAATAACAAATACAATTCAGTACAACAGAGGTAATTAGGCCACAATTATGAGGGTTATATGGCTTAACATACATTCCCAATGACCAGTCCATATGTATTTGGTACCCGACTTTAACATTCTACTATCTAAATATATTCATGAGTTTAAAGGTCTATATCTGACTCAACATTTATACTAACTTGCACCACAATTTTAAAAGTATCTTCTTAGATCTATAACACTCTCTTGACTCCTAAACAACTCAGAATTTAATTATGAGACTCTAGCTATCTGTTCTTCAACCACCTCAGAGACCTGAAAGGGATAAATATATCTGATTTTATAGAAAGTACAGGGTCTGCAGCTTCCCAAACTAAGAAATGACATACCTGTGGCTGCCTGGACAGTTCCCATTTTCTCTCCATGCATTACAGCATCGATCTTCAGTCATTTGGCCCCGTTTCTCTGACAGACATTGATTGTAGAGCAGGGGTTATGAAGGACTTACCTACCCTGTCTTGGCAGAGCTAGGCTGTCGACTTACCTGCTTCCAGGTTTTGTTCTTTTTGGACAGCAATCTGTCTACAGTTGGGGCAAGGGGCTTTTCCTACCAAGAGATAGGCTTGCCACAAATTCAGTCATCTCCCACTGGAGATTCTTCGATGCTCATCTTCTACTTGGAGGAGAATAGGGGGTGCTGTCAGGAGTTGATATGTCTTGATATAAAAAAGTCTGAAGTTACGAAAACATCTTTGAATGCCATATTCTGCAGATCTCTTGAGGTTTTTGAAGAGGCCCTATCTATCTCTTATATTAGGGTAAGCAGATGTTGCTTGTCTCTTGCCGGTTTATTTCTGATTAGCTTAGAAAGTAACTATAATAGGCTGTCATAGTACCTAACAGAATGACTGGCTTGCATAACCATTAGTTTGCATTTCTTAATTATCCTAAACAGTTTATGACAATTAGTAGTAAAAGGCCAAAACATCACATTTCATTTTTTTTTCCTTACCTCCTAACCCTTCCATCCCATTTCTCTGGGGTGGGGTGTCCTTATATAACAGTCCCTCATCTCAGTTGAGAGGTCGTATGAGGGCCAAGAGCCTCTTCATTCATTGGGGATCAACGAAGCAGTACCATCAGTGAAAAGTGTCTTGTTGCCCGGGAGAGAGAACTACTAAACAAACAAACCAATAAGCATACAATAGATAAAAGACTAAAAAATAGAAAAAAATATAACTAATATATAAAAAATAAATAAAGAATAAAAATTAAAAATAAGAAGTCTATGTCCAAGTTCCCTTTGGTGTGTTAGTTGTAGTATCAATACCTTCTACTATATAGCTAAAATCCTACTATAAGTGAATAGATGCCATATGTGTCCTTCTGAGTCTGGGTTAGTTCACTCAGGATGAGCTTTTCTAGTTCCATCCATTTGGCTGCAAATTGCATAATTTCATTGTTTCTGATAGCTGAATAATATTCCATTGCATAGATGTACCACAGTTTTTTGACCCATTCTTCGGTTGAGGGACATCTGGGTTGTTTCTAGCTATTACAAATAAGGCTGCTATAAACATAGATGAGGAAACTTCCTTATGATTCCGACAAGAGGCATTTGGGTGTATACCCAGAAATGGTATGGCTGGGTTCTGAGGCAGAGCTATTCCAAGTTTTTTTAGGATATCGCCAGACTGACCTCCACAGTGGTTGCACAAGCCTGCATTCCCACCAGCAATGGAGTAGGATACCCCTTTCTCCACACCCTCGCCAGCATGTGCTGTCATTTGAGTTTTTGATCTTAGCCATTCTGACAGGTGTGAGATGGAATCTCAGAGTCATCTAGAGTTGCATTTCTCTGATGATTAAGGATGTTGAGCATTTCTTCAAGTGTCTCTCAGTCATAGGGATTCCTCCTTTGTGAATTCTCTATTTAGCTCTGTCCCCCATTTTTTGATTGGATTATTTGGTTTCTTGGCATTTAATTTCTTGAGTTCTTTGTAGATTTTGGATATTAGTCCTCTGTCAGATGTGGGGTTGGTGAAGATTTTCTCCCAGTCTGTAGGCTGCCGTTTTATTCGAATGACAGTGTCCTTTGCCTTACAGAAGCTTTTCAGTTTCATGAGGTCCCATTTATTGATTGTTGATCTCAAGTCCTGAGCTGTTGGTGTTCTGTTCAGGAAGTTGTCGCCTCTGCCAATTAGTTCGAGGGTTTCTCCCACTTTTTCTTCTAGTAGATTTAGTGTGACCGGCCTTATGTTAAGGTCTTAGATCCACTTGGACTTAAGTTTTATACAAGGTGATAAGTATGTGTCTAACTTCATTCTTTTACAAATGGACATCCAGTTGGACCAGCACCATTTGTTGAAGATGCTGTCCTTCTTCCATTGTGCTGTTTTGGCTTCTTTGTCAAAAATTAGGTGGCCATAAGTGTGTGGGTCTATTTCTGGATCTTCAGTTCGATTCCACTGATCTACTGGTCTGTTTCTATACCAATACCATGCTGTTTTTACAACTATTGCTCTGTAGTACAGCTTGAAATCTGGGATGGTAATACCTCCAGATGTTTTTTTATTGTACAGGATTGATTTAGCTATTCTGGGCTTTTTGTTGTTCCATATGAAATTGAGACTAGCTCTTTCCAAGTCTATAAAAAATTGTGTTGGTTTTTGATAGGAATTGCATTGAATCTATATATTGCTTTTGGTAGGATGGCCATTTTTATTATGTTGATCCTATCTATCCATGAGCATGGAAGATCTTTCCATCTTCTAAAGGCCTCTTCCATTTCTTTCTTCAAGGGCTTGAAGTTCTTGTTGTACAGGTCCTTTACTTGCTTGGTAAGAGTTACCCCCAGGTATTTTATGTTGTATTGTGAAGGGGGTTGTTTCCCTTATTTCTTCCTCAGCCCATTAGTTTGTTGTATAAAGAAGGGCTTCTGATTTTTTATTTTAATTTTGTATCCAGCCACTTTGCTGAAGGTGTTTATCAGCTGTAAGAGTTCTCTGGTGGAATTTTTGGGGTCGCTTATGTATACTATCAAATCATCTGCAAATAGGGATAATTTGACTTCTTCGTTTCCGATGTTTATCCCCTTGATCTCCTTTAGTTGTCTTATTGCTCTAGCAAGAACTTCAAGTACTATATTGAAGAGATATGGTGAAAGTAGACATCCTTGTCTTGTCCCTGAGTTTAGAGGAAATGCTTCAAGTTTCTCTCCATTTATTTTGCTGTTGGCCACTGGCCTGCTGTATATTGCCTTTATTATTTCTAGGTATGGCCCTTGTATACCCGTTCTCTCCAGAACTTTTAGCATGAAGGGGTGTTGGATTTTGTCAAATGCTTTTTCTGCATCTAGCGAGATTATCATGTGTTTTTTTTCTTTCATCTTGTTTATATGGTGAATGATGTTGATAGACTTTCGTATGTTGAACCATCCCTGCATCCCTGTGATGAAGTCTATTTGATCATGGTGTATGATACTTTTGATGTGTTCTTGAATTTAGTTTGCTAGTATTTTATTAAGTATTTTTGCATCTATGTTCATGAGGGAGATTGGTCTGAAGTTCTCTTTCTTTGTTGGGTCTTTGTGTGGTTTAGGAATCAGTGTGATTGTGGCCTCATAGAATGAGTTTGGCAATGTTCTTTCAGATTCTATTTTGTGAACGAATTTGAAAAGTATTGGTGTTAGCTCCTCTTTGAAGGTCCAGTAGAATTCCATGCTAAAGCCATCTGGCCCTGGGCTTTTTTTGTTTGGGAGATTTTTAATGACTGCTTCTATTTCCTTATGGGTTATAGGGATGTTTAATCTGTTTATCTGATCTTGATTTAGCTTCGGTAGGTGGAATCTATCAAGAAAATTGGCCATGTTGCTTAGGTTTTCAAATTTGGTGGAGTATAGATTTTCTCTGGATTTCCTCAATGTCTGTTGTTATTTCTCTTTTTTTCATTTCTGATTTTGTTGATTTGTGTTTTCTCCTTCTGTCTTTTAGTTAATTTGGCTAAGGGTCTGTCTATTTTGTTGATTTTCTCGAAGAACTAACTCGTGGTTTCATTGATTCTTTGTATAGTTCTTTTTGTTTCTAAGTTGTTGATTTCAGCCCTAAGTTTGATGATCTCCTGCCTTCTGCTCCTCTTGGGAGTGTTTGCTTCTTTTTTTTCCAATTCACCCAGTTTAGCTCTTAATTTGCTAATATGAGCTGTCACAATTTTCTTTTTGAAGGCATTTAGTGCTATGAACTTTCCTCGTAGCACAGCTTTCATTGTGTCCCATAGGTTTGGGTATGTTGTGTCTTCATTTTCATTGGATTTTAAGAAGTCTTTGATTTCCTTCTTTATTTCTTCCCTGACCCAGTGGTCCTCTAGTAAAGAGTTGTTCAATTTCCATGTGAGTGTAGACTTTCTGTTGATTCTTTTGTATTGAAGTCCAGCTTTATTCCATGGTGGTCTGATAAGATACAAGAGGTTATTTCAATTTTCTTGTATCTGTTGAGGCTATCTTTGTGTCCAACTATATGGTTGATTTTGGAGAAGGTTCCGTGAGGTGCTGAGAAGAAGGTGTATTCTTTTGTGTTTGGGTGAAACGTTCTGTAGAGATCTCTTAGGTCCATTTGGTTCATGATCTCTGTTAGACTCATTATTTCTCTGTTTGGCTTCTGTCTTGATGATCTGTCCATAGTTGTGAGTGGGGTGTTGATGTCTCCCACTATTAAAGTGTTTGGATCAATGTGTGATTTAAGTTTTAGAAGTGTTTCTTTCATAAATGTAGGTGCCTTTGTATTTGGGGCATAGATGTTCAATATTGAGATGACCTCTTGGTGTATATTTCCTTTAATGAGTATGTAATGCCCTTCTCTGTCTTTTTTATTAACTTCAATTAGAAGTCTATTTTGTTTGATATTAGGGTGGCTACTCCAGCTTGTTTCCTGGGTCCATTTGCTTGGAAAACCTTTTCCCAGCCCTTTACTGAGGTAGTGTTTATCTTCAATAGTGAGGTGTGTTTCTTGTATACAGCAAAAATATGGGTCTTGTTTATGGATCCAGTCTGTAAGTCTGTGTCTTTTTATTGGCGAGTTGAGTCCATTGATGTTGATGGATATTAGTGACCAGGGGTTTTTATTTCCCATTATTTTGGTATAGCTGGCTGTCTTGTGTTTCTCTTTTGTTTAGTTGCTGTGGAGGTTTCTATTTCCTCTGTTTTCTTGGGTGTAGTTATCTTCTCTGGGTTGGAATTTTCCTTCTAGGATCTTCTGTAGGGCTGGGTTTGTGAGGAGATATTGTTTGAATTTGATTTTGTCATGGAATATCTTGTTTTCTCCTTCTATGTTGATAGAGAGTTTTGCTGGGTATAGTAGTCTGGCTGGGCACCTTGTTCTCTCAGAGCTTGTAGGACATCTGTCCAGGCCCTTCTAGCTTTTAAAGTTTCTGAGGAGAAGTCAGGTGTGATTCTGATGGGTCTGCCATTGTAACGTGACTTGGCCTTTTTCTCTTACAGCTTTTAATATCCTTTCTTTGTTCTCTACATTTGGAGTTTCTACTATTATGTGGCGAGAGGAGTTTCTTTTCTGATCTAATCTGTTTGGTGTTCTGTAAGCCTCTTGGATTTTTACTGGCAACTCTTTCTTTATGTTTGGGAAGTTTTCTTCTATGATTTTGTTGAAGATATTTCCTGGACCATGGAGTCGGGAGTCTTCACTTTCCTCTATGCCTATAATTCTTAGGTTCTGTCTTTTCATTGAGTCCTTGATTTCTTGGATGTTGTGGGTGAGAGATTTTTTAGCTTTCTCATTTTCTTTGGATGTTGTACTGATTTCTTTCATCGAATCTTCCATGCCTGAGATCCTGTCTTCCATCTCTTGCATTCTATTTTTCATACTCACATCTGTAGTTCGTCTTTTAACTCTGACTGTGTTTTCTTTATTGTTTCCATTTCTATTTTCATGTCTTGAATGGTTGTGTTCGTTTTGTACATTTCCTTCTCCAGTTTACTTGTTTTTGTCTGGAGATCTTTCATTGCTTTATCCTTTTCCTGTTCAAGCTGGGTCACCTTGGCTTGGAGCTCTTTAATGATGTTATTCGTTGTTTTGACTTGTAAGATTGTGGCTTCTTTGAATTCCTTCATAGTTTTAAGTTCTTCTTGAAGGGACTTTATCACTTTCCATACTGTAGAATTGTCATCGTTTTCATGTGTTTCAGTTGTGGTGAGGTGGTTTGGGCTGGACGGAATAGCATTGCTTTCTTTTGTTGGAGACATTTCGCTCTGTTTTTTTTTTTTTTTTTTTTGGCCTGGGCCCTGTGGTATGTGGAATTTGCTGTCCTCTGGACTTGGGTCCAAAGGTGGCACTGTGGTGTAGGATTTGAGTTGCCTTACTCCATCCCTATAAGGTGAGTCATTCAGTCCTGCCTCCCAGGTGGGGACCTAATTAATTCATGTGGCGGAGCTGTTTACAAGTAAGCTCTGATTCCCCTCCGGAAGGGCCTGTACTAGTACATAAGACCGATATATGACAGTTTCAAATATCTCGCAGTTTGCCCGGGGTTGGTTCTTGTAGCAGGTAAGTCTGCAGTTCAGCTGCAGTAGCCTTGCTGCTCCCACTGCTTGGAAACTGGCCAGTGACGTCATAGACTGCGATCTGTGGTCTGAAGTCACTTTGCAGGGGATCTCCTGCTCACTTCCAAGGGTCGCAACCTTTAGCTAGATAATTGGATCGTCTGTGTGAGACCTGGGAGTGCCCAGCAAGGTGTTGATTAGCTCTGTGTGTTTTCTGAATCTGCCGGCTGGGTATTAGGTTGGAATTTACTGGGGGTCTCTCCTTTTGGGGGGATGGGTTATCCCGGTTCCCGAGTCCAGAGGCTTCCCAGCGTGTCCGAGATTTGGAAGTGGCGTCCTGCCCAGGTATCTTCCGTGGTCCCTGTGTAGCTGGGTGAGATTTAGAAGGGGTCGTGTCCTTTGTACAGCGTCCTGGAACACTTGCCGCCTTGTGATTGTTGACCCCAAAATCAAAATACGTCCGCGCCGGCCGCCGCCATCTTGGATCCCCTCTTGATACTCATTCTTTTGCTATCATTCTAATAGTATCTTTTGCCAGTGAGATGTGATTTTTGGAGGCAACAGTTAGTTGGACCATCTTATTATTCAATCAGCCTGCCTTGTATTTTAAATGGTGAGTAGAAATAATTTCTTCTAAGGCAATTATTGAAGGCATTTAATAAATCCTGTAGCTTTTTGGTAGTTTCTCTGGTTAAAGGTGTGTTTATTTACTTTCTTATCTGTCAGTTTTGAAAGATTGCTGGCTTACTGTGTTGGATACGATGAATTATATCTAAGATTTCCTTTGTTCATCTACACATATCACAAATATTCTCTCTTCTGTGTTCTCATAGATGATTCTTCTTCCTCTGTGTTCAATATATTAAGAATTTGCTCCAGCATTGGCTTGGTTGTTGTGGGTACTCTTAATTTGAACTTGTTTAGTTCGAACTTGTCCTTAAGTTATTCATTATTTTAAAAGACATTTTAAAATAATGAATAAAGACATTCATTATTTTAGAATATTTTGCTAGATATTACATCTTGGTTTGCAGTCATTTACTTTGCAGATTTGAAACCTGTCATTCCAGGTTTCCCTGGGGTTTAGGGTTGCAGATGAGAGACTTGACATTAATCTCATGCATTTACCTGAGGTCGATTTGATTTTTTTTCCCCATAAGTCATTTGATACTTATTTCGTACTTTTTTTTGCATCTTGTTTTGAAAAGGTTCTAAGTATGTCTCTATGTTTGAGAAATTTTCTGCTATAATTTTAACAAGTTATCTATGCTTATACGATTTATCTTAGCTCCTTATTCTACCCCATGAATTTTTAGTTTTGGAACTCTGTATTGCTTTTGTTTGTTTGTTTTCTTATTGATTCTTGAATTTTGACTATTTTCTGTTTGGATGTCTGTCAGAGTTTCCATTTCCTTTCTGAATTCATCCTCTGTGATTTGATTGTCCAAATTTCTGGCCATTTCTTCAGCTTTTCTGACTTTCCTGAATTGACTTCCTTACTTCTTGTGTTTGTTGATTTCCCTGTGTGTTCATTGATCTTTTTAAAAGTAATATTGTGATTTTTTTTTTTTTTTTGCATTTAAGTCACCTCATGCCTTTGGTGTCTACTATAGAGAAAGTTAGCTTTGGGGGGGGTATTGTAAGTCTTTTCTAATATTTTTTTGTTTCTTTGTTCGGTTTTATACATCTGGTTCAATGGATGTTTTCTACAGCTTCTATTTTCCCTCTTTCTCATATTTTGTCTATCTGATTTCACTTTAACTCATGTTCCCTATCACTACTGAAGAGGAAGACCAACTGCAGTAACAGTCAAAGTAAGTTGACAGTAGGACCAGAGCTAATTTACATAACACAGAACTTGCTTACTTTACTCATATGCCCCTAGTATTGTTTAGGGATAGCTCACTAGGGTACTGATTGGGGGAAAATGCAGTCTGTAGGTTTCTAGAGGCTATGTTATTAAAAGTCATAGCAGGAAGGAGAAATGGCAAAGGGAAAAGAGAATGAAGTTCGAATCAGAAAGAAAGAAGGTGTGTTAGGTGGGTGAGAAGTCATACAGAAACTACTACAGAACAGATGCAGAAAAAGGATGGTCTGATAAGCTCATTCAGTGAAGACATGAAATAATACAAATCCAAGTACTAAAAATAAATAAAATACAAATATAAATAATAATCATAGTAATAATGAAAGATATTATGAACTCAGTAATTCCTCCTAGCTGGAATGAATACACTTTACCCCTTCCCTTGGCTGTATTTTGTACCAATCTGACTGATAAGGGAACATCACTGGTCTCAGAGATTCAAGCAAGATTCTTGCTGGGAATGCCCCAGCCTGGGACCCTAGCCCACGTGCCAGTTTTCTCTAGCATTTGGACGCTTTCTGGGACTGATGCTCTGAGTGGGTGTGGAAGGCCCACCTTCTCTTGTTTAACTTCATCACTCTATGTTCCGTCACGCTGAGAACCTGATCAGCTTTCAGCAGCAGAATACTCGCGTTCCGGTGTGGCTTTCCTGTGGGTGTACCCACTCTGGGTG
>CAJQZJ010031819.1:3395177-3402589 GCA_907164525.1 Lophiomys imhausi
TGACACCACCAATATTGGATCCTCATGGGAACTCCATTGTTGCCCAATGTCATGGAGATCTTGAAACTTTGGAACAGCAGGACTGGCCCTTTCATGCTTCTCAACCATTTTCAGGTGCTATAGGTTTGGGGTGGGCTAATTCAGAGCCCTGGTTCTGGGCCTGGGTGGTAGCTGAGCTAGTCAGTACACTGGCTCTCCCTTCTCTGCATCACCAGGGAGAGCTTTCCAGAACTGCTTCACCTAGGTGACCCAATGCTACCATCACCATCAGCAGCAGAAAGCATGAGCACTTATGCTCTCAAGCCCTCAGGGCAAACTCTACTGTGTTGCCCAGGAGAGATGCAGGCCTTGCTCTCCCCAGTGCCTCAGCTGGTGAGGAGCAGGGACAACTTACCTGCTCTTATGACCCTGTGGTCAGCTCTCCTAACAGCCTCAAGTGGTGAGGGGTAAGGGGTCGGAGGGCATTTCTCCCCTCTCCAGCCACCTCATGGCATTTGAGTGGTGGGGCCAGTTCTCCCTTGCTCACACACTCTCGGTGCTAGTTCACCGACACCCACTCTCAGTGCGACACCCTTGCCACCAGGGCCTGGGCAAGGTGTTACCTGGGTGAGGTGTAAGCCTACTCTCCTGAGTGCTGCCACTGGTGCCAGATGGGGCCAGCTCTGAAGATCACTACATTCAGTGAGGGAATGGAGCCAGTTATGCACAGCCCCTGGACATCCACATTGTCCCTGGAAGCTGTCCTTACCAGGGACATTCCCATGTTCTCTGGTGGCAATATGATCCACAGACATCAATACCAACTAAGTAGTCATGGACTCTATCTCTATCTCTGAAAGCTTTTCTTTCTTGCAATCAATAAAAATCTTGAAACATCACAGAGAGCTGAAACCAGCAGAGTGGTTGGCAAACAAAACAAAACAAAACAGAACAAAGCAAAACAAGGGAGGCAGGCAGGAAAGGAAGGAAGGAGAGAGGGAGAAGGGAGGAAAAGGAAAGAAGATGGGTACCTATGGCATGAGGGAATAGCAAAATAAATCCCACATTAAGTTTAAGAGAGGAGTTAGAATATGTCCTTACCACAGTTTTCTCCTACAAGTTATTGGTCAAGGAGGTCCCTGAGGCACGTAAAACAACACAGGTTATCACTGTTGGTATTGCTTACCCATCATAAATAGATAGCAAGACTGTTTTTCAAAGGCATTGCACACTCAGGTGCAGGATACAGAGAAGTCACTAGTGAAATGCCTGAGTAACTCAGGGTACTGGGGGGGGAGGGGAAGACACCAATGGTCTTACCCTGTGCTAGATGCTGCGTGTAACAATACTGACCTGCCAGGGAAGATGTGTAATGGAAGCAAGGCTATGAGCATTGCCAACTGCTCTCTTGGTTGGATTTCAGAACTATTCCACAGGAATAAATTCATGCCCCATCCTGGAAACACAGTCCAAGCCCATGGTTCGTCATAGACTCTAGGGAAGAACTTATTGATACTGTTTTTCTAAGTGATCGTGCTGTCAAGATGCCTGCTAAGTATTTATGTCCATGGATTTGTGAATCCCTGGCCCCCCAAAAGCTTCTTATTATAGTGAGTAGTGTTTAACACAGAGAAAGATTACTGGTCAATGTGCTGAGAATAAATTACTGTGATTGTTCAGTCTTAAATGGGTCATCTACATCAATACCCCACCATGCAAGGTTCAGAGACGATTGTGGAAGAGGGAGCAGAAACTATGTAAGAGCCCGAGGATGGATGAGGAGTGCTTTGAAATACTGTCCCCTGGATATATCTCTTTTGCATACAGGAGCATACAAGAAGTAGAATCTCAAATGGCGGAGAAACATTTAAGGAAATGTTCAATATCCTTAGTCATCAGGGAAATGCAAGTCAAAACTTGAGATTTTTCCATCTTACACTTGTCAGAATGGCTAAGGTCACTAACATAAATGACAGCTCATGCTGGTGGGGGTGTGAAATGAGGGGAACACTCCTCTATTGGAGTGTAAAATTGTACAGCCATTATGAAAATCAATATGGCAGTTCACCAGAAAGATGGGAATCAATCTACTTCAAGACTCAACTATACCACTTCTGGCTAAGGGATGCTTCATCTTACCACAGAGAAGCTTGCTCTACTGTATTCATTGCTGCTCTATTCACAATAAGCAGAAATTAGAAACACCTAGATTTCACTCAACAGATTAATGAATGAACAAAATATGGTACATTTATACATTGGAATATTACTCAATTTTTAAAAAATGAAATTAGCAGGTACATGAATAGGATTATTAAAAAAAAAAAAACCTTGAGTGAGATAACCCAGCCCCAAAAGAACAAATATGGTGGTGTATTTGCTTATTTGCTGGTATCAGCTGTTAAGTCAGTGATTAGTAAGTTGCAATCTGTAGAACCACAAAGTTAGGTATAAAGTAAAGGAGTAAGGGGGGGGACAGTTAAATCTCTCTAGGAAAGGGAAACAATAGATAGCTATGGAATGATTGGGGGTGGACAAGAATGGGAGGATCAAATGGGGAGGGGGAGGGAAGACTGTGATGAGGGAAGAAGTAGAGAGACAGCCAAAATTACAGGCCTATTGAGGAGTAGTGCTAACACAGTAGAACCCTCCTAAGATATATAAACATATGAAGGTAATCTAAATAAATTCACTAAAAAATGGGGGAGACAGAATCCCAGCTGGATGTCTCTTGTCTTCCAGTACTGGGAATGGGTTACATCTAATTTAATTGTTTGCCAAGTGAGTCCCCTGGGAACCTTCAAACAACCTAAGCTGTTACCATGTCTATTGGTTGCTCTCCACAAACTGAGGGCAAGACCCTCTTGCTGAAGCCAACAGCTACACAACTCACTGAACATGGAGAAGTTGAGATGGTTACCTTTATAGAGCCTTTATTCCTATATGCTAGCAACTGTGGTACAGGAAGGTTCTCTGCCAGTTATCAGAGGAGAGAGTAAAGTTAGCTTCAAACCATTTGATCGAAAATGGTGTTCTGATTGCAAGGCCCTGCAGGGGTATGCACCAGATGGGGCCCTAGAGCTGAAAGCAGAAGTGGAGACCTGCCCCCATCGATAACCGGAAGCAATCTCCAATTGATAACCACCTGCAAGTGAAAAGTTACTTTTCTCCAAGGAGGTCTCACTGGGGAAACAAGCTACTCTTAAGGGTGAGGTATATGCCCAGCAGTAGATGGCCAATACGAATGTATTTGATTGGTAACTTTGGAAGTTCCCTATCTTGTAATGTTGGGTAACTTAAAAAACATTTCATCTCATAAATATACATACATATATATGAAGAATAATATATATTCTCTCTTTTATAATATGCATATTCTCTCTTTTTACTCTGTAGGTCCTTTACATATACAATAATCCATATATTATGGGTTACAGTTTTATTTTATTTGGGATTTCTGAGTATGTTAGCAAGTGGCTGTCTACATTTATATCTGTTTCATTGGGTGTGTGTGTGCCTTTTCTTTGCCCATTTTCCTTCTGCTCTTTTATCTATTCTGATATGTTAGTTTTTAATTCTATCTTATTATACTTTAGAAACCTTTTTATTCTCTAGTGAGAGAGAGAAACAGGATGGATATGAATCAGAGGGGAGGTGGGAAGAAACTAGGAGGAGCTTCAGAGAGAAGAAATCATAATCAGGATATGTTCATTATATGAGAAAAAAATCTATTTTCAATAAAAGCAAAACAAAAAACAAAACAAACAAATCAAAGGATATAGTAAATGCATCTAACAGAAATATTGCACTCTTATAATAATTGAGGGATAATTTGAAAATCTATAAAATAAAATTTAAATTTCACTGGTGAATTTATTATAGCTTAAATTTAAACCATAATAAGAGTAAAATGAATCTCAATGCCACCATTACTTATATCCTGATAAATGTTGCCACTTTATTGAATATTTGAGTAGATTTTACTTCCTTAACCTGTGCAGTCCTTAGTGTCTGTTGGTGGTAAACATGCTTGAACATGGTACCAGAGAGAAGTCACTGGAAAGGTGCATTTTTAAGCCACAAGGGATTAAACAGAGAGCCCAGTTCTGCTTTCAGATCAACTCCTCACAGACCAGAAAAAGGAACAGAATGGGGATTGGGTTTCTGATACAAGTATTTTTCCAAAGGAGCTATCTCAAGGTAGGAAACACAGTTTAGGCAGTCCTTGGCACACAGAGATGAATACATTTTAACTAAAGCTAAATAAGGCAGTATTCCCAGAAAGAAATATTGTTTAATAATGGCATTTCAGATACTCATGTGCATTTAACCCTTGGTAGGAACTCTGCAAGAATGAAGTGTGCAGTTCACCCACATTACCTGACTTGTCTCATGAGCATTGTGTGTGCTTTCCTTGTTCATACATGTCTTTGATGCATGAAACTGCTATATCCTTTATTCCTGATATGTGGGTAATAAGTGGTCAATACAGGACCACATTGGAGTTTAGTCTGATTCCCAAGAGCATTTGTTTCTTCAGCAACCAAGCAACTCAGAAAGAAACCATAGCTTGCTCATGTCATCCTTCCCAGGGTCACCCACAGCCAGGATGACTTCTGGGGGAAGATGGAATGAGCTGTTCTGGTTTTCAGTAGATAAAAGTGTAACTGAGATGAGAAAATTCTCTCTCCACTCAGGAAAAGGGTTCCTGAGACAGAATGAAAACCCTGTGCTGTTTCCAATCACTACTGAGAACACATTTGGATATTTGGTTTCTACTGGCCATTTTCTAACGGGGACCAAGTTAGTGACATGACCATTTCTACACATAGTTCACTATGCGCCAATGCTCAGACAGTCAGGGCTGTGTAGTGGGGAAGCAGTTTGAAGATGGTCAGCATTGGTGTTAAGGGACACAAAGGAGGTAGCTTAGACGGTGGTTCCCTTCTTGAGGAATTTCTCTCATTCTTATTTTTCCTTATGAAGATGACTTCTTTGTGGAGCCTGAATAGTTTATGGTGACAGGGTTGCCCAAAGCATAATAATTTGTATTGTTGGCTGCATATACATTTAGATTCACAGGAATGAATATTTTGAAAATTTGTCCACTATGTTCCATGTGTTTTAGAAAAGGATGTCCTCCACTATTGAAAATTCATGGATTATGTTAGTTAAAAGAAAAAGTTCTACAAGTTAGAAAATGAGGAAAAAATAATGTTAGATATGTGAGTATTCAGGCATGATACTCCTGTCTTCAATCTCAGTGATGCAATTTGTCTTTAATTTCAGCACTCAGGAGGTTCTCCGTGATTTCCAGGACAGCCTGGTTTACAGAGTGAGACTCTGCCTCAAAAACAAGTGTTGGAAAAATAACATGTCATCTTATGATGTGAGGAACATATGTATATATGTAGTCATAGGTATGCATGTAAACTCTTTTCATTTTAATTCCAACAGCTTTTAAATTTGGAGTATATTTAATATTTTCATTATTTATCCCAAAACTGTTACGAGGATAGATTTAAATAGTTGAAGACATTTTAAAATAGTTCATAAGATTAAAGTAAAATATTTTTGAAAAAATGTGGGTGGATGAGACTTCAAGAAAGAAACAAGGTTGTCTGATACTGATTGCAGTACAATAGAGATACCCAGCATCTTGGCCTCTCTGATATTCCCAAGGAACCTTATTAAGTAATATATTTACATAACGGAATCTTTGCTTCTGTAACTTGGATATAAACCACATTCTTATAAGATATAGGTGGAAATTACAGTTATAATGGAGCTGACCATAGCTTCTGACATCTTTCTTTTCTTTCCCTTTTTTTTAAAGTTTTTTTTTTTTTGAGACAGGGTTTCTCTGTGTAGCCCTGGCTGTCCTTGAACTCACTCTGTAGACCAGGCTGGTTTTGACCTCACAGAGATCCACCTGCCTCTGCCTCCCGAGTCCTGGGACTAAAGGCATGCGCCACCACTCCCAGCCTAGCTCCCGACATCTCACTAGATATTTTTAACCATATGGCTGCTGCAGTTACCCTCATGATAGGGTCTTTATGACTGAACAAGGAGGAACACTGTGGAATGGGCTTCATGCTGGAAACAGGAAGCATTCGCTGCGCTCACACCAACAGAACGTGGATTAGCAAGAAGGGAAGGGCAGGTTGGGGTTTTAGAATCACTTCCAGAGGCTCTGGTAGGTATGTTCGTGTCCAGATCCTCATTCTAGTGAATGATTCATTTTCTTCCCCTTAGAGGTTTTGCTAGTTGAACGGTTGCATTTAATACTGCTGTGGAAGTACAAAAGAGAATTTCCCTAGCTCAAACTTAGGCTCTAGCATCTGGAATTCATGAAACTACAGTGTTGACAGCTCAGTGAATACTTTTATGGTCTGGATTATGTCAACTCGGATGGCATCATAGAGCTTTTTTTTTTTTTTCTCACTTTTTCCATGGCGGTTTTTAATAACGCTCTTTCCAAGTCCCTATTTCACACACATTAGGAGGTCAGTGAATGCAAAGTGCTTTGGGAGAAGTAAAGATATGCTATGCCTTGGATTTCTAGTAAACACTTCCAACTCAAAGTTAGTTATTTGTTAAGTAAAGACAAAGACCCTAGCATAGTTCTTGTGTGCCTGAAATCATTTCCACACCTGCCATTTCATTCACTTCTCATGACAGTACTATGAATTGGGCAAAATATTTGGTTTTTTTTTAGAGGAAAGAGTAAACGTCCATCAAAGTTTGGTTCAGAGTCACACAGCTAAAGTGAAATTTGTTTGGACGGTCAGAGCACACCAAGGTGGACATGGCATTCACTCTCTCTTCATTATATCCATTCCTAGCCATTCAATGCAAATGAAACGTGTTTGTCTCTGCCCACAAACAATCCCTAACTTCAGTTCTAGTTGAGAAATACCAAGCCTTGAGAGTTTAAGAAAGGATGCACAGTGGGTTGAAGACAAGCCTGAGCTATGTAAGAAGGTCAAAAACCAAGGACAGGGCATGTAGTTTGTTGACAGGGAACTTGTCTGGAATATAAAAGGACCTGGGCGCCATTTGCAGTGCTGCCAAAACAGACTGAATAACAGACAAACAAACACTTCTAATTTTACTTGTCACAGACTGCACAAATATTTGAATACCATATGAACAAGAGTGAGATTGAGGTTGTGAGTGGGAGTGAGCATGGCCAGCACAGAATAGGTAAGAAGGGGGTATTAGGAGAAAACCAGGCACCCATGTTGGATAATTTTAGCAGTGAAGTTGTCCTCCACTCCCCAGGTACTCTCATCTATAAACATTCCAGAAGGAATAGAACATTGTATTCTTGGCTGGGGGAGAAACAAACCAGTGAGTCATCAGAAGACCCAGGGCTGGAGCAGGTTTTAATCTGATTAGAAGAAACACATCTAAGGCCATATCTCTCCACT
>CAJQZJ010031819.1:3402599-3427477 GCA_907164525.1 Lophiomys imhausi
CCCTGTATTCATAACTAGGGCTCAGCAAACCTAAGTGCAGCTTCTTTGCTGTAGGCACAGTGGATGGGAGAGTGAGGGATCACTGGTTCGGAATTCAGAACATTTCGTCTCCCTACTACATCAGTGTGACTTTGAGCAACTCGCTTAAAGCTGCCATATTCCAATTTTGTCACTTAAATCACAGGACAAATGATACTCAGTCTACATTTTTCTAAAGAGTAAAGTAGTTATCATATGTCGAAGTGGCCTGGAGATAACAAAAGTATGTGTGACATATTGTATAAACATATAAGCTGATGAAATAAATGGAATGCAAGTATATATGATGACCTGAAAGGAAAGCTTTTTGAAAATACTCCACTATCTCTTATACCCTTGCAAGATACTCCTTTCAAGTGCTTTTTGTTTGAGCACAGTCCTTCAGTCTTACTCAGAAATAATGGTGTAAATATTTCTGTACAAAACCTAAAATGAAGAAATAATTCCTCCCTTGAGCTTTCTATGCAATGAAATAGTTGGTGTAGTTGTAGATGGGGCTTACTATGCTGGGTGGGCATTTGTATTACTACTGGATATATTAATTTTTACATGGAGAGTTGGAATTAGAATTATGAAGAGGGTGGAGCTTACCTGAAAAGGCTGAAGGATGTTCTCCCTTGAAAACTTACTAAAATAAGCCACTGGCAGCCAGTGAATATATGACTCTTTAAGCTTTAGCACAAACTGGACAAACTGTGCTTCATGGACCAGTCCCCGGAAGCAACATCTGGGGGAGTCTGATGGGAACTCAGAGTCCCAGGTCCCAGATGAACCAAATAAGAACTTGCACTTTTACAAGGCTCTTTATTAACTGCATAAGCACATTTGAGACTGACCGATGAGATATTTCCAGGTATATTATTCTATTTGATTCATACAGTTTCTCTGTTTTTAATGACAAACAGCATTGCTTATACTTATACTGAACCTGCAGCCCTCTTTTCTTTTTTCCAGAGAAATTTGAAGAAATTAGAAATTAAGTCAGAGTGGAATGGTAGCTGAGTAATTTGACTGTGACTACCGGTTGTCTAATTCTTGCGTGATTCTTCTGATCCATCCACGTCTGTCTCTTGTTTATCATAGATGAGGACCTACCTTGAAACTGGACCTGGCAGGCCTTTCTAATTATAAAGCCAGGAACACAGGCATCGTATGCCAACAACCCTGCCTCCCGACAGAGGGAACAACTCAGGAGTTGAGGAAACCCTGCTTCCTTTTGTGGCACATACAGACTCAGGTTCTGTGCCAAGGAGACCAGGGCATTTCTGGCTACTTTCTTTTCTTCTCTTTTTTTCTCTTTCACTTTTTTATACTTGGATGGTTAATGTCGTAAATGACATCATCCTTCTGGGAAGTCTTTCCATGCGTTCATATCTGGCTGGTCCTGTCATCAGAATGCCACTATTATAGGCCGCCACTCCCCACATTGCCCAACCTTGGTGGCTGGCTGGCCTTCCCTAAGGTGCCTCGGGTGACCGCATGCATCATTAGGTGAGGGCCTGACTCACTTGCTTACTAGAAGTGGTTGGAATATGTAGGCAGAAGAAGTTCCCCAGCATTCCTTCTTCAATGTTCCCAAGCTCATCACAGAAAAGATGTTTGAGATAGCAGTAAACAGGCTGTGGTTTGGAATGTGTTCTCACCAATGGTTTATTGAGGCTCCACTGTGAGATCCACCAGATATGTAAAATACATATGTGTATAAAATACATATATAGTGGGTTTGAAAAATGAAGAGTGAAAAGTCCAGGAAATAGTGAAGACAGTAGTTAAGTATGGGATTTGCTCTTGCCTGGCTTTCAGTAAGTTCGTGAAATCCTCACAGGTGAGCTCAGCTGGATCTCTAGGTGGAGACAGCTGCCCTACAATCTCCTACCTTTTCATCTAACCCTTCATTACAGCAAAGAAGACAACAAGCCATAAATGCTGTAAGACCAGAAACCTCTGTAAACCTCGGCAAGTAGCTCTACTCAGAGTTACTCGCAAACTGAGAACGAAGCCAGAGGTGGATGTTACTGTTCAGTAAAGGTCAAGAAGAAATGGCTTTCTATTCCCCACAGAGGTTTCTGTCTATGGGTAGATCCCCAGCTGCCTCACAGAGTGTGTCTAACCTCAACACTATTACCCCACCCATCTCCATGTGCCCATACACCCATGCTTCTAGAATACTTCCATCCTGAAATAGCCTTTATCAAGGTTACCCTTCTGAATCCCGGGCATCATTTCATATAATTCACTGATGGGCTCTTCCCCAGCAAATTCAGCATAATAATCACAGCTCACAATCTGTGTCTGTCCTGCAGGGTTTAGGTGTTCTGCCTGTTCTGTCAACTGTGTCATCTCTAGTGCCTTTTATTGGGCTCATATCCATCTAGTTTGGTAGATTATGATTTAGTTGTTTGCATGAGTTTACAGGCTCCCGGAGTACTAATGATTTGCTCACCCTGCACTGTGGGTGCAATAATAACTCACTGTTGGAACAGAGGCCTCTCTCCCACATTAGGAAATGTCAGGTCTTGCTCTTGAAGTGTGCAGTGGGTGGGTAAGGCCTGATTATACCCTCGAACACTGTGATCCTTTGAGGTTGCTCCTGCTGTCCAGGGCTGTAGCCACACTTGTAGGACTTGTCCTCCAGCTTCAAGAAGACAGCTCCTCATTTCCCATAAGTCCCACCTATCATCTCCTACCCTAAGATCCAAATGCCTTATTTGACGGTAGCACAGATAAGTGCACAAGACTCTAGAACTTTTAAAAATCTGTAAGAAAATAGTATTTGTGCCACCTACCATGTAAAAAATGAAACATGAGAATAGATATTTGTATAAATATCATTGATTTTCTGCATAATTATATTTATGTTCTCATGTTGTGCAGAGGAAGAGTTCAATTTTTTTTTTTTTTACAAAACTAGTAATTATTTCATGACAAAGACTGTTTCAAGAAAGATGGTTAAAAAAAGAAGGTAACTGAAATACAAAATTTCTGCAATGGATTCCAGTGTGCTGACATGGAAGTCTCACAATGAACATAAAAAGAGAAAAATGGAAAGTAGAATTTGAAATGACTAAACGATGATGGGCCTAAAAGCAAGAATAACTTGAGGGCGACAGAACCAAATGATCCTCCAATAGAAGTTCTACACACGAGTACTGCTTAAAGAGAAGTTCCCTTAAGATAGAACTCCAAAGCGGAGTGTGAATGTACTCTCGTATAATACAGAACTCAGGAGGCAGAGACAGGAGGATCACTGTGAGTTTGAAGCCAACTAGTTTATATTGTGTAGAACTATCTTAAACACAAAAAACGTCAGCCAAAAACAAAAAAAACAGACCACAGCCCAGGATGGCAAAGACTTTACCTATGATATCTGTTGCCAGGGTTACCAGCAAAAATAAATGTTGTATGCTTTTGTAGGTTTCCTGGACTTCCTTTTACTGTCAACAAATATTTGAAGGGCAGCTATACTTAAGAATGATTAGACTTAGTATGTTTGCATTCAGAGGCCACATTAATTAGTTTAGTAATTAGATAAACTAGAAAGACAAGAAGTACAAATTGATAGAATATTTTAACAACTGACTCTTCGGTATGGATTTACACTACTAGATAGGTAGGTTCCATTTAGAGCAGCTTGAAACTAGTTTTGACCACAAGGGGGAGTCAAGGGTAGGCAGGAGTCTTTCAGATTCTCAATCTCTGCCATTGTTGACTGGCCTTGAGCAGTCCTCAGCTTCCTTAGCCTTTCTTTCTTCTACTCTCTCATTTCTGAAGGACAACAGGGTCAGTGAGGAATGGGGGGAGGACTGGCTGAGCATGTCTGGAAGGCAGGACCGTTCCTGCACAAGGTGGAACTCTCTAAATGTTGCTGTAATTTGTTGTCTCCCAAATTCTCTGTAGTTCAGTAATTCATTAATACACACTTACAGATAGTAAAAACACAGAGTGGGGGACTGGAGATCAGTAGTTAAGAACACTGGCTATTCTTCCAAAGGACCTTGGTTCAAGTCCCAGCATCCACATAGCAGCTCACAATTATCTGTAATTTCAGTTCCAGGGGATCTGATACCCTCACACAGGCAGAACACCAATTCATATAAAATAAAAAATTTTAAAATTATTTTAAATATTTAAAATTTGAATTTAATATGTAAAATATTTAAATATTAAACAAAATATTTTAAAATAATTAAAAAAAACAAACAACAAGAAAACAAAATACAGAGAGTAAACCCACAATACAAGGAAAGTATTGCTTGTTCTCAGCAATTTACATTTGTCGTTTTGTGTAATTCTAATTTGTTTCATGAACAGAGATAATGTACTTAGTATATTGTTTAATCAATGCATTGAGAGACTAGCACCATATTTTAATAAAGCAAAATGTTACCAATGGCAAGGTATAGTCCTGTTTCAGTATTGTGAAGCTGTGAATACATGGCAATCTTGGATTAATGACAAATGAGAACATTACTTCCCGTATATTTGATTCACTTATGTTTTAATAATAAGAAACAAATTCTTAAATACGTTAGAAAACTTTTCTAAATCATGCAAATTCCCACTCACACAGTTAGGGCTGTCTTCAAATCTCTGAATACTCCTAACCACTCTTCAGAGCTATAGCAACAATACGTGCATAATCAAGCAAGGGAAACAACATGAACAATTTGGTAATAGAAACAATGAACCTCTTTATGCAAATCACAAGCTAAGATAAACATTTAATAGAGAATTACTATATAAAATATATGTAATTTAACATATGACATGTATTCTTTGTGACTAGAAATCCTGTTTATCTTTTAAAATTCCTATATTTTATGTATGCAGGAATCAACCTTGTCCATCAACAGATGGATACATAAAAATTTAGTTTATATATAAAATTTAGTATATATGTTATATCACACACACATACATATATGAAATATTACTTGACTCTAAAGAAAAGTGAAGTTTCAGAATTTGCAGGAAAATGGATGGACTTAGAATGCATCATATTCATCAAGGTCACACAATCTCAGAAAGAAATGAATGAGCTGCATGTTGTTTCTGTTGGGTGAAATCTAACCAATAATATATGTAGACAAGTGTATATATTAGTACAGTACAACATGATGAAAAAAAAACACAGAAAAGCTAAATATAAAGTGTTGAGGAAGAATTGAATTCAAGTAATGGACATGTCATGAAAAAGGATATAAAACTAATTGATTATCTAATTCTAATTCTTTTATGAGTTATGTTTGTTTTGGTCGTGGATAAGTACATAATATATATTTGATTGTGACAGTGTGTAAGCTAATGTGCAGCGGTACAGTTTCTATTTTGGATTCCAATTCTAACTATGTACAAATTCATTAAGTTGTATAGACCTTGGGTCTGATTAATTTTGGTGTGTGATGTTTTTATTTATTTCCAAGTTTTAACAATAACATTTATAAAATACATAAATACAATTGGAATGTTTTATAATTTATTATTATATTGATGGTCAAAGTTGTCCCACATTTTGCTACTAGTGCGTGTAATAGGTAGCATGCCTCATTTTTTCCCCCTTATTCCTCTTCTTCCTTCATCCCTCACTTATTCCGTGGCAAGTTCATCCGGTCTCATCTCCTACCCCAGTCACCTTCTTACAGCCCAGCTTTGGAGTCAACCACAGCTCTTAGGTACCTTCCATGAGGACTTCTGTTAATCACTAGTTCTGAGCACCAGGAGTGGTCCTTGCTTCAGAGTAGGATCCATTATAGGGCAAAGCCACCTGGGCAGGGGCTAGTGTGAAGGAAAGTCCTCTATGAGATAGTTTAAAATAGCTTGATGGAACCCATTTCCAGAAAGACAGAATATTCACAGTGAAAAGTAAGCTATTCTAGAACACACTATCTGACAAACCGATTGTATAAATTGATTCTCAAAGCTTGGGCAACACCTCAAATTCTATCTTAAACTATCTATGAGCTGTGACTGAGAAACAACATAGGAATATGTTCTTAGCCTCAGGAAACAGACAACAAAGTGATATTCATTGTCATATTTGGAGAAATTTTGTGATCAGAGCAGGTTGTCAGGATATCTAGATTAGCAATCTGCGGCTTTATACACTGCATACGCAGGCAGAGAAGATATTCCTGATAAGAAGGAAACATTGTAAATAGTGGCTCACAGTTAATACCAGCCTCTGCTCAGTCATGCATGAAAGATGACAAAATATGCTCATTTTTTTGTACACTCAGTAGTTAATTTTTTTCTAAACATAATGACTCCTTACTCTTATTAGCTCAGAAGGCAAGATGTGTTTTCCACATTTGGCAACATCTGCTGAAAACCCTGGAAGGGAATTTATACTTGGTGTTCTGAGTGAGAATTACTATTCTTTCAGCAGATTGCCGTTTAGATCTGATTAGATCTTGTAAGAGAGGGAAAACACCTCCCTGTTTTGTGTTCATGACTCTTGTTTGGAGTGCCCTCTGATAAGAAAAAGTTGTATACAAGCTAAACAATCGGTATATCTCTTGCATAAATGGGAGATATCCAAGGAAATGAATAAATTATATGGCTTAATAACTTAATTAGTAATTATATGATCTTCAGCTGGATAAAGAAGGGTGCCAGATATGGCCAGTTGAAAGAGAAAGCATCCAGGAAAAGTAAAGAGAAATAATTGTTTACAGTTATTTATTTGTTTGTTGTAGACATGCGGTCATCAGAGGCGAGCTTGCAGAAATCTGTTCTCTTCTCCCGTCACGTGAGTCCACGTGTGATCTAACATTCCTGGCCACAACTTCCTTTACTCATAGAGCCATCTCACTGGCTCAGAAAAGATGATCCCCGTAGACTCGGCATAATGCACCTGCCCTAACAGTCTTGGCTCGGAGCTGTCATATCTTCCTGGTGAATGGGCCACTGATAAATGGAGATGTATATTCAGTCAACCTCCCTCACATCCACTACTATTTTCAGTGATTATATAAATCCACTCTCTTAAAATAATCAACTGTAAATAATCCTATGCCAAGGAAATTTATTTTGCTGCAGGCTATTCTACTGTCCCATCATTACATTTTGGGGTAGTCCAATTTTGGTCACCTACAGCCATTACTGCTTCAATCATAAGGTGGTTGCTACAGAGCATGTGTTATGGTTTTAACATGGCATTATACTTTTAAATCAGCTATAAGGTGCTGTAGACCTCAAAACCCATAATTCTGTTCTGTGCACTAAAAGAAAAATGTTGAAAAAAAAAACCAGAAAAAGATCATCGTAGAGCTGATCCACACTTGCCATTCATCAGACTTATTTGTCAATGTGTTGCACTGAAGGAATGAGTTAGAACATTCTTTAAGCATAGAAAACTCTTCCTTTATGACAACCTCAATGATATGGGGCATTCACTCAGTGGACATATCCCTGTCTGACATATAACCCTTGTAAGACCACCCCTGGCTTGTCAGTGCATCTATTAGCTATGAGTTCAAATATGCTTTATTTTTTAAAAATCTTCATCTAATTGTAACTATTGTTAGGGTGTTAGTTGAACCTAGTTTGGAGTCTCCAATAGTGAGATAAGGCCCATTAGGAAACACTGGCCCCTCTTTCTGCCCTCCCACTACACACTGTTTGGAACCCTGGGCTGATTTTGTTGTCTTCCTATTCCTCTTTATATATATATATATATATATATATATATATATATATAAAGCTCCAATTTAGGAATATACATTAGGATAGAGATTTAGTGATTCTGGGCCCAGGGAAGATGAGGATTGGGCTGATCTTTACTACCCTCCTAATACACACACACACTCTCTCTCTCTCTCTCTCTCTCTCTCTCTCTCCCTCTCTCTCTCTCATACCCCCTCCACACTGCATCTCTCCACTTACCCATAGTGAGTCCTTAACAGTGATGTCTGTACAAGCACTCAGCTTTCACGCTGTTATAATTGTGTGCATTAGTACATGTTACAATTTCATCTTCCTTTGTGGTATAACTTGTTACTTTTTCTTGGACTTCATGACTTATCTTTTTTCCTTAAGGGACATAATATTTGTTTTTAATGTGCCTGTCACTAATTTCATACCTTTAAGATAGTGAGTATTTTTTCTTTCTCTTGTCAAATATACTAGGGAGGGTACTGCTTTCGTGTCCTTGAGCAGGACCTCTGTGCACATCACGTAAGCTGCTGTTGCACTCATATATCCCTTTTAACTGCCATTCTCAGGTTCCTTACAGTTTTCTT
This sequence comes from Lophiomys imhausi, assembly GCA_907164525.1. Taxonomy (NCBI): domain Eukaryota; kingdom Metazoa; phylum Chordata; class Mammalia; order Rodentia; family Muridae; genus Lophiomys; species Lophiomys imhausi. The sequence continues at coordinate 3,410,879 of CAJQZJ010031819.1, forward strand.
TTAGGCTGACACCTATTTTCTTGTCTTCAGCCTTCCACTTTTTGGGATACATGCCTGTTTGGGAAGCAATGAGAAACCAAGTCTTTGTATCTCTGAAAATATTTCCTACTATCTACCACTTAATGACTAATTTGCCCGGGTCTAGGATTCTGGATTGGGAAAACTCTTGTATATATTAGAGATATTTCCCTATTGTTCTAATATTGCTGTCAAGAAAGTCAAAAGCTCTTCATCCTTAAACGTATTGTGAAGTCCTTTGTTTTCCATGGAAAGTTGGAGGACAGTGTCTCTGTCTGGGTGCTCTGGCATTTGCAAGCCTTTGAACTGTTCCAGATCTGCTTTTTGTCCACAGTGCTAGTGACTCAGGAGAGCATTGTAACCTGGGATGCTTTGTCTTTTATTTTTAGAAATAAGTTTTCTTCAATTATTTCTGAACATTGCCTTCTTCTCTGTATTCTCTGTCAGTTGGAACTGGTATAGGCTTTATGTGAATCTTAGAAACTAACTGGTCTTCTGTTACTCCTATGGGACACTTTCCGTATCTTCATCTTTTTCACCACAACTTGGAAAGCTTCCCACTTTAATCTTCTAATGCTTCTTATTTTTTATATGGATTTTGTTCATGTCTTTGAAAAATCACAGCTGCTGTGAGTTGATATATATAACTGCCTTGCTGATCCTAGGAAATATTGTTTCCTTGTAGCCATCTACTGCCCGTCTCTTAAAACCTTCCTACCCCATTCTTTAATTATCTCCAAGCCGTGGGAGGAAGGGGTGTGAAATGATGTCTTAGTTTGAGCTGAGCATTATGAACTCTTATATTCTCTGTCCCTTGATGACCTGGGATAATATCCATTTCCTGCATAAAAAAGGTTTCTCTGATGGGAGTTGAGAAATACACTAATCTGTCCTGATATTAATTTCTAAGAATTCTTCCTTATTCTCAGCACATTTTATGGCATTATATCTTTTTTTCATGAATGTGGTATTCATTTATGTCATTAAATAATATAATAGATTTTAGTGTTTTTATTTTCTTCTCTCTTATCTGTGTCTTCCTTAAAAATATAGTTTGAAGGGGAAAATGGCAGTAATGGGGAGGAAGGTTTACATGGGGTGAAGGATGGGAGGATGTGGTGAAGGAGGAGTAAGGACAGCTAATACTAAGAACATTTATAAAGGTCATATAGGGAACCCTACTATTTTATAAGCTTAGTGTGTGTGTATGTGTGTCTGTGTAATATTCATATTAAAGAGTTATTGGCATTACCCTACACAGATGATAATGATCAGAGGTGTCTTGGAGATCCCCCAAATAATAAAAGCTATTGCCATCATAGTGAATGCAGAAATTCCTAACTGGTCATAGCACAAAGAAAACCATGACTGTGGACTGCTCAGTCACAAATGGGAGGACTATCACACTTCCAACCCTCAGATCTTAGAGACCATAGGTGGAAAAGGAAGCAGAAAGACTGAAAAAGGCAGAGGCTATGGAGGACCAGAAGAAAACAGTGTCTTCTAGGCATAACATGATTACTACACACAAGAACTCACAGTAGCTCCGGCTGCCTGCATAAGACCTGCATGAGATCAAACCAGTCAGCGTTTCATCTTGGAAGGGAGAAAGGGCACACGAGACAACCCAGTATAGCTGAAGAGTTATTAACAGTTGATCTTTCTGGTGGTGGGGCAGTCACTTTTTATTAACAGTGTGGCCCCTGGTAGATTGATCATACTCCAGTGGCTAGTCCTACACCCATGAGTTTTAGGACAGAACAACTAGATGAATTTAAGAATAAAAGGGAGGGGCACATGAAATTGAGAAGGAATTGGGTTTGTAGAGGGGGATCTGGGAGGAACTTGGGGAGCAGTGAGACATGCATATGATCAAAACACATTGCATGGAGAGAGGACTCGGTGGTTAAGAGTACTAGGCACTCTTCTGGAAGACCAGAACATTTGGGTCCTTGATTCCCAAACCCAGATGGTGATTCACAGTGGTCTGTAACTCTAGTCTCAGAGGATTGAATACCCTCTTCAGGTCGCTGCAGGGATTCCAAGCATGTGATACACAGATGTAGATGTGGGCAAAACACTCATACACATACAGTTAAAACAAAGCAAAAAGTGTTGTACAGACTGATTCGGTTGTATTTAGTAGTATAAATATATCTATGCATTTAAAGCAGCAATCTTAAAACATTATCACCAGCAATGTCATTTGGGGACATGTTTTGTGAACTAACAATTATATTCTTAAAAATAAAAGATATAACTTAGTTCGTTTGTGTGCTTGTCTGTTTGCTTGTTTGTTTGTCTGTCTGTTTTGAGACATGGTTTATCTGTGTGGCCCTGACTGTCCTGGAAGTCACCTTGCAGACCAAGCTACACTTGAACTCAAAGATCCAACTGCCTCTGCATCCCTGCTGTGATTAAGGGTGTATGTCACCACTGCCTGGCTAAGATATAACTTTAAAAAAATATTTTAAAAAATTAGTTAAGAGAGCACAGGAAGTTAGATGGGTTGGGGAGGTGAGGGTGGATCTAGGAGAAGTAAGGGGGGGTGAGGTGAATATGATCAAAATACCTTAAGTATATGTATGAAATTCTCAAATAATTGATAGAAATATTTTTTATTTTTAATTTATTATTACTATTTTTAATGTTTTTTTTATTACTTCAGGTTAAATCTCCATCAGAATGCCTTCTTTCCTCCCCTCAGAGTACCACCCTCTACCCCCTATCCCTTCCATCCCACTCTTCTGGAGTGGAATGTCCCTACATATCAGTTCCCCGCCCCAGTTCAGCAGTCATATGAGGGTCAAGAGCCTCCTCATACACTGGGGGCCTACAAGGCAGCATCACTAGGGCAAAGTGTCTCATTGACAGGTAACAAAATCTATGTTAGTGTTCCCTTTGGTACATTGGTTGTAGTATAGTTATCCTGTACTATATGGCTAAAATCCGACTATAAGTGAATAGATGCCATGTGCATCCTTCTGAGTCTGGGTTAGCTCACTCAGGATGAGTTCCATTCATTAGGCTGTAAATTGCATGATTTCATCGTTTCTGATAGCTTAGTCATATTCCATTGTGTATATGTACCACAGGGTTTTTTTTTTTTACTTTAGATTGTTTTAATATGGAGTCTTCAAAGTGCTAAATTTAACAATAACATTTAATTTGCATAGATTTCATAGAAATTGTACTTGGAGAAAACAGTTCCATTTACCTAAATTAAAGATTTCTAAGTACTGACTGAATCAAGCTTCTTAAATTCAAGCTAGCATTAAATTCAACTTTCACATACCCAAGGGCCACAATATAACCCCCAAATAGTCACTGGAGCCCCTAAACCACAGGTTTTTTTTTTGTTTGTTTGTTTTTGTTTTTGTTTTATCCATTCCTCGGCTGAGGGACACCTGGGTTGTTTCCAGTTTCTAGCTATTACAAATAAAGCTGCTATGAACATAGATAAGGAAACGTCCTTGTGGTTTGGTAAGGAATCATTTGGATATATACCCAGAAGTGCTATGGCTGGGGCTTGAGGTAGAGTTATTCCAAGTTTTCTAAGATATCACCATACTGATTTCCACAGTGGTTTTACCAGCTTGCATTCCCACCAGCAATGGAGGAATGTTCCCCTTTCTCCACAACCTCACCAGCATGTGCTGTCATTTGAGTTTTTGATCTTAGCCATTCTGACAGATTTGAGATGGAATCTCAGAGTCGTCTTGAGTTGCATTTTTCTGATGATTAAGGATGCTGAGCATTTCTTCAAGTGTCTCTCAGCCATTAGGGATTCCTCCTTTGTGAATTCTCTGTTTACCTCTGTTCTCCATTTTTTGATTGGATTATTTGGTTTCTTGGCATTTAATTTCTTGAGTTCTTTGTAAATTTTGGATATTAGCCCTCTGTCAGATGTGGGGTTGGTGAAGATCTTTTCCCAATCTGTAGGTTGCTGTTTTGTTCGAAAGACAGTGTCTTTTGCCTTACAGAAGCTTTTCAGTTTCATGAGGTCCCATTTATTGATTGTTGGTCTTAGATCCTGAGCTGTTGGTGTTCTATTCAGGAAGTTGTCACCTGTGCCAATGAGTTCTAGGGTTTTCCCCACTTTCTGTTCTAATAGATTTAGTGTGTCAGGCCTTATGTTAAGGTCTCTGATCCACTTGGACTTAAGTTTTGTGTAAGGTGATAAGTATGGGTCTAATTTCATTCTTTTTCATATCTACATCCAGTTAGACCAGCACCATTTGTTGAAGATGCTGTCCTTTTTCCATTGTACAGTTGGGCTGAAATGTGGTTGGTCAGGTTGGAAGGTGAAAAATATTTTTAAAAAGAAAAAAATTACCCCAGTTTACGATGGTGTATTAATCTTTCAGAGAAGTAATACAAATTATATATTTGAAAGTATGTAATCTTCATAAGGATAAATAAAATTAACTATTTTCAATTAAACCAATTGAGGATCTTGTATGATTTTTGGGTAACCATACTCTCCTTCCAAAGGCCTTGATCAAAAAAATAGGTGTAGACCCCTAAACACTTCCATTTTACCTATTTAGTTGGCCACTGAGCTGCATTCCTAGTGCTAAGTTTCCTTGTTAGTATAGGTTCTGCATGAGGTGGATTTGCTCTACTTTCATGATACTGAAACCTTCATGTTTGCCTTTTGGAACACCTGGAGTTTTTCCAAAATCTTACCTTCCCATCATACCTCAGATCAGAGTGCTCTTGGGTATGAAGTTCAACATCTGTGCTCCAGCTGCTACCTTGTGAGTGTGGTTTAGGAATCAACAGCATTTTCATCATCCCTAGATTAGAAATTTTCAACTAAGTACTATTACCCTTTCAAACCCATACATTTCTATCATGTGAGGCTGGCCAGGTAGGATGGTCAGACAAAACAAGGTGTCAAACAAAATTTGAAATCCAGACAGAGATCTTTTTTCTATTTCTTGAAAAAGATGTACATATGTATTTGTTTTACAGGGCATGAATTTGTACCTAGGTTCTCAGAAGTGCTGAGGGACTTCTCTAAGACTCAACTACATCTTGTCTGGCAGGAAACTTTTTAATTTAAATATGTCCTATGAAGTCTTTGGAACAGATTTAAAAGTAGAAAGTTGCTCATGATTTATCTAAAATTTAAGTTTATCTGAATATCATATATATATGATATATATGCTAATATATATTATATATATATATATTAGCAGTATCCAAGGCCTCTTAACACTAAACATGGGAAATAACTCCAGTCACCAGCCCTATGATGGAAAATATCTTGAGATACTTCCCTTGGGACGCTGACTTGCCTTGTCTCTTGTTGTGGGGCTCCACCCCAAATCTACAGAATCAAAACTTTTATAGGACAAGATTTAGCAATCTTTTAGCAAGTCTTGCAGCTTGTTCTGAGGCAACTGAAGTTTCAGAACACCGGTTTTTCCTGTTTCCCAGCCAGGATATCTCAGAGGAGCCAGATGATAGGGAGCATGAGACTCATTGCTTAGCAGGGTCAGAACATTGGTTGTTCAGTGTCAAAGCAGTATCCAAAGGTTTAGCCCAGAGCAGTTTAATCAGAATTTTGCCAAGAGAAGTTTAATCAGAATTTCAGAGAGACAAGAAAACGAGACCTAAGAAGAAACCAGGAATCCAAAGGTTCACTAAGAGAATTTTTAAAGTAAACACACCTCACCCACCTGCAAGCACACAGATGCTGGACATTATGATGGGCGCTAACTCTTTAAAATTACTTTATTTGTATTGCCTAGACCCCAAGTTCCAGTTTTATCTTCACAAAACCAATTTCTGATGACAAATTGCCTTTTGTTTTAGAACTACCAACTGCAACTTTGCTCTCCCCCCCACACTTCCCTGTAGCATAGTTGAACTACCAGGGGACCTTGTCAAAAATTACCAATCCCCAATCCGCAGCCAAGAATAATTAAATAGGAATCTCTACAGGTGGTATTTTTGTGAGTCTACAATGACTCTTACACACAAATAGGCTTGGAAACCACAGGCCTGTGGGGGAGAAATACATTAGTTAGACTTCTCAATGGCAACATTCCAATTGCTTTAGTAGCTATGTTTTTCATTATACATTATAAAATTAATGTTCTGCCTTAATTTTCATACTTTCTCTGTTTCTTAAATCCTTGCTGGGATCTGGACCAAACTACAGTTCCCAAGTTCATGGCCAAATATCAGGTCCCAGGATGCAGGGGTTTAGTTGAGATGGCCCCACCTCCCTTGACCCACCTGCTAGCCTTTCCTCTTTCTTCTTTACGGTGTCTTGAACCTCATTTAAGCTCCAGCTATCTTTCAGAGCTTTGTTCCACTCATTGTAACAAAGAAAAAAACTGCAAACTTTGGTGTTCACATACGGAGGCACTTGGATGGTAAGCCAACCAAGCATTTAGATATAACTTCAATTATAAGAAAAGTGGAAGGCAGCGGAACAGATTAAGCATTAACAGGGAAGAATTTTGAGTAAGCCAGAAGGCAGACACTTAATAATATAACTGGCCCGTCTCTGGAATGACTCACTGTCATGAAAACAAACAATGAAAAATGACACAGAGATGATGGTATGACACTGAAAGAAAGGACATTTGTTGTTTAAATTTAAAAGACATGAATAAGAGGCAATATTCAGTCTTCAATTAGATCCCAGTTGGATAAATCAGCTATAAATAACATTCCTACAGCAACTAGGGGAAATTGAGTAGGGTCTGACTATTAGATGGTACTCAGGAGCTATTCTTAATGATGGAAGGATGGTGATGGCTCTTGGATTGCTTAAGGTATTATACTTGGTTTGTAGAAAGGCATAGAGGTGATAAGGCACCATTCTGTCTGAAATTTATGTTAAATTACTAAAGTCTGTAACACATTAAGCAAATACAGCAAAGTATTCAGGAGAATTCAATCTAGATGTGGAAGTGACTCTTTGCTACACTGTTTTGTCCTTTTTATTTGTTTAAATTGTTTCATAATACAAACTAGAGTAATGAAAAGGAAAAATAGAAAGTCATTAATTAAAGCAGCAGTTCTCAACCTGTGAGTGGTGACCCCTTTGGAGGTTGAATGATCTTTTCACAAGGGACTCCTAAGACCAACGAGAAACAGATATTTGGATTATGATTCATAACAGTAGCAAAATTACGGTTATAAGTAGCAAGAAAAATAATTTTATGGGAATCCCTAATGGCTGAGAGACACTTGAAGAAATGCTCAGCATCCTCAATCATCAGAGAAATATAACTTAAGACGACTCTGAGATTCCATCTCACACCTGTCAGAATGGCTAAGATCAAAAGCTCAAATGACAGCACATACTGGCGAGGGTGTGGAGAAAGGGGAACACTCCTCCATTGCTGGTGGGAGTGCAAGCTTGTACAACCACTATGGAAATTAGTCTGGCGATATCTTAGAAAACTTTGAATAGCTCTACCTCAAGACCCAGTCATACCACTTCTAGGTATACATCCAAATGATTCCTCACCAAACCACAAGGACGTTTCTTCATCTATGTTCATAGCAGCCTTATTTGTAATAGCTAGAAACTAGAAACAACCCAGATGTTCCTCATCCAAGGAATGGATTAAAAAAAAAAAAAACTGTGGTAATCCACACAGTGGAATACTACTCAGCCATCAGAAACAAGGAAATCATGCAATTTGCAGCCAAATGGATGGAACTAGAAAAGTTCATCCTGAGTGAGCTAACCCATACTCAGAAAGATGCACATGGCATCTATTCACTTACAGTCTAGTTTTAGCAATATAGTACAAGATAACTATACTACAACCAATGCACCACAAAGAGCAGGAACATAGACTTTTTTTATAAATAAATTTATTTGTTGCTTCAGGTTACATCTCCATCATATTGTCCTCTTTCTCCCCTTCCCAGCCCCGCTCTCCCACCCTCTACCCCTTAACCCTTCCATCCCACTCCTCTGGCATGGAGTGTCCCTACATAACAGTCCCTTGCCCCAGTTCAGAAGTCATATGAGGGCCAAGAGCCTCCTCATACACTGGGGGCCTACAAGGCAGCACCACCAGTGAAAAGTGTCTCATTGCCAGGGAGAGAAAACTAAAAAACAAACAAACAAACAAACAAACAAACAAGGAACATAGACTTTGTTACCTGTTAATGAGACACTTTGCCCTAGTGGTGCTGCCTTGTAGGCCCCCAGTATATGTGGAAGCTCTTAGCCCTCATATGACTGCTGAACTGGGGTGGGGGACTGATATGTGGAGACACCCCACTCTAGAGTAGTAGGATAGAAGGGAGAGGGGGTAGAGGGTGGTAGAGTGGGACTGAGAGGGGTGGAAAGAGGGCACGGTGATGGAGATGTAACTTGAAGTAATAAACATTGAAAAAATAATTTTGTGGTTGGAGGTCACCGCAACAACAGTAATTGTATTAAAGGGTCACTACATTAGGAAGGAGGAGAACCACTGATTTGAAGGAAGAGAAAGACAGTGGAGAATATTCTGCAGCGACTCCAAATCTCCTGTATCTGGTCCTGATGGCGATGACCAGTCTCTTTTGTAGGTCCCATTTGTCATCTCTCTAAAATGATCAGTTCAACCAAATTCATCCCTCTGTAGTCCCAAGGAGACTGCCCATTACAACTGTGCTCCAAGCTGGTGCAGTAGTTAGCAATTCTAAACACAAAAGACTGCCACCTAATAAGATTGGAGTCACCTCTTAGTCATTGGAGTTGTGCCAGGGAACTACTTGCTCTTTTCAAATAATGACTACTTTACCATTGCATTTTGAAGATTTTTAGGGGACTGGAATCAAAATGAGAAAGCCGAAGAAGAAAATTTTATGGGAAATCCTTCAAAGCAGGGAACATTTCAGGGGCAATCATTTCTAAAATGTATAAAACCTAATGTGTGTGAGTGTGTGTGTGTGTGTGTGTGTGTGTGTGTGTGTGTGTGTTTTATTCTAGACTTGACTACATAAAGAAGGATAAAATCCAAATAGTACCATTGTACTTTATCAGGGGACAGAGTACAGGCTGTCCTGAGTTCTTAAGGTTTAAGCTGCTTCTGCAAGTGGGTAAGCGCCCTGTAAAATATGTTAATACCATTCATTTGAGCAAATTCCCACTGAGCCCCAGCACTATATTTGTGCAAAATAAATATTTGCTGAACTTCCATCATGAGTCAGCCACTTTGTTTAAATTAATTTTTAAAGTTAGCATACGAAGTGATGGGTTTCACTTCAGCTTTTTCATACACACATGTCATTGTTCTTACTCATACTATCTCCCCTCCTGTCTTCTATGCCTTCCCTTTCCTCTCCTGTTTCCTCCTCTTGCCCTCCCCTATCCTGTCTCCTACATCCTCTCTCCCCAATCCTGTTGCTCTACTTCCTGCACATTGCATTGTCCTTCCTTGCCTTTCCATGTCACATTCATTCTGTTACTTTAATATGTCTCCTCTCCTTTTGTATCTCTTCCCACTTCTACTTTTATAGCAATACAAAAAGTTTCTGATTCAGTATTGCCAGTGATCACAATAGAAACCCGATTGATTCCCTTAGAGTTGACAGTCTACTGAGGAGAGACAGTCTATAAACATGCAAAGAAATAAAACAGAAGTATGTCAACTATTCTGACCTCCTATTTGAAAAAAATAAAGAAAGGAGAAAAAGACAGAGGAGAGAGCTTTAGGAATGGCCACTGTAAACCTCTTTAGGAGGGCAATATTTTAATGTACTAAGAGAGGGAGTTTGGTAGAGATGTGTGGATACTTTCTAGAGATACTGTTTGCTGTGTTGTGTGTGTTTGTGTGTGTAGTAGGAGAGAGACAGAGAGATAGAGAGAGTGAGAGAGAAATATTAACCTGTTTCTGGGGATTAAACCCAGTCTTGCACATGCTATGCTGGCAGCCTAGCTTGAAGCTTTCCCCTATGGTCAGACTTCTATTTTTATTAGTGAGTTTAAGTCATTCTGTGTAGGAAGAGATTGAAGCCTTAAATGAACCTGTATTATTGTTGACCTGGGCACAGCCATGTCAGAGACCCAATGCCTCAGAGCTATGAGAGTGGCAAAGACAGAATCTCCCCAGGTTCTCTGTTTTGAGTGCAATTGTTGAGAGCGTGTACAAAAAATATTTACCGTAACTTTTCTCCCTCAGATGTTTACAGCCTGAAAAAATGCTCCTCTAAGACTGTCCCTATCCAAATTAGCTAAACTTGCCTCCTCATTCAGCTGTATAAAGAGCCCCCCCCTTCTTCGTAATTAGTATTTAACTGCCCCGCATCCTTGCTCAGCTGTGTGCTGAGCCCTTCCCTTCCTCCCTGCTCAACTGCATATAAGGCACATGCTGCAACTTCTCCATAGAGAGCCCAGTCCACCCGATTGAAGCTGTCTCTACGTCTGTGTGACCATGTGTTTGTTATTTCCTAACTTCTTTAATACTCCAGTCAGACCAATCCCTGAGCCATTCAGGAGTCATTACTGCAACTTCATCATGGAGTGTTATTGTTCTTTGTCTCTGTAGTAGCAGTGCAGGAACAAGCTCAGCAACAGAAATTCAATCACCAGATTTGACAGAGCTTTCCATTCATGCTTATTATTGCCTAACCATCAAGGGCAGGGGTATATTTTAGAAAGGAGTAGACATAGCAAACTTAGCAGATAAATGAGCTTGGTGCATTTAAGAGGCCAATGAAAGGCAAGTCTAGCCTTTCCAGGACAGTAGAGGGAGAACAGGCCGAATGCTGATTCTGCAGAGCTATGTGTGATGTTCCTTAAGATCTTGCTGACTGCTCTACAAAGGAAAGGATGAATAGACTATAAGGAATACTGAGGTAGAAAAATTGCTCAGATGTCATTGTCAGTTTTCATACATGAATTCATTGACATCATGTCTACCCATCCTTCTCCTCCCTCCAACTCCTTCTGTGTTTCAACACTCCCCTTCAAATTGATGAACCCTTTTTATTACTTTACACACATGTGGGCACACACACACACACACACATGACTTACTGAATCCATTCAGTATTGTTCATGTGTAAATGTGTTTAGGGCTGGCCACTTGGGGTTGGATAACCCAACAGGGAGCTCTTCCCTGGGGAAGACCAATTCTCCCTCTTTCCGCAGCCATTGACTGCCTGTAGCTCTACCTTTATTTATGAGACCTAGTGAAATTTCCCTCATCCATGTTGGCATGTCAACCGGTATTGTTGTCATTACTCAGTTCTTATGTAGGTGACCACTCTGAGAAAATTTCATGAATTCAGCTTCCCTGTCATGTCTAGAATACATTACCAGCATCAGGTGTTCTAATCATCTGCTTCCTAAGGTTTGTCTTGAGTCTTAGTTGTAGGGGTTACCCTGTAGATGTATCATTTGATGCCATGAAGTCAAGATGGAAAAATGGGACGCCAAAGGAGGATAAGAGTAATGGGGGGGGGGGGAAGAGAGACAAAGTACTAAGAATCTTTTAAAAAGCAACAGGAAAACATTATAAGTTTTCTTTAAAATATATATGCATCTGTGTAAAATAATACAGATGTGTATATATATATATAATTATATATATATATAATTTAACTTTCCATTGACTCTCTTCTAACTTCACTTCAAGCACCCCAATCCCACTCATCTCCCCCTCCTCTCTTACTCTCCCACCACCCTTGCAACCTCCCCAACAAAAAGAAAAGAAAATATTGTCATGGATGCTACAGTGTGTCACAGTGTGTACACAATATATCCTTTATCCACACTTCTTTGCTTGCAAATGTTCATTGCAATGACTTGCTGGTCTGGTTCAAGGCCCCTGGCTTCTGGTACACTAGCAATACTGGATCTTTCCCAGGAGTCCTTTCGAATGTCCTGTTGTTGACCTGTGTCGTGGAGATCCTGAAGCTTTGGATCTGTAGGACCAGCCTTTTCACATTCATCGATAAGGTAGATGTTGGGGTGGTCCATCAAAGCCCTGGATCTGGGCTTGGGTGGTAGCTGAGTTGGTCAGCCAGCCATCTCTCCTGTGCCTGTGCCTGCAGGACCAGATCTCCCACACTCAGGCCCCCAGGGCTGGCTCACTCACAATCTCCACAGCCAGGGCTAGCTCTACTGTGCTGCCCAGGTGAGGCACAGGGCCCATTCTCTAGAGTGCTACAGCAGGTGGGGGATAGGGCCAGATCTCCTGTCTGTTGCAGATGGCAAGGGACACAGGGATGGGGGTTATCTTTCTCTCCCATGTCACCACACAGCAGAGAAATAGCAGGGCCAGTTCTCCCATGCTCACACCCTCGGGGCCAGCTCATCTGTGCCCTGCCATCAGGTCCAGCTCTACTGTATATATATTTTAATGGAGTTATGTGATACAAAGCAATAATGCTCCCTTCTTCCTCCCCAAGAGCCAGACTATCTAATAAAATTCCCATTACCAAGCATGGGAAAACTCCTTTCAAGCTGTTTGTCAACAGAGTCCAAGAGACTCCCCAAACAATATAGTCTATTGCCATTGTCCTTGGTCACCTCCCAGAATTTGAAGGAAAGATCATATTGCTGAAGACACCATGTACTTCTGATGTAGGGCTTTGGAAAAGCCTACGAGGTAGAACCTCTTCAGAGAGGTTGCTTTTATGTCATCTCTTTGAGGTAGAGATGACATAAAAGCAACCTCTCTGAAGAAATCATGTAAGCTGCCGTTGTACAAAAACAATCAATAGTGCAACTAGACTGTGAAGCTAAGGAAGCTCTCAATTATGGGCCTAGAAAGATATTCCCAATGGTGCCCTAGTGATGCTAGTATATTAACCCCTTAAGACTGCTTGGATGATTTTCCACCATTTGGCTTTTCTGAGCCTCACGTTCTCAACCACAAAAAGTGGACTGTGAGTAACTCACAGGATTCTTTTGAAAACCACATTGGATATTGGTGTTCCACTGCTTCCTGTATTCTGATGTACTGTGTATATGCAATTCTCTCTCAAAAGCAAAGGCTCAGATTATCAACTTAAAACTACACATTGAAAGCTAGAAATACCTAAATACAATGACTTAGATGTTTGAAAATGTGTTAATTAATTTTAAAATATCACCCACTAAAATAAAATAAAATTTGGAAAGGAACTGATACCACAAATCTAGTAGAAATTATCTAAGAGAGGATATTGGAATAAAATGTTGAGAATTCAAAACAGTTGAGTGACAAAACATTAAAGTTCCAAAGAAAAGACTTTCTGGGAAGAGAACTTAGTCAGAAATCAAAAATTGCTGTATCATATTTACAATTTATTTTCCATGTTGTAAACATGTGAATGGTGAGGTTAAGAATTAATCTCTGGGTGATTTACATATATAAACTCACTTAGAAAACAAGCATATAAGGCAGGTACTACTATCTCATTTTATGGCAGAGGGAATTCAGGCTAGCTCAGTGTCTGCCTAGTTACACAGCTAGCAACTGTCAGGGGTTATGTCATTGTTTGCTGAAATAAATTGTAAAAATCTGAAACTTTGTTTTGCATTTTTAAAATGCTATGGTGACATAAAAATCTATTTTAAAAGTTCTAATAAGAATAATTACAATGATTTAGTTGTACCCATCTGTTTTTTTTAAATTTATGTGTATGAATGTTTTACCTGCATGAACATATGTGCACTTTGTATGCACAGTGCCTGTGGAGACAGAAGATAGCATTGGATAATCAGGAACTGGAGTTACAGATAGTTGTGAGCCACCATGTGGGTGGGTTCTGGGAATCAAACCAGGGTCCTCTGGAAGTGCACCCAACGCTTTTCTTAGTCACTGTACCACCTCTATAGTCCCACGATTTACTTATTTTTATTTTATGTGCACTGCTGTTTTGTCTGCATGTATGTCTGTGTGAAGATGTCAAAGCTGCTGGTTCTGGACTTAAGACAGATGTGAGCTGTCATATGCATGCTCGGAATTGAACCTCAGTCCTTTGGAAGGGCAATCCCTGCTCTTAACCACAGAATCATCTCTCCAGCTCCTCCCCACACCTGATTTCTTTTTAGTTTGGAAATTATAAAGTAATTCATGAAGTTGGTGACCTATAAAAAATAATTGCAAGGGGACAAATCATTCATTAATTAAATTTAACTAGTAGCATATGCATCTATATGACATGTACATTCCAAAAATAATTTCTCAAGTACCTTTGGCTACTACTTACTCCCAAAATAGAGTCACAAAAATCAGTCAAAAAGCTCCCCAAACATGTTGGAAATGATTTAGACCCCCTCTCCTTGTTCAACCTTTCCACGATTGTGTAATGCAAATATGTCCCTCCTTTTGACCGTCATTAACAGTACCCAGTGTTGGATGGCAATCAGTGTGAGCTCCAATAGTGGCCTGGCATAACCTTTGGAATGAACTATGACAGCCCAGTGTCCCTCTCCTCTCATGATCTTGTTTTATCCATCCGCAAAATGAGTTGATGGTTGGACCAGTTGGGCTCCATAGCGCTACCATACTGACATTTTGTGAACTCTCTGGAGAATGTAAAATACGCTCTTCCATTATTAATAATGGAGTATTTATTGAATTCAGATTAAAATTAAAATAGGCTGCAGGAGTCTCCAGTAGAACTAGCATGTCAAAAATGGGACATGATTTGTTCATTCTAATTTTTGAGGTTTATGTGGCTGAAGCTTGAGCACAAGCCTTATGTACATTTCTGATTCCTTAGGGTCTCATTCTATTTGCTGAAATGAATTCTAATCAGAGACTCTTGCTGTGCAAGGTAAGCCTTGCCTGATTACATCAGCAGGGTGGGCTGGGATGCTCCATTCAGTTTAGAGCAGTCATTCAACAGTTCAGTGACACAGAGAGGTCATCGACTTCAAAGAGAATACTCAATGCAGAGGTTAAGGCCCATGCAGAATGGCCCAGTTAATGATCACATTTCATAAGTTAATGGTATGTTGATTCTCCTAGATATGGACTCAGCTTGACTGTAAAAGGTTTGGCTGGGGATTCAGGAGCCTTTACTCTTGTGAGCCTCTCTCATTACTCAGTCTGTTTCAACAATTGTCTCGACATTCTAAAATGCAAGGTAGTTTAGTCTGAAACTCGTCCTTATCCTGGTGTGGCACATTGTTCAGCATATTTCCAAGTGCTTTTTACATCTGCAGCCTCACTTCTTTATCTCCCTTGAGCTGTGAGGTATTCAGGGCATACCAGAACATCAGAGAGGATGGAAGAACGCGACCTACATCAGTCACGTGGCTGCTGGGTTCCACATTTCCCATCATCCACTGTTCTTTCCACCATGATCCGTCAGTCAGACAGTAGAGAAGACATTTTCTTTCTCTACTGGTCTTTCTTATTTTTATGCAGTATAGTCTGCAGTGTTTTCTTTCTCAAGCACTTCCTCCCATTCCTCATTACTATAATCATTTCCAACTGTTTTTTTTTTCTGTTGGCCTTCATTATGACTATCTTGGACCTTACTTGTCTTCTGGATGTTTCCAGATGGAATTATAAAATCTACGATGAACTTGTGGAAGCTCCAGCCTACACTTTTCATGGGAAGAAATCTAGGAATCAGCACTAGGCAGAGTTTTAAGATTCTGCTTAGTCCTACTTTTTTTTTTTTTTTTTAAGCTGAGGTTGACCACATTGGCCCCAAACACTGCTATAACTGAGGGAGGTGCTGCTACCTAGAACAGTGGTTGTGAATTCGTTAACGCTTGGCCACAAGGTAAAGCTTCTGATAGAATGTCCCAAAGAGGTAATGTCAGAACTTGCTGAGAAAAGTTCATAAACATGCCTGAGCATGAGGGGGTGGTTTAAACAGCAGATGCCAGATTCCAAAGAAAGAACAGTCGTGATGGAACAAAAGTTCACAGGGGCAAACAAAGGAAGGGAAAATAAAACTGATTTTTCTTCTTTCCAACTTTTTTTTCAACACATCTGTCTGAAGTTCCTCTGGTCTGTCTTTGTTTAGTCACCTCATGCTTGAAATGTGTCCACCTCCCTCACAACTGGGTGTGTCCTCTAGAGACTATGAAATACTATTTGCAAAGAGAATTAAAGCAACATACTCAGATAGATACAAGTACTGCCATGTAGCACTGCTTTCCAAAGAAGAGTCCAAAGAGCAGAGTAGACACTAAACTGAAATATCAAAGGTAGAATTCAAAGACTGGGCAGATGCCAATCGGATTTCTTGAGCACACTTGATACACATCAAATAGCCAGGCAGAACCTTGTTGTTGTGGTGGCGAGAGGAAGGTTGAATTGTATTACGTTCTTCACAAACTCAAGGAGTATCAAGATGTTGGGCAGATGCATTTTCATGATAAGAGATATGAATTAAGAAATACAAATTCCCCAGTCCCATGCTCAGGCTGCAGTTTGAGCAATGAGGTCATTGGATTAGGGGGTACTTTTCGCCAGTCTGTGTCCAGGATCTTAGGATCTGCACACCAGGATCTTGGAATGAGGATAGGCAGTTTACAAAAGCAAGAGAAACATTTTTAAATGAAAAGATTAAGTGGGTGGAGTTAAGTCTGAAGGCAAATCTCTATGCAGGTGTGTGTGTGTGTGTGTGTGTGTGTGTGTGTGTGTGTGTGTGTGTGTG
>CAJQZJ010031819.1:3435832-3593652 GCA_907164525.1 Lophiomys imhausi
CCCCCCATCCTCTTCCTTTTTTTTTTCTTTTAAGTTTAAGGTATATCTTATTTTCCCCTACAGTTTCCACTTTCAGTCCAACAAATGGCTCTTTCTCTTATAATAATAAATACAATACAGTACAACAGAGGTAATTAGGCCACAGTTATGAGGGTTATATGGCTTAACATACATTCCCAATGACCAGTCCATATGTATTTGGTACCTGACTTTAGCATTCTAATATCTAACCATCTCCATGAGTTTAAAGCTCTATATCTGACTCAATATTCATACTAATTGCAACACAATTTTAAAAGTATCTTCTTAAATCTATAACACTCTCTTGACTCCTAAACAACTCAAAATTTAATTATGAGACTCTAGCTATCTGTTCTTCAATCACCTCAGAGACCTGAGAGGGATAAATATATCTGATTTTATAGGAAGTACAAGGCCTGCAGCTTCCCAAACTAAGAAATGACATACCTGTGGCTGCCTGGACAGTTCCCATTTTCTCTCCATACATTACAGCATCGCTCTTCAGTCATTTGGCCCAATTTCTCTGACAGACATTGATTGTAGAGCAGGGGTTATGAAGGACTTACCTACCCTGTCTTGGCAGAGCTAGGCTGTCGACTTACCTGCTTCCAGGTTTTGCCTTTTTGGACAGCATTCTGTCTACAGTTGGGGCAAGGGGCTTTTCCTACCGAGAGATAGGCTTGCGACTAATTCAATCATCTCCCACTGGAGATTCTTCAATGCTCATCTTCTACTTGGAGGAGAATAGGGGGTGCTGTCAGGAGTTGATATGTCTTGATATAAAAAAGTCTAAAGTTACGAAAACATCTTTGAATGCCATATTCTGCAGATCTCTTGAGGTTTTTGAAGAGGCCCTATCTATCTCTTATATTAGGGTAAGCAGATGTTGCTTGTCTCTTGCCGGTTTATTTCTGATTAGCTTAGAAAGTAACTATAATAGACTGTCATAGTACCTAACACAATGACCGGCTTGCATAACCATTAGTTTGCATTTCTTAATTATCCTAAACAGTTTATGACAATTAGTAGTAAAAGGCCGAAACATCACATTTCATTTTTTTTTTTTTACCTCCTAACCCTTCCATCCCATTTCTCTGGGGTGGAGTGTCCTTATATAACAGTCCCTCATCTCAGTTGAGAGGTTGTATGAGAGTCAAGAGCCTCTTCATTCTTTGGGGATCTACGAAGCAGTACCATCAGTGAAAAGTGTCTCGTTGCCCGGGAGATAGAACTACTAAACAAACAAATCAATAAGCATACAATAGATAAAAAAGACTAAAAAATAGAAAAATATATAGCTAACATATAAAAAATAAATAAAAATTAAAAATTAAAAATAAGAAGTCTATGTCTAAGTTCCCTTTTGTGTGTTAGTTGTAGTATTGATACCTTCTACTATATAGCTAAAATCCTACTATAAGTGAATAGATGCCATATGTGTCCTTCTGAGTCTGAGTAAGTTCATTCAGGATGAGCTTTTCTAGTTCCATCCATTTGGCTGCAAATTGCAGGATTTCATTGTTCCTGATAGCTGAATAATATTCCATTGTGTAGATGTACCACAGTTTTTTAACCCATTCTTCGGTTGAGGGACATCTGGGTTGTTTCCAGTTTCTAGCTATTACAAATAAGGCTGCTATAAACATAGATGAGGAAACTTCCTTATGGTTCCGTGAAGAGGCATTTGGGTGTATACCCAGAAGTGGTATGGCTGGGTCCTGAGGCAGAGCTATTCCAAGGTTTCTAAGATATCGCCAGACTGACCTCCATAGTGGTTGCACAAGCCTGCATTCCCACCAGCAATGGAGTAGGGTACCCCTTTCTCCACACCCTTGCCAGCATGTGCTGTCATTTGAATTTTTGATCCTAGCCATTCTGACAGGTGTGAGATGGAATCTCAGAGTCATCTTGAGTTGCATTTCTCTGATGATTAAGGATGTTGAGCATTTCTTCAAGTGTCTCTCAGTCATAGGGATTCCTCCTTTGTGAATTCTCTATTTAGCTCTGTCCCCCATTTTTTGATTGGATTATTTGGTTTCTTGGCATTTAATTTCTTGAGTTCTTTGTAAATTTTGGATATTAGCCCTCTGTCAGATGTGGGGTTGGTGAAGATTTTCTCCCAGTCTGTAGGCTGCCGTTTTGTTCGAATGATAGTGTCCTTTGCCTTACAGAAGCTTTTCAGTTTCATGAGGTCCCATTTATGCCCATGTAGCTCTTATATCTTTCTCTTGTTGCTTCAGTCTTCCCTCTCATGATTTAAAATACACACTTGTTTTCTGGTAAGTTTATGTTCTCACCACTATATCACAGAGTTTTAGCTTTCTTTCCTATAAGGACAGTTAATAATGTATGCCTTTACTTGGGGATAAGATACATTCTCTCTCTCTCTCTCTCTCTCTCTCTCTCTCTCTCTCTCCCCCCTGTGTGTGTGTGTGTGTGTGTGTGTGTGTGTGTGTGTGTGTGTGTGTGTGTACTAAATGTAAGGGCCTTATTTTCCAAGAACCACACTGGCCACTTTTTCTCTTCAGTGTATTCTTTGTGTATTTGATATCCACACACTTGTCTAGAGGTAGAATCTCATGTATGTTTTTTCTGTAGTTCCTAATCCTTTGCTATTAGTCTCATGTAGCTAAAACCTGCTCTCAAAAACACTGCATAAAAGCATTAGTTTTGATCACTTTCTAAACAAAAGTCAAGATGCTTAGTCAGTGGACCCTGAAGAACCAACTAGGGATTTAGATACAGAAAAAAATTTTATTTAGGAGAAAATCATAGTGGAAAATGTAGGCTTGTTCTGTCCTGGGCTATATGACTCAGGAATGGGTTGTGAACCCACATAGGACATTAAAGCTTGAAAAAGAGCCAGAAAAAGTATTTGCTGCTATAGCTTTTTTATGTTCACCCCAGCAGTGACTCTGTCTCTGGAGAACATTGTGGGCAAAAGCCAATGGGAACAGAGGGGAATGCTGTACAAGGCAGGACCCTGGCCCATACACACTACAAATCTGTGGTCCACAATGAATAAATAACTGAAATATCTGGATGGGAACCCCTGCTACCACAATGATGGAGGAGTGTATGAAAACTGAAGAAGTTTGGTCAAGTCTCTTGATCCCATTTATAATCTGCTAATTTGCCTTTTGTTTCATTATAAATTTATTTATGATATGTTCTGCGTGCTACAAAATCAATTCTGCCATGCTTCCCCACAAACGAGAATTTCCCAATCCAATGAGTTTCATTGCCGTCTTTTTCCTTCTAGTACTACACTTACAACTTTTGAAATTGTCCCACAGTTCTCAGATTATCTGGAGTTGTTTTTACTTCATACTTAGCATTGTTTTCCTCTTTAGAATGTTTAATTGCTTTGTTTCAGGCTCACAAGTTATTTTCTCAACCTTGTCCAGACTATTAAGACACACATGAAGGGCACCCTTCCTTCTTCTTGCAGCAGTTTTGTTTATTTTTTTGTGGCTTTTGGGAGGGACACAGTCTCATGCAGTCTAGGCTGGCCTCAAACTCATTACGTAGTTCAGGATGGCCTTGAACTCCTAATTCTCCTACCATCACTCACTGAATGCTAGATTTACAGGAGTACACATTCAACTTATTAGTATTTATTTTCATTCCTTTTGTAGAATACTTAAATATGTGTTTACCCATTTGTCATTTTGTTTTATCTATTGTTTTTTTTTTTTTTTTGCTACTAAAGCCCCTGAAGTGTCTGAAAATCCCCCATTTACAGGTTCCTATAAGTTTACTGGTCTAGCAGCGTTTTTTTTTTTTTTTTCTATAAGCTATTGGGTCTAGTCTGTGTTTCTAAATTCATCTTTCTGTGATGATAGTTCATCTGCAATCTCAATTGTGTTTTTTTTTACTTTATTTTTTTATTTCTTCAAGTTACATCTCAATCGCAATCCCCTCCCTACTCCCCCCTCCAGTCCCACCCTCCCACCCTCAACCCCCCATCCTCTTCCCTTTTTTTAAGTTTAAGGTATATCTTATTTCCACCAACAGCTCCCCCTTTCAGTCCAACAAATGGCTCTTTCTCTTATAATAATAAATATTATACAAAACAACAGAGGTAATTAGGCCACAGTTATGAAGGTTATATGGCTTAGCATACATTCCCAATGTCCAGTCCATATGTATTTGGCCCTTGACTTTAACATTTTACTATCTAACCATCTTCATGAGTTCTATATCTAACTCAACTTTCATACTAACTTGCAACACAATTTTAAAAACATCTTCTTAGATCCATAACACTGTCTTGACTCCTAAACAACTCAAAATTTAACTATGACACTCTAGCTATCTGTTCTTCAACCACCTCAGAGACCTGAGAGGGATAAATATATCTGATTATATAGGAAGTACAAAATAGTAATTGGTTTCTAATTTGTTCATCTCTTTTTTTTTTCTTGTGGTAAATACAAGAGTGATGACTTCCCTGTTCTTTACAGTGTTCAACTTGGAACCAGAAGTACAACGAATCTCTACTGGTGACTAACATTATTAAATGAGGAATGATATAAGAAAGAGAAATGAACATGTTGTTCCTAGTTAAACCTTGTATCAACTCTGTGCATGGGGCAGAAAAGACCCAAAGCCCAGGAGGCTGGGGAATACCAGTGTTGAATGAAGAGTAACTTGAAAACTGTCTCACAAATCAGGACACTGGAACAAGTGTGCTCATCAGCAGAATTGATGATTATTAATTAGTAAGCACATAAATCTTGTAGGAGGCTGTATAACTCAAAAACCTCAATGATATTTTACAGTACTAAATGTGTGTACCTGAATTCTTAAAGGCAATTACAACCCTGGACACAGGAAGTTATTATTCTGATGCTTATAAATCAGAAACTTAAAAGGGAAACTTATAAATCCTCACTAACAATAGTACCAGAACTTCTAATTAATGTGTTTGTTCATTCCTTAGCACGAGATTTTATGTAGCTGCCTGGAATTTGGCAGATCAAAGATCATGCCAAGAACACAGGAGAAGTAGACCTTACCCCAGCTCATTCCAATTTTAACTGTACAACATCTCTTTCTGAGTGTTAGAGGTTAGGACAATGGTCGATGAAACAAAATTCCATCATAACAAAAATCTCAGCTATATGATATGATTTGGATGCTACTTTTTACAACTTCGGGTGGTAGGTGAAGAAACGGGTTAGCAATTATACAAGGGATAAAGTAACATCACTTTCCCATTGCTATGTTCATGGTGGGGCAACCATAGTAGCAGGCTGCTTAAGAGAGAAAAAACCCACTAGTTAATAAGAATTCTATGTGACATGAGGGTCTATGAGTCAGAGAAACAAGAAAGCCTCCCTCTCTTATATTTGATGGACAGTGCAGCCATGAAGAAGTATGATGGGACAAAGGCCCTGTGACGTAATTAATGGCAGTTAATTGGAGGACTGAGGATATTTTATAGTCTGCCTTAGGAAATGAGGGCTCCTGTGACTCACTCAAATGCCAAGGGAAGAACTTCCCGGACACCCATAAGCAAGACGAGTTAACATAGACCGTTAAGTAACTCTTCACTCTATTTCTTCTTAGCTTCAAGCCTAAGACTCTATTGAGCCCTAAGGTGAGCCCCAGAGAATGTAGACAAGCAGCCATTCTGAGCATGAGTGGAGTGGATGTTCTTCCTGAGGTTGAAGACAGAACCCACACTCGGGTTTGCTCCAAGACTTCAAGTTTATCCTAAAAGAGAACATAATGTATCTTCACTGAGAGTTTAGATATGCACATGTGAAAGTCAGCCGGGTAACACACATTCACAGGAAAGAAGGATTTCATATGCCTTTATTATTTTTTTAAACAAATACGCTCCCCCAGAGAGATTAGTTCTACTTCTTCATAGTATTACCATCCACACATGTGTCCCTAAGATATGTAGTTACTGGTTTTATAAAACTGATTACCACTATATGTATTTTGTGCTGTTTCTTTTATTCAACATTCAGTCATGCTTATTCATGTAGCTTTTGACAGTATAACTTTCTTGTTAAAAATTATTCTTTGAAAATGTCATGCATGTATACAATGTACCTTGATCATATCTTTTCTCTTCTTACGTCCAACAAGCACTTGACCATTAGCTCTCAAACAGATTGTGACCCCCAGGAGTAGCACACCAGGTATTCTGCATATCAGATATTTACATTAGGATTCATAACAGTAACAAAATTGCAGTTAGGTAGTAGTAATAAAATTATTATGGTTGGGGTCATGACATGAAGAAGTGTAACAAAGGGTCAGAGCATCAGGAAGGGTGAGAACCACTGGACCTGACGCTCCAACACATTTCCTTTCCAGCTTCCCCTCCTGTTTGCAGGTTTGTTTTTGTGTTGTGAGGTTTGTAGTTGTATGATTGTACCAAACTTCACTGTCTAATATTTTGTTACCTCTTTGAAAGTTTCATACAACATGTTTTTTTTTTTTTTTATTCGTTATGCCCTCCATTCCTCATGATCTTTCTTACCCATTCAACATTAGGTCCTTAAATTTTTTTAAACATTTATTTATTTATTTATTTATTTATTTATTTATTTATTTATTTATTTATTATGTATACAGTATTTGCTCTACATATATGCCCAGGCAGATCTCAATGTAGATGGCTATGAACCACAATGTGGTTGCTGGGAATTGAACTCAGGACAACCTCAACAGCATGTGCTATCATTTGAATTCTTTATTTTAGCCATTCTAAGAGGTGTTAGGTGGAATCTCAAGGTCGTCTTGAGTTGCATTTCTCTGATGATTAAGGATGTTGAACATTTCTTCAGGTGTCTCTCAGCCCTTAGGGACTCCTCCTTTGTGAATTCTCTATTTAGCTCCATCTCCCATTTTTTGATTGGATTATTTGGTTTCTTGGCATTTAATTTCTTGAGTTCTTTGTAGATTTTGGATATTAGCCCTCTGTCAGATGTGGGGTTGGTGAAGATTTTCTCCCAGTCTGTAGGCTGCCATTTTATTCGAATGACAGTGTCCTTTGCCTTACAGAAGCTTTTCAGTTTCATGAGGTCCCATTTATTGATTGTTGATCTCAAGTCCTGAGCTGTTGGTGTTCTGTTCAGGAAGTTGTCACCTGTGCCAATTAGTTCGAGGGTTTCTCCCACTTTTTCTTCTAGTAGATTTAGTGTGACTGGCCTTATGTTAAGGTCTTTGATCATCTTGGACTTAAGTTTTGTACAAAGTGATAAGTATGGGTCTAGCTTCTTTCTTTTACAAATGGACATCCAGTTGGACCAGCACCATTTGTTTAAGATGCTGTCCTTCTTCCATTGTGCCGTTTTGGCTTCTTTGTCAAAAATTAGGTGGCCATATTTCTGGATCTTCAATTTGATTCCATTGATCTACTGGTCTGTTTCTATACCAATACCATGCTGTTTTTACAACTATTGCTCTGTAGTACAGCTTGAAATCTTGGATGGTAATACCTCCAGATATTTTTTTATTGTACAGGATTGATTTAGCTATTCTGGGCTTTTTGTTGTTCCATATGAAATTGAGGCTAGCTCTTTCCAAATCTATAAAAAATTGTGTTGGTATTTTGATAGGAATTGCATTGAATCTATATATTGCTCTTGGTAGGATGGCCATTTTTATTATGTTGATCCTACCTATCCATGAGCATGGGAGATCTTTCCATCTTCTAAAGGTCTCTTCCATTTCTTTCTTCAAGTGCTTGAAGTTCTTATTGTACAGGTCCTTTACATGCTTGGTTAGAGTTACCCCCAGGTATTTTATGTTGTTTGTGGCTATTTGAAGGGGGTTGTTTCCCTTATTTCTTTCTCGGTATATTTGTTTGTTGTATAAAGAAGGGCTTCTGATTTTTTGAGTTAATTTTGTATCCAGCCACTTTGCTGAAGTTGTTTATCAGCTGTAAGATTTCTCTGGTGGAATTTTGGGGGTCGCTTATGTATAGTATCATATCATCTGCAAATAGGGATAATTTGACTTCTTCGTTTCCGATGTTTATCCCCTTGATGTCCTTTAGTTGTCTTATTGCTCTAGCAAGAACTTCAAGTGTTATATTGAAGAGATATGGTGAAAGTGGACATCCTTGTCTTGTCCCTGAGTTTAGAGGAAATGCTTCAAGTTTCTCTCCATTTATTTTGATGTTGGCAAGTGACCTGCTGTATATTGCCTTTATTATTTCTAGGTACGGCCCAGGTATGCCCATTCTTTCCAGAATTTTTAGCATGAAGGGGTGTTGGATTTTGTCAAATGCTTTTTCTGCATCTAGCGAGATTATCATGTGGTTTTTTCTTTCATCTTGTTTATATGGTGAATGATGTTGATAGATTTTCGTATATTGAACCATCCCTGCATCCCTGGGATGAAGCCTACTTGATCATGGTGTATGATACTTTTGATGTGTTCTTGAATTGGGTTTGCTAGTATTTTATTAAGTATTTTTGCATCTATGTTCATGAGGGAGATTGGTCTGAAGTTCTCTTTCTTTGTTGGGTCTTTGTGTGGTTTAGGAATCAGGGTGACTGTGGCCTCGTAGAATGAGTTTGGCAATGTTCTTTCAGATTCTATTGGGTGAAAGAGTTTGAAAAGTATTGGTGTTAGTTCCTCTTTGAAGGTCCGGTAGAATTCCGTGCTAAAGCCATCTGGCCCTGGGCTTTTTTTGGTTGGGAGATTTTTAATGACTGTTTCTATTTCCTTAGTGGTTATAGGGCTGTTTAATCTGTTTATCTGATCTTGATTTAGCTTCAGTAGGTGGAATCTATCAAGAAAATTGTCCATTTCACTTAAGTTTTCAAATTTGATAGAGTATAGATTTTTAAAGTAGGATCCAAATATTCTCTGGATTTCCTCAATGTCTGTTGGTATTTCACCCTTTTCATTTCTGATTTTGTTGATTTGTGTTTTCTCCCTCTGTCTTTTAGTTAATTTGGCTAAGGGTCTGTCTATTTTGTTGATTTTCTCGAAGAACCAACTCTTGGTTTCATTGATTCTTTGTATAGTTCTTTTTGCTTCTCAGTTGTTGATTTCAGCCCTAAGTTTGATGATCTCCTGCCTTCTGCTCCTCTTGGGAGTGTTTGCTTCTTTTTTTTTTTTTTTCCAATTCACCCAGTTTAGCTGTTAATTCGCTAATATGAGCTGTCACAATTTTGTTTTTGAAGGCACTTAGTGCTATGAACTTTCCTCGTAGCACAGCTTTCATTGTGTCCCATAGGTTTGGGTATGTTGTGTCTTCATTTTCGTTGGATTTTAAGAAGTCTTTGATTTCCTTCTTTATTTCTTCCCTGACCCAGTGGTCCTCTAGTAAAGAGTTGTTCAATTTCCATGTGAGTGTAGACTTTCTGTTGATTCTTTTTGCTATTGAAGTCCAGCTTTATTCCATGGTGGTCTGATAAGATACAAGGAGTTATTTCAATTTTCTTGTATCTGTTGAGGCTCTCTTTGTGTCCAACTATATGGTCGATTTTGGAGAAGGTTCCATGAGGTGCTGAGAAGAAGGTGTATTCTTTGGTGTTTGGGTGAAACGTTCTGTAGATATCTGTTAGGTCCATTTGGTTCATGATCTCTGTTAGACTCATTATTTCTCTGTTTGGCTTCTGTCTTGATGATCTGTCCATAGTTGTGAGTGGGGTGTTGAAGTCTCCCACTTTTAAAGTGTTTGGATCACTATGCGATTTAAGTTTTGGAAGCGTTTCTTTTATAAATGTAGGTGCCTTTGTATTTGGAGCATAGATGTTCAATAATGAGATGACATCTTGCTGTATATTTCCTTTAATGAGTATGTAATGCCCTTCTCTGTCTTTTTTTATTAACTTCAATTGGAAGTCTATTTTGTTTGATATTAGGGTGGCTACTCCAGCTTGTTTCCTGGGTCCATGTGCTTGGAAATCCTTTCCCAGCCCTTTACTCTGAGGTAGTGTTTATCTTCAATAGTGAGATGTGTTTCTTGTATACAGCAAAAAGATGGGTGTTGCTTACAGAATCAGTCTGTAAGTCTGTGTCTTTTTATTGGCGAGTTGAGTCCATTAATGTTGATGGATATTAGTGACCAGGGGTTTTTATTTCCCATTATTTTGGTATAGCTGGCTGTCTTGTGTTTCTCTTTTGTTTATTTGCTCTGGAGGTTTCTATTTCCTGTGTTTTCTTGGGTGTAGTTATATTCTCTGTGTTCGAATTTTCCTTCTAGGATCTTCTTTAGGGCTGGGTTTGTGAGGAGATATTGTTTGAATTTGATTTTGTCATGGAATATCTTGTTTTCTCCTTCTATGTTGATTGAGAGTTTTGCTGGGTATAGTAGTCTGGCTGGGCACCTATGTTCTCTCAGGGCTTGTAGGACATCCGTCCAGGCCCTTCTAGCTTTTAAAGTTTCTGAGGAGAAGTCAGGTGTGATTCTGATGGGTCTGCCATTGTATGTGACTTGGCCTTTTTCTCTTACAGCTTTTAATATCCTTTCTTTGTTCTCTACATTTGGAGTTTCTATTATTATGTGGTGAGAGGAGTTTCTTTTCTGATCTAATCTGTTTTGTGTTCTGTAAGCCTCTTGGATTTTTCTGGCATCTCTTTCTTTAGGTTTGGGAAGTTTTCTTCTATGATTTTGTTGAAGATATTTCCTGGACCATGGAGTCGGGAGTCTTCTCTTTCCTCTATGCTTATAATTCTTAGGTTCCGTCTTTTCATTGAGTCCTTGATTTCTTGGATGTTGTGGGTGAGAGATTTTTTAGATTTCTCATTTTTTTTGGATGTTGTACTGATTTCTTCCATCGAATCTTCCATGCCTGAGATCCTGTCTTCCATCTCTTGCATCCTATTTTTCATACTCACATCCGTAGTTCCTGTTCTCTTCTCTTGATTCTCCATTTCCTCTTTTAACTCTGACTGTGTTTTCTTTATTGTTTCCATTTCTATTTTCATGTCTTGAATGGTAGTGTTCGTTTTGTACATTTCCTTCTCCAGTTTGCTTGTTTTTGTCTGGAGATCTTTCATTGCTTTATCCTTTTCCTGTTCAAGCTGGGTCACCTTGGCTTGGAGCTCTTTAATGATTTTATTCGTTGTTTTGACTTGTAGAATTGTGGCTTCTTTGAATTCCTTCATAGTTTTTAAGTTCTTCTTGAAGGTACTTTATCACTTTCCATACTGTAGAATTGTCATCGTTTTCATGTGTTTCAGTTGTGGTGAGATGGTTCAGGCTGGATGGAATAGCGTTGCTTTCTTTTGTTGAAGACATTTTGCTCTGTTTTTTTTTTTTTTTTGTCTCTGTCCTCTGGCCATGAGTTGTCTTACTCCACCCCTATAAGGAGAGTCATTCAGACCCGCCTCCCAGGTGGGGACCTAATTAATTCAGGTGTCGGAGCTGTGCACAAGTAAGCTCTGATTCCCCGCCGGAAGGGCCCTTACTAGTACAAAAGTTCGATATAGGACAGTTTCAAATATCTCACAGTTTGCCCGGGGTTGGTTCGTGTAGGGGGTAAATCTGCAGTTCAGCTCCAATAGCCTTGCAGCTCCCGAGGCTTGGAAGCTGGCCTGTGATGTCACAGACTGGGATCTGAAGGTGCTTTGCAGTGGAGCTACTTTACTTCCAAGGGTTGCAACCTTTCCCAGATAATTGGATAGTCTGTGTGAGACCTGGGAGTGCCCAGCAGGGTGGGGATTATCTCTGCGTGGTTTCTGAATCTGCTGGCTGGGTATTAGGTTGGAACTTACTGGGTATTTCTCCTTTTGGGGGGATGGGTTATCCCGATTCCCGGGTCCAGAGGCTTCCTAGCGTGTCAGAGAGTTGGAAGGGACGTCCTGCCCAGGCATCTTCCATGGTCCCTGTGTAGCTGGGTGAGATTTAGAAGGGGTCATGCCCTTTGTACAGTGTCCTGCAACACTTGCTTCCTTGTGACTGTTGACCCCGAAATCAAAATACGTCCGCGCCGGCCGCCACCATCTTGGATTCCCGCAGAGTTATATTTTTAAAATATAAAGATACAGAAAATCATAAAAGATAGTAGAAAAAGATATATCTTGTGAATATTGCCTACAGAAAGTTAGTCACAGTGATTGTAGTAGACAAGCAGATCTTAAGTAGAAGTGGGTTTTCCATAGATATAAAGGCTCACTTTAAAAAGATTAAAGAACTCTTGTCTCTGGAAACTAGACAATTTCAAATTTGTAATAAAAAATGACAGATTGAATTCCTCACAAAATCTTAAATTACTTAAAATAAGTTACTTAACAAATCCATACATAGTTGATTTTATTCTATATCTTTAAGAACATATGAACAAGTTTTAAGAGACTGACTATAGTGTATGTTCATTTACCAAATTATAATCAATATGTAAATTGATAATTAAGAAATTACAGAAAATAGAGGTTTTTGAAATTAAAATACAAGCTTCTAAGTAATCCAGTTTTTAATGAAATAAAAATGGAAATTGGAATACTTATTTAGCTAAGTGAAGTATATTTATTTATACTTAAAGACAGACATCATATCTGAACTTACAGGATGAAGGTAAGTCTTATACTTTGAGGGAAACTTACCTATAAATTTATGCACCAAATAAAATAGTGAGACTGAAAACATCAATGTGCTAAGTCTACAGCAAAATTCATTTATTCATTTGTTTGTATTTTTGGTACTGAATGGCTGTGCATAAGGCATAGGCACGTACTCTACCACACAGCTAAAGGAGGAAGGAGATCAGCAAGAAAAGGGAAGGGGAAGCAACAGGAAGTGGTGAAGTGGAGCACAATATTGTGATATATGAATGACAATGTTACCATCAATTTCTTTCAACGCTAATGAAAAACAAACAAACAAACAAACAAACAAAAAGGAATGAAAAAGACTAGCAAAGAGAACACCACAGAAGAAACAACATAGAGACGGTAGTGGTTTGGATGAGAATGACCCCCATAGGCTCATATCTTTGAATGTGGTCCCTAGCTGGTTGAACTACCTGGGAAGAACTAGTTAGTGTGGCCTTGCTAGAGGAGGTGTGCCAGAGGGTGGGCTTTTAAAAGCCTACACCTTTAGTTCTCTCTGCCTCATGCTTGTGGATCAAGATACAAAACTCTCAGCTAACTGCTCCAGCTCCATGCATGCCTGCCTCTTGCTATACTCCACACCATGATGGTCATAACTCTAAACCCCTAAAGTTGTAAGCCCCACATAAGCCCTATCTTCTATAAGTTGTCTCGGCCAAGGTGTCTTATTAGTGCAATAGTGAAGTAATGACCACAGATACCAATGAAATAACACACTGTAAGGATGAGAAAAACCAATCATATTAAAAAATACTCAAATAATGATTTCCAGAAAAGTTAATCCTTAAAGGTATCAATGAAAAAGGAAATTGAGGAGAAAGTGCACCAGTTATTTAACGGCTGGAAGGGGTACACGCAAGTCCCAGGGATTTCTACCATGGTCAGGCTCAGAGGATGCATCCTAGCAAATGGCGAATTTGCTTTTGCAAATTAGTTTTTTTTTTTTTAAATCAGTGATCCACTTTTCCCTGTAGGTGTTTACTACACCAGTTGGCCAGTCCTGAGACAGTTTACAGGATTCTCAGTTGCTGGTAAATATATATATATATATATTTATCACTTCCAATTGCTGCCCACCCCAAATCATGGACACCATAGTCTCTTCTTTTGAAATTCCACAAACATGAAAAGGCTCCCCAGTTCTCTGTTTGTGTTAAACTAAAACACTTGCTCTCTTCTGTGTTTACAGTAAGCATGGAATGTGGTTTGTTTGTTCTCACATCATGACTTACAGCTTGTGAGCAATCACACAGACACACACACACACACACACACACACACACACACATGTTTATTTTCACAAAGAGATCAGAGTATAGAGATTGAGGGCACAGGCCAGTACTTGCTGCACCATCATGAGAGCCTGGGTTTGAATCTCCAGCTAGACTTGGTAGGACCATCCATAGTCC
Organism: Lophiomys imhausi; assembly: GCA_907164525.1. Lineage (NCBI taxonomy): Eukaryota > Metazoa > Chordata > Mammalia > Rodentia > Muridae > Lophiomys > Lophiomys imhausi. The sequence continues at coordinate 3,449,797 of CAJQZJ010031819.1, forward strand.
TTCCTCTTGGAAGACAGGAAAGCTTGGAAAGCTCCTTGGAGTTGGCTGGCCCTTCTAGCTAAAGCAATGAGCTTCAAATTCAGTCCAAACACCCTGTCAGAAAACAAGATGGGCATCCATTGAAGAAGACTTCCAAAGTTGACCTCCGGTCTCCACATGCATGCATGCCAGTATGTACACATGCACACACATGCACACTAACACACACACACACACACACACACACACACACACACACTTCAAAGTGTAAAATTGCAAAATTAAGATTTGTAAATATTGACCCCCCATATCTGCCTTTTTAGAAGAGACAAATTCAATGCTCATATCATGGATGTTATATTTCAAGTCTGTATTCTAGTATTTGAACCATGCTGACAAAATACCTAACAGTATATAAAAGCAGAACAATCAATACAGCTATTAAAAATTTCCTTAGTACCAGAAAAATCCCAAGTACACCCCTCCAGTTGCTCTATACAGTACTCTCAATCCTTTTCATATTCTCTCATGAGAACTCAAAAGTTTATCAGACCATTGTGCGCTCCCCGACACATTCCTTAGCTACCTTTCCTCATGCTGCTTTTTCTTCTTCCAGGTAAAATCAAATTCATCCTTTGAAGCTCCCCCATTAATTCTTCTCTAAGTCCCGTCCACTAACAAGAATCTGTTTTGATTCTCTGCAACTCAACTAATAAAAAATTTCTTGCACTTCCTTTGACTTAAAACAAAATAGAGCATCCAAAACAACAATGTGACATCATCATTTGTGAAATTTTCTAAGATCGATATTTTTAAGCAGATCTTCCAATTATCTGTGTCATTATATACAAGTGGAAACTTAACCTATAATTGGTAAATCACAAAGTTTGGAACTGGAAATAGGGAACAAGAGAGAAGAACAGGAGGTAATAAAGAAAGGCAAGTATGGGAAGTTGGGGGAGGCAAAATCTGAAAAGAACAAAACAGAATCCAAACCATGCTGCGGCAGAGAGAACCAAGAAATTTTCTTGAACTCCAGGCTCAGGCCAGTGGGCAGTTCTGTCTGCCAGATTTGGAGGAAACCTGAATTTTTGTGGGTAAAGACTTCAAAGTTCAAGCTTTCCTGAAAACTTAGCTTCTATATTTGTAAATAGCAATGATATTTTTTGACTTTTTATATTTTATGCTGTGACCTTTTTGATATAACTGTGTGAAGATGCTAAGTGAATTATGACAGAAGGTATAATCTTGATTCAATGCTTAGAATTTGATTGAGGAATTGGCTTGATATGAATAAGATGCTTTCCTAAATAAAAGGCCATAAAAATAATTAGACTTATAAGAAAAAATATGAGAAGACAAACCTAACATATACAACTGTGTGCAAAATACCAGTCTAACATTGAATTGTTTTGTTCCCTGCTTTGGACATGAGGAACAGAAACAAAATTCTCAATCTGACACTGCTGTGAGTGTGGAATCCTGGTCTCAAGTGCAGCTTTCAGGGTCTATGTTCCAACCTGGCTCCTGTGTGTGTTACCAGAAAAGCAGCAAGTGCTAAGATTAACTCCGAGAATTTGTGGGAGAACCATCTTCTGGAAAAACTATTTCTTTCTATGAAATAGTCTCACTGAAAAGAAGATGATTGGCAGTATTTTCAGAGCTGTACTGAAAGCTGTTCCCTTCCTAAGCATCAAATTGTCAACACTGTGTCAAATCTAATTGAACACAATCAAAGCTCTTTTGTTTCTATCCAATCTAATTGCAATAAGCTTACATCAAATTAAGTCTGTAAGGAAAAGAGACATAGCCAGACCCAAAGTACGATTCTCCTGTGACATAAATAAGAAAGCAAGAGTGTATTCTCAAATTGCACAGTGATCCAAAGGGTTCAGACTGAACAGGGGACACCAGCATTGCTGAGAACTTGCTAAGCTAGAGAAGTGCACCTTGGGCACTGCAAGGCAACCTGGGAATTACAGGAGAGTCACATGAGAACTCTCTACATTCAGTAATCAGTCATGCAAATAGAACAGAAAGGACTCTCCACAGTGGAGACCTTCCTCTGAACAACATCTGGGTATTGCTTCACCTAACGTTATTCAGTCTTATACCAGCACAGAGATTCTTAAGCATCCCCACATGGCCAAAGAGCATCTAGACAGTAAACAGTTATTAGTGGTCTGTGTGGGAGTAAATCAGTCAGTTGTTTTTTTTGTTTGGGTATGTTGTTTTCATCTTCAGTGGCAGTTTTTTTTTTTTTCTAGCCTTAACTCTTCAGAAAATACTCAGCCATGACAATAAATAGCTAGGCTTGTTTTCTCCTGCCGAAACAAAATGCTACCCACTGGGAGAATTGGAAACAAGAGTTTGGCTATGGTTCTGGGTGGTGTTAAACTCAAGATCAGGAGCCTGCCTTTGGTATCTTCTTGCATTGTAATTACAATAGATGGAATCACCCTGGGAGAGAGGAGCACAGAGAGAGTGATCAAAAGGGATAGGGGGAAGATAGAGAGAAAGAGAGAGAAAAGGAAAATGAGAAATGAGAAAGGGATAAAAAAACAAAGAAGAAAAGGAGCACAGTAAAGAGAGTGAGAGAGATGGAAAGAGAGAAAGGAAGCAGATGAGGGAAGGAGGAGTAAAGAGAGAGAGTGAGAGAAAGGGGGATGGAAAAAGAGAGGAAAATTGAGTGAAATGCTCATTTATTAAGAGAACATCCTGCATATGATAGCCCACTCTTATGATAAACACATTGATCACAATAAGGGTCTAGCCTCATGATGTAATAGCATCTTAAGGTTCAGTATCTTAGTGCCTTCATAGTACCAATCACATATCAGGATGAACTTAGGTTGTGTTGTTCCAGAGAACTTGGCCTAAGCAGATGGTTTAACCCCTGGTCTAAGAGCAGTGTGGGCCATAAAAGTACTTGGTTATAACTGTTCCATTTTCCCCTAACACTTCAAATCTGATCTGTGAGTGTAGTCTAGGTTTAGTTTGTCTATAGAACTAACCAGATACATTTGCAGAAGAGCCTTATAGTGTCTAAACTGAGAATCTCATTGTCAATGACTGAGAATGTTCAGGTTACTGCACTATGAAGTGTGGATTATAAGCAGTATAGACTTATTTATCATGGTTCTAGGTCTGGAAGACCAAAGCTAAGCCTTTGGTACTTTCAGTGTCTAATGACTATTTTCTTTCTAGTTCGTAAGGGCTGTGTCTTTGCCATAAACCTACAGGGGAGAGGTCACTCTTTAGTCTCTTACACAAGGCCACTAATCCGATTTGTGAGGTCCCCACACCCATGACCTAATTAATTTCCAAAGGATCCATCTCCAAATATCAAGCAGGTTACAACATACAAATTTTGGGTGGACACATTGTGCCTTCAATATCCATACATAAGCTGTGAATCTGAGCAGAGGTCTCTTTCCAAAAGGAAGAACTTATTGAACACCTTGACCTTTCTTATTCTATCTGAGTACTCCTAAGATAGAGAGTCCAACCCAGTCAGCAATTCTGATGATGTGTGCTTGGATTCTTTTTCTATTTATGTATTTATTAAGGTAAGTATTCTATGTTTAACCTAAAGTATTTTTATTTAATAAAATGCTATTTTATAATGGGATGAATGCTCAGCCCGTCACAGAGCTGGTTATGAACACACAGATGGCTGGACAATGTCTTAAAACAGCCCCTGTTCTTATTGCAAGTATGTAGATTTAGACACACTCCATATAAATCTGCAGAATTCAGCCAAGACTTTCAAAGCTGGTAGTGTGACAGTGATATATCACAAATACATATGGTTTTGAAAAAGAAAATCCTAAATATAAAAACTAACTTCTTTGACTAGTGTTATTCCGTACTGCATGTTTCCTTTTCTCTCCTTATTTCTTCATTCTTTTGCCCCCTCCCCAATTTTTATTTTGTTATTAATCTGCCCAAATAGCAATGTGTTACTTCAGACACTAAAGTAAGCACTCTGCATTAATTTTATAGGAGTGAGCCTTGTTGGAGGAAAGGTATCATTGGGGGTGGGACTTGAGGTTACAAATGCTCAAGTCAGGCTCGGTGTCATTCTCTGTTCTTATTGCCTGCTGATCTAGATGTAGAATTCTCAGCTACCTCTCCAGCACCATGTCTGCCTGTTTGACACCATACTTCTGCAATGACAATAATGGACTAAGCCTCTGAAACTGTAAGCCAGCTCCAATTAAATGTTTTTCTTCATAAGAGTTTCTGTGGTCATGGTGTCTCTTCACAGCAAAGGAAACCTTAACTAAGAAAAAGAATTTCTTCAGGAAGTAAGAAACTGAAGGAAACTAAGTTACACCACTGTAGAAAAAAATACAGCTAATTAAATGATTTAACCAGTATTTATATTATTAATTGATCGGCAGTGTTAATCCTTAACCCGCCTTTATAAATGAATACACACAGACACTGGGTGGATCTTAACAAGTCTAGGCCTGGGTTGTGCAATCCTAGCCCATCTAAGCTAGCTCATAATTCTATTACCCAAATATAACCCCATATGTATATATATATGTCCCTTTGGACTATTATTCTCCACGCTAAGTTGATGTTTCAGACCACGTGGAAGGATCTTCTTTAATCTACTCCATGGGGTGTCCTCCTTGTTTACTCCTGGCTTCTTCTCCAGCAATCCTCTTCTTCTCCCAAGATGCTCTCTTTCTCTCTAAAAGCCCCTAGCCCCACCTATCTCTGTCATTGCCCAATCTCCAGGCCTCAGCATTTATTTAACCAATCAGACACAAAGTAAGTAACATACAGTAAACAGGACCAATTAACATTTTGAATGCTTAACACCACCCCATCACATCATATAACAGGAAGAGTTCCTAAATAAGAGAACTGAAGGACAAAAAGCTATCAACAAGTGATTTGTGACACATCCAAGAAACTAAAAGAGAGCCAGTGTAGTGAGAATACCACATGGTCACATGAATCTGAAAAGATGAGTGCATTAGACCATGCAGGCTATAGACCATGCAGGTTAAAATATTGATATATTTATCTGTTTCCTAAGAGAAACAGCAGGGTATCAAATGCTTTAAAGATGAGGATACTTCACCAAATTTCTATTTTGAAAAAAAAAAGTGTTTGCAATATACAAAAGTAAATAGACCAGGGAATGAGTTATCGGGTCACAACTAAGAATATAGCACAGAGTACAGAACTCAAGAAATTAAAGTTAACTGAATGAATTACTTACCAAAGTGATGGAGTTGATGGACAGTTAACTGGTGATGAAATGAGCTAATGTTACCAAGAGCTGGAGTGGATGACGCAGAGGCTGAGGGCCAAAGAGTGAAGGTGACAAACCCTCAGGGTAGAGAACGTCTAACAGAAGCTGGGTGTTGGGGGCAGCGACATGGCTGAGGGGCACACAGAGTCAGAACCAGGGTCAGGAGGGAAGATGGAACATCTGATTTCTCACTTCATTCTGCCATCTAACCCCTGTCTCCATTACTCATTGGCTGAGCCAGCAGGAAGACAGTAAGGTGCAAACAAATCTCATTATTTGACTATGAAGTTGTCCCCACAGGCTCATTTGTTAAAATCTCAATTGCCAGTGGGGGTTGCTATTTTTTTTTGTGGGTTTGAAAACAATAGAAGTTATGTCCTAGTTGGGAGGAATAGATAAGTCATTAGACATGGATTTCTTTCCTCAAGGTATCCTCTGTCTGACTCCTTTCTCTCTCTCATTTATTGTTGTGGGTTTACCATAAGGTAAAAACTCCCATTGCCTGATGATCTCACAGGTATAACATTCTGTCTGTGGATAGAAGTGACATGGGCTGAACCTTCAGGATCCAAGTCCTAAAATCAATCTTCTTTTCTTTCTTTATGTTATTTTCTGACACATTGTATCGCAGCATAAAATAATTAGCACACTGAGTTATCATGATCAATCTTTCTATAATATAAACAACACAGAGATACCGTGTCGGGTTTATCTGAATACTAGTTGCCCAGCAATGGCTGGAATGTGCATATTTGTATGTAACTGACTTAATCCAGTGCTTTAGACAAAGGTAGTAAGAGAGAGCTCTTTGAGATATGCTTAGGAGAAAATCATCATGTCTTATTGATGGACTAGATTTGAGAAGTAAGGAAAAAATAAGTATTTAGGGCAGTGACAACTTCAGCTTTGTGTGTGTGTGTGTGTGTGTGTGTGTGTGTGTGTGTGTGTGTGTGTACTTTCTGCAGAATTCTGCTGTTCAAAATAATTTCTGAACGTTTAACAAAATTGCTCCTTCAATTTCCCATGAGCATGAAAGGATGGCCAGCAATTAGCAGTATGTTATGCATCAGGGAAAGAGGAAGTCTAGCTGTTAGCTGCTACCATGGCAACATTGCTCTTTCTTACCAGCTAGCAAAGAGAACTGTAAATTAGTTAACCAAGAAACAGGATGATGTTTGGGGGGATAGTTGATATCTTGGATATTTCATTGGGATAAATATTAAAGTTGATTTTATTTGCTATACAAGTCAACTCACTAGAAAATTGGAAGAGATAGCATGTCAAGTAGGAATGGCAACAAACAGCAGGTATGAGTGTTTGAGAGAGGGAAAGGGAGAGAGAGAGAGAGAGAGAGAGAGAGAGAGAGAGAGAGAGAGAATGTAAGTATTTTGAAAAATTTTATAAAGGTCCAACTAATATTCCATCAAATATTTTAAATGTGATACATAAGAACAAAGGTCAAAGTTGTATCTAGTACACAGATCTACAGTACAGCTATTTAGGGTTTTGAGGCAGGAGGATTTCTATTTTAAGTCATGCATGAGATACAGAGTTATTCAAGGGCAGCCTGAATAACTTAGCATGATCCTGTAACAAAATTTTGAAAGGATCGTGTCTGTAGGTAAGCGACAGAGAGCTTGCCTAGCATGTGTGAGAGGTCTTGGGCTCAAATTCTAGAATCTTAGGGAAGAGAAAGGGAGAGAGAGAGAGAGAGAGAGAGAGAGAGAAACTAACTTTTCTCTATATCTGTGCTCAACAGTTTTTGGCAAGAAATCTTCAAGAAAGCATGGAAATCTTGACACAATATGAACCTATGGCTGGTGAATCATAAATGCTAAACTTTAATAAAAATGTGAATAAAAGATATCTAAAGCAATTCTGTTAATTTTCTAACTATGTAATGATACGGCACCTCCATGACTCAATAAGGAGACCTTAGTTAAGCATGTACCATATGGATTGCTTTTTACTAGTTCCTACACTGGTTATAAAGAGACACAGATCTCATTTCAAAACTTCACAAGATATTTTCATTTTTATCTTTACTTTCATAATTTATTGGCTCTGGCAACATTGAATTGCAGGGTCACCATCCTGGTATGCACTGATATTGCACATGCATTAAAAACACATCTATATTCATGGGAAAAAATCTATTGTGCCCATCCCTAACTTAGAAAGATTATGTACTGTGAATATTATCTACATGGACTGGGGCAAGGAGTTTAAGACAGAACAAAGACTTATTGAATACTCATTTACATAAAAATATCATAAACAGCACACAATCTCTGAAGACCAATAAAGTACTTCTAGAGATACATGATATGCTGGAATCAGAAAAACTGTCTGAAAGTACACATGGGATATAACTAAAAAGATGATAGTATACAATCCTCCAAACTGTCAGAATCAGGGAACTAAAAAACCCAAAAGAAAACATCTTGAAAGTAAATCTGTGAAAGGCTTGGGGATCAAACATGTGGAAATCGACACTTCTAATTTCATGAAGATGTGGTCACCAGCTTGGTTGTTATATGTATACAAACAGGAAGGATGTGTGTGTGTGTGTGTGTGTGTGTGCATGTATGTGTGAGTGTATGTGTGTGGCCCACATGTGTGGGAGTGTGCAATGAGGCTAGAAGACATGAGCTTGGAATTGAAGCCAGGTCCTCTGGAAGTGAAGCAAGCAGTCTGCAAGACTGAATTATCTCTCTAGGCCTCTGTAATTTGTTTTATGGAAATTGGCCCAAACAGTTTCACCTAGGAGAAAGAGTTGAGGAAGATGACTGTCAAGGTAAAAGAAATTAAGTGTATAATATATGTAATGCAATATACCATGTAATATATAATGCAATATATTATGCTTTGGAGAATGCTGCCTACATTTACATGTATGCATATACATATGCATATATATGTTACAAGGGAATAGGGAATATTTAAGTAAGATATGCTTCAGTTGTTTAGTGGACTATTACTTAAGAAGTGTAACTACAATAATGTTGAGTGAGGCAATGGTGTTATTATAACAACATTTATTGAGGATATGAAGCACACATGTGGAAATCCTTTTCATAATGGGAATGAAGAGAAGCCTTACTGCATAGGGACAGTCCCCTCTGGGATATGGCAGCAGCCCCCTTCTTCTGTCATCCTGTTCTTCTGCATCATTTCAGAAAAGAGAAAATTCTACATCTGGAAGCTGGAATTTACCATCTCTTCATTTCTCTCATGAAGTCCTATTCTATTCCTGTGTGTGAGGGAAGAGCCCCTACCCCTTTCCTGGGCCTTCCAACAGAGCTGGATGTATACAGCATCCTTTAAGAATCAGCTCTGGGGTGGGCCCTGCTCCAGCAGAAAATGCCTGTCATTTTCCCAGTACATATAGATTGGTCTAATTTCATGGTGAATGGGTTATTCTTTGTTGTTCAGGATATTCTTGATAGGTCTCATGCCCACCCAATCAGGTTCTAAAGCACAAACATTTTGTTTCTGCCATAGAATTGGGGTTATTATTTAATTTGTTAAGATCTGGGTGGGATGTGGTTAAGCTTATCATCTCACACCAAATAAAAGAAAAAAATCATAGAAACAGCTAAATAGTTTCTGCGGCAAATAGATAGAGGAAAATGTAATACAGCTACAGATGGGATATTATTAAACCACAAAAAGAATGTAGTTATGATGCAGGGTACAGTGTGGGTAAGTGCTGAAGACATATGACAAATGAAAGAAGCTACATGTAGAATGCCACAGTTTGTGTGATTCTGAGTTTATTGTTCAGAACTGGCAACCCATTGGGGGGGAAATGTATGGTAGAAGTTGTCAGGTGCTGTGGAAGGGAATCAGGAAATGGATGCAGAGAATGCCCTAACTATATGCTGTCTATAAGAAATTCACAGTAAGAGTAAGTATTAACTTGAAGGTTGAAGGGGAAGGGGATACATGTCATGTAGGTTAAGCTAGAGTTACTCTATTTGACTACTAAAACTAGGTATAATACAAGAGACAAAATCTTGGGACAGGATCTCATGAGCGTGAATAAATAAGTATTAGCCTTAACAAAATATTACTAAATCAAAACCAGCAATATTTAAAAATAGCTTTGTGATACAATCAAGGCACATTTATTTCAATTGCACAAAGATTATATCAACTAATGAAATAAAGGCTGTGCTGGCTCATGTTAAAACAACTTGACACATGCTGTAGTCATCTGAGGGGAAGGGACCTCAAGTGAGGAAAATGCCTCTATGAGACTGGATGGTGGCCAAAGCTGTAGGTCATTTTCTTATTTAGTGAAGGAGGCCTAGATCATTGTGGATCATGCCACCCTGGGCTAGTGGTCCTGGGTGCTATAAGAAAACATACTGAGCAATCTATGGGAGAGCAAGTCAGTAAATACATTCCAACATGAGCTCTGCATCAACTCCTGCCTCTAGGTTCCTGAGCTGCTTGAGTTCCTGCCCCAGCTTTCCTCAATGGTGATGGACTGGCATCTAGAAGTGTAAACAAAATAAACTTTTTCCTCTCCTAATTGCTTTTGGTCATGGTATTTAGTCACAGCAATAGAAACCCTAACTAGTGCAAACACATTTGACAAAATTCAGTAGTAGTCTATAATTTGAAAATAGTTTAGACAAATAATAAAGGAAAACTTGTTCAACTTACCAGGGGTATATCTCAGAGACAGACTGCTTGCCTACTATGTGTGAGATGTTGGATTCAATTGCCGTCACACACACACACATACACTAATAATTAATGATGAGTGAACACACATCTATGGTAACATATTTTGTAATTGAATACCGTCCTTTTAAAATTCAGGAAGGTGACAGTTGTTGGAGGAAGGTCTTATACATTGGTTCTCAGAGGCTGATTTCCATACTCACAGATCTGGAGCACTCTCTGATTGGTTAACAAAAGTCACTGATGGCCAATTAGCTGGGCAGAGAGAGCATAAGAAGTGAGGACTTCCTGGGACAAAGAAAAGAACCCTGGGCTTTACATAGAGGAAGCTCTTTCTTCCTGCCAGGACTCGAAACAGCAGGACATTTGGATGTGAGCTCCATGAGCCCAGAAGGTACAGCTACCCATATGGCAGATTGAGAATAGTTGGTTGGGTTAACTTAGATTAGCAAATTCAGAGTTAGCTAAGACCTATTGTTGAAATATTAAAAGGTCCTGGTGTATTTAGTATTTGAGAAAAGGGCTGCCATGGGTTTCAGGATGCAGCTAAGACAAGCCAGGCCTCCTGGCCTAGGGCCAAGCCCTGGTAGCTGCCCCACCAGATCTACAGGCCTTCAGCTAAGGACAGTCAGGGCTGCTGGCCTCCTGCCAGGCTGCTCCATTGGCTTAATATAGTAGCTTATAGTTATTAATAAGTATATGTGTTAACTAAGTTTCAGTTTCAGACAGTATATAATTATACTGATAGAATTCTAGTCAATGCAATAGTTAGAGGTGGGAAAACACACTTAAGAAATATTAAAATTTCCCTATTTGCAGGTGGCTTGTTGTTTCTACAGTACAAAGAATCTACAAAAAAAAAATCTTCAAACAAGTGAACTCAGTGAAATATAAAGTATAAGGTCTGTAAAGCACAAGATCTGTAAAGTCACTAATGAAAATATACTTCTATATTCCTGGAGTAAACACTGGCACACAAACACAAGTCACACAATAATCCTTTAAATCACGTAAAAGGAGTGGAATACTTACATATTGTCAGGGTTGGTGCTGGTCTTCACAGAAACTAGATGCACCTGGAAGATAAGCTCCTGTCATGCCTGTCAGGGATTGTCTTGATTACTTTAATTGTTGTGAAAAGCGTCATCTTAATTGTGGGCGGCACCATTCCCTGGGCAGGGAATTCTGAACTGTGCAAATGGAGGAAAGGAAGCAAACAGCAGACAAGCTCCTCCTGCTTTTGCTCTATGCTTTTGACAGTAGACACAATGTGATAGATCAGCTGCTTTGAGCTCCTGCTGTCTTCATTTCCCATTATGATGGTCCATAGCTAGGACTGTGAGCCAAAATAAACGTTTCCTTTTAAGATGCTCCATCAGGATATTCCACCACAGCAGCAGAAAAAGATACTTTTACAGAAATGAAACTGTCAAAACATGTGCAGGATTTATTTGTTGAAAGCTGCCCGGTGCTGATAGAGGAAAAATCTGAAAATAAATACATAGATATGCCATATTTGTGCATTGAAAACCCAACATAGTCAAAATGTCAATTTTTCTCTGAATTTGCATGTGGCTTTAAGTTAATTTGTCTCACAGTCCCTGAATGGCTTCTATGAATTTAGCCAAAATGATTCTGAGATTTAATGTGGAAATCAGAATATTAGCTAAAGCAGTTCTGAAAAAGAGTAAGATGGGAAGGATAAAAAATTGATTCAATTTTTCTGTGGAAACTAGACAACAAGATGAAAGTGTGACCCCCAACATGTCTCATACCTGACTACAAAAAAAAAAAAAAAAGAACTCAGAATGAAAAGTGTAGGCTATCAGAGGGAAGAATAAGAGAAAAATCATAGAATGTAGAGCAGGGGCAAGGCTTCAGATGTGGTGCCTAAAGCACAACCCAAAACAAGAAAGCTGAACCTGATTAAGATCAGTATCCTTTACTGTCTTGTTGAGAAAAATCAGAAGATAATCCTATGGAGTGAAAAGAAATAGAAAACTATGGATCTGGGCTGAAAAGTTGACTCAGTGGTTAAAAGCATTCCTGCTTTTCCAAAGGATCTATGTGTAGTTATGAGTACTCACATCAGGCTGCTTATAGCCACCTGTAACTCCAGCCCCAGAGGACCTAATGTCTTCTGGCCCGCAAGATCACCAGCATCCAAATGCCCATATTCACACACTCACACACACACACACACACACACACACACACACACACACATGAGACACACACAGACAGACACACACCCCCACATACAAATAAATAAATGAAATAAATAAAATATTAGAAGAATAAAAAGTATGTATCTTGCAAAAGACTGGCATTTAAAACATGCAAATAACCTCCACATACAGTAACAAAATTCACAGTCCATTTCATAGATGAACAAAAGACATGAAGGCGTATGTCCGTGATTAGGCTGTGTAAATAAATGTTCAAGTGTTGAACTGTACGATGCTCAGCAGCATAATCAATAAAATGATGTAGTCCAGCCACATGAGGTACCCCCAAGCCTATTAGGATGCTTAGGTTAAACAATAATAAAGGAATGCTGTGAAATGATGGGATACAAAAGCAGAGGGTTGGGCTTACTGAAAGGATGGAGAGGAGCCAGCTGAAGAGAGGAAAGGGAAAGCCAGGGGCTTGCGGGAAGGTAAACAAATAAGAAGAAAGTCAAATGATACATATGTATGAAGATGTCATGGTGGAACCCATTACTTTATATACCGAACTAAAAAAATAGATGAGGGAAAAAATACAATATTGCCTCTTCATTTAATACAATAAAACATAATGACATCTAATGGTGGTGGTGCAGAGAAAGTGGCTCATGCACATTGCTGGTGAAGTGTGCGCCATGGTACAGTCACTTTACACAATAATCAGGCAGTTTCCTAAAGGCTAGACTGCTCTCCGGGCATTTTCTCCACAGAAATGAAAACATGTTTGCAGGATTGTCTATAGAGCCTTTGTGAGTGACAGCACAGAAAGGATGCTGTCCAGATATCCTTCACCAGGTGGAGGTACTGGCTCTCTTGTCTGTGGCATACTTATTTTACTTGGCATCAAGTCTCCAAGCTGTGTTCGTATTGTGTCACATGGTGCGGCTTCCTTGCGTTCCTATTGTGTCACATGGTACGGCTTCCGTACTTTTAAGGGCTGACTCACATGCTGATGCACTTTTCTCACTAAATTCTACAGGCATTTAGTCCCTTTTCCACATTTGTCTGTTTTGAATAAACATGGACACACACACACACACACACACACACAGATATATATATATATATATATATATATATCTGAGATTCTACTTTCATCCAAATTCTCATCTTGTCTTCCATTTTCATGGGAACATATTTGTTTCTGTTTCCAAAACAAACAAAACATAAAACTCCACCACAAACAACAAAAAAAGCAGGGCTTGTTTTGGAATAGAAAGTCTCTGTTAGAAGTGTGCCTTTCCTAACTTCCTTAATCTTCAATGACTAGACACCAGTTCTTAAAATTTTAGTTTTACTACCTTTAAGTTTTTATTTTTTTTAAAGCAAACAACAGATCCCTTTATCTGTTGTGTAAGACTGTAAAAATTAATGAATACATGGCCTTCTCCTCCTTCATGAGACCCTGAACTCACTTCTTCAGGAGACATTCCACAGAACTCAGTCCTTGAAAAATATCAAAACATGCATAGCTGGCTGCTTTGTTTTCACTCCCCCCTGATCCCTCATTTTCATTCCCCACTTGCATCACCACCTAACTTAACACTCTTTGTTCCTTAATCTCCACCTGCAGCTGGCTGTCGCCTGGTGGGCTAAAAAAGCTACTCCTTTGTGCCCCCACTTTTTTGTAGCTGCTTGTGTACTTAAAGGGCCTGAAAACCAGTTTACAGTGTTCACTCCTCTACGGAGGTAGTAGAACCCCGGTGCGTCGGCCTAAATAAACCTCTTGTATATTGCAAGGAATATGGGACTTTGGTGGTCTCTGGGCATCAGGTTTCTGGGAGCCCCCTCGTGGGTTCAACAATTGATACTTACTGTATTTTAAAGTAAAATTGAGAAAATCAGAGTTACTAACATATGTAAAATAATAATACCATACTCATATGTTAACAGAAATAATATGATTATATTTTTAAATCTATTTTTGTGCAACAAATATAATCAGGGAAAGCAACATTGTCTTTCAGGTTTATAAATCTGTTTAGAAAACAGCAGTCATTCAGGTAAAATGTGTCTTTTTTGTTTGAAGTATATGAAAAACAAGACAGATCCACAGACGCAACTAGACAATGAGAAAGTGTTTCATGACCATGTGATATTATTTGTAGATACTGTTCTTTGATACTAAACCAATGACTTACAAATAGTTTCATAAGATTAACTGACATATGGTTTGTGAGACTATATCGATACCTTTTTATTTTTATTCTTTCACACAAAATCCATTACTGATCTTGTATTTTGTTTGGCTATTTCCATACATGATTGACTGACCATTTATAAAATATTGATTTACTGAATTAAATAAATCTAAATAGTGGATCATTTCAACCTATACTATTAACAAATTCTACTTGTTAATATTATCAGTCTTATCAGAAAGTTCTTGCAGTGACTCTATCAAGATTGTGGTGGGAGAACTACATTTCCTAAGTTATAAAGAGAAGTGGTGTGTGTGTGTGTAACTGAACTTTTTAAAATTATTAAATATCTATTTATTGATAACTATATTCACTTATTAAAAATATAAACACTTACCTACTAATCATACAAATTCTTACAATTCCTTTGACCTATCCAATAACCTATTGATAACTGTTACAACTATTTTCCTAACCTTTTGGAAGGATACAGTCTTTGGGGCAGGTCCTCAATTGTCAGAAACATAGTCTCTGGGGTAGACCCTTTAACACACTTAGCAGTCTTTTTTTCTGGAATATCTCAGATGTAGATCTGTCAGGGTAAATTGCAGTCTCACCTTAAATAAGGCTTGAGGCTTTCTTCTCTCTGGGAGACCTCAGCCAACTGTAGGCCAACTTATTTCCTTCATGTATCAGCAACTCTGCCACTCTGCCTCAGTCTTTAAAGCTGGCCACAGTTTCCTTTAGGCCACTGTTCGGACAGGTCAAACCCCTCTAGGCAAAAGCTGAGCCACAGGGTTAGTTCTTGGCCTTTTTCTGTCTTGCTGAGGCTTTCTCTGCTCACCAGCTTCTTTCTGCCTCATGGGGATCCGGCCATCAGTTCACCAGCACTTTCTCCATTAGGACTCACTAGCATCGGAGCTCTCTAGCATGGGGCTGTCTTGGCTCCATCCACTTGTCCTTAAAGAGGATCTCTCCTTATTCTACCTGTTTCAGCTTAATTTGGGCTCTGCCCACTTAGCAGCTGAAAACAATACCAGGCCAAATACCTTGTTTTTATTTCATTAAGTCTTTCCTGTTTTTCCTGGCTTCAACCTTGTTTTTAGTCCATTAAGTCTTTCCTGTTTTTCCACAAGCTGATAAGCTAATTGGTCACAGCCAAGTTGATCATCATGCCCTGAATTAAGAGACTGTATCAGAAATCCCTAGATATTTATTAATCTAACTCCCTATGTGTGTGTGTGTGTGTGTGTGTGTGTGTGTGTGTGTGTGTGTGTAGTGAAAGTGCTATCAAGGACTGCAGAGACTCTTAACCTGTTTTCCTTGAAACGATAACCTCTCTTCATTTTGGTGTTCAAGAAAATGTTTATCTAACAAAGCAGTCAGAAAAATGATGGATCATCATTTTTTCAAGGTATGCCAGTGCTCCGTGGACATAGAAGCTGTTTTGACATGTGACTCAAACACACCACAAGGCCATCCTGGAAGATAGCCATCATATTTTGGCATGCAGCAAATATGTGGTAGGAAGTCGAGTTGATATGTAATAACATTAATAGTTTTTGGCTGCCCCAATGAGAGCCTTCTATTATGGACAAAACTGGTGTGGCAGTGAATGCACTGTGACATTACTACCCAGCCCTACCACCCCTAGGGCTTTTGTATCCTCACTGGAAATGTTACTGATGAGAATGTTATAAAAACGGTGTTTACCTCACACAATCCCTGAGCAAGCCTTAATGTCCCTCCAACACTAAGAAGACAGAATGTGACCACCTAGCTTTAACACCACTGAATTAATGTACTTGTGCTACAAATCTGGAAAAGAGCTTAATTTATGATTCCTTTTAGCACAATAATAAGACTATAGTGTTTGCTCAACAAAACTTATCTCATTGTATCTGAGAAACGCAGTTGTTACCCAGGGTGATAAGCCCTGAAAATAAAACAGGAAAAGATTAAGGCAAATAGAATTTATCAAAGTACCTACATAATTGAATATAAATTTTATATCTGGAAGTGACATTGCCATTTGTTAACTGCGATGTCTTAAAGGACCTGACTATCTTTTGCTGGTATGTGATATCTTCTAACAAATTCTGCTTGATCAATATAATTTGCATTTTAAAACCTGGCATGTCTACAATTACAGCTACTTTTACATAGGTACACTCACTGAACACAATAGAAAATAGTATCACCAGGTATGTATTTCTGCCCCAGAATACTGAGAGATCAATCTCCATTCTACATTCCCCTAGGTTGACATTCAGAGAAGCACCTAGTACCACAGGCAATGAATGACAGGAAAGCGTAGCTACTTATTTCACATTAACGGCAACCCAACCATTGCCCTATGATTGAAACAGAGAAACTCGAGACTCAGAGAGAACTGATTCCCTTGCCAAAGTAAGAGCACTAAGAGTTTAAGGGACTTAATCATGACAAATTCTGTAACTGACCAGAGAGAGTGGAGACCATACAGATCAAAGCAGATGGCTCCCGTCCTTAGATCTGTAAGTGGAGTTACTGTTTATGGGTGCAGACAAGTCTCTCTTGTGATGTGACATTGCATGAGAAACTGACAAAAGAGCTCCTCGGATGCACCCATCTCTGTGCTGGATCTGTGAGCTGAGTCACCGGGACAGATAGCCCTCCACTCCAGCCGCAGAGCTAAGAGTCAAGGCTTGACAATGAACTTCAGTGTCTGGGACAGCTCTTACCTTCGCTTAATATTGTGACTGACATGGGATCTGGAAGGTGCTCCTGGGCATTTGTCAGGGAAGTCTTGTAGGGATAGGTGAAACAAGCATGAGAATGTGTGGAAAGATCCTCTAGACTTTGAAGCCTGGAGGTCTCGGTATGTCTCAAACCTTGCATTTCTGAGTCACTCATCTTGAAGGGTAGGTTGCCTTTTTTTTTTTTCAGGATCTCATAAAAAAAAAAAATCAAGCCTAATATACATTCCACCAAGAATTCACTTAACCTCACAGGAATTTTGAGGAAAGAAAACCACTTTTTATTCTTCATTGGTTTTATTTATGAAAGTTCTCTGCAAGTATCATTTCATCCCTGAAATGCCACAGAGATAACTAGCTTTCCAGCTCCCTGCTGCCTCATAACTGCTGTGTGTGTTTGTTGAGGTGTTTGTGCACACATGGATGCCATAGCCAGTATATAGTGGTCAAAAAATATCAGTAGGAGTAAGGTCTCTCTTTCCATTTTGTGAGGACTGAGAATTGAATTCAGGTCAATCAGTCTTGGCAGCAGGTGCTTTATCCAATGAAAAATCTTATCAGTCTCCTACTTTTCTTGTAAAGAGAAATAGTCTTGATATGTGGCCCAAGATGACTTTGAATCCTCAATCCTCATGTCTCAGATTCTGAAATAGCTGGGATTACAAACTTGTACCACAGCACGTTTGTCTGTCTTAGACAAGGACTATGGGGAAGTCAGAGTCAAATAATCCTTACACTTCTGGCTGCTGGGGACCTGTGGTAAAATAGTTTTAAAAAAGATCGAGGAAAGGGAGACAATTTAGCTGTGTTTCAATTGTTTAATAAATTCTTGTCCTAAGTCAGGCAAAGTTCTGGAAACTGGAAATACAGCAACGAAAAAACACAGAGAAATTCCATATTACTCCGGGAATCCAAAAATAGGTGAGAATAAATCAGTGTGTATGCTTGTGATAAGAATTGTGTGTAAAAAAGCTAAGGTGTAAGGCATTGCTGAAGGGCATGGTTTGCATGTATATGGTGGTCAAATGAGTATTTTAAAAAAAGAGATGATGTTAAGACTAGTGCGGCTAACTGGGCGGTGGTGGCGCACGTCTTTAATCCCAGCACTTGGGAGGCAGGTGGATCTCTGTGAGTTCGAGACCAGCCTGGTCTACAAAGTGAGTCCAGGACAGCCAGCAATATACAGAGAAACCTTGTCTTGAAAACCAAAAAAAAAAAGTCTAGTGCGGTAGAGGAGTGGAGATCAACAGAACCTGCTGGTGTAGTTTTGGGAAGCTATGGAAACTGCTCATTCAGTGTTTGGGGCTATGGAGGCTGATGGTACAATGTTGGCATGCCGTAGACGTTGCTTATACAGTGTTAGTGGGCTGTGGAGGCTGCTGGTGCAATGTTGGGGAGTTGTGGAACCTGCTCATACAGAGATGGGGAGCTGTGGAAACTGCTGGTACAGAGTTGGGGAGCTGTGGAGTCCTCTTACAGGATGCTGGGAGTTCCTAAGGTCGTTGATACTGTGTTTCTGGCCTGGGAGCGGAGTGCTATCTCCTTATGAGAGGAAATGCAAAAAACTCCATCCAGTTGGTGTAGAAGCAGGCAAAATAAAGCAACCAAGAGCCTATAATGTAGAGGAGCCCTGGGGACCACAGTTCGACATGTGCAAGTTAAATTTCAGTCCTTGCATAAAATCCTCAGATGGTTTTGAACACAAGAATGATGTGTATGGGTTGAATTTTAAAATAACCTAGTTGTTCTGAAGAAATCAGCGCACTGTGCCCAGTGCAAAGGTAAATAAGGTTTCAGCAATCACACGGGAGACTTTGCAGTAAGAAGAAATCAAAGTTTTAATAAAATTTAGAGTATAGTTAACAGGATTACATAATCAGATGTAATGGGTGGTTGTTAGAAAGATGTATAGTCAAACCTATTATGAAAACTTTATCCAGGAGACCAAAGAAAGGGATGCAGGTACACTTAGAAGAGGCAGGTACGTGAGTTTGGTTTGTCTTGGTGGTGCTGATGAGGAGCGGTCAGAGGAGGAGGGTTGGTTTAGTATGACATTCCAATTAGCAATTGGGAGTACAGACCAGGTGAATAACTACATGTCAGCCCAAGATTACTAGTGGCAGACTGAGCTGCACTCAGGGTGGCTTAGGTGGTAAATAGCAGTGGGTGCAAAGAACAGCAGGAAGAAACACAAGGAGGCCCTCAACCATTCTGAGAGTTGCTCCCTGTTGGGATTTTCCTCATTTGTCTGGGTGTCTTAGAACTGGGCATTTTCGCCTGTGCCAATTAGTTTGAGGGTTTCTCCCACTTCATCTTCTAGTAGATTTAGTGTGACCGGCCTTATGCTAAGGTCTTTGATCCACTTGGACTTAAGTTTTGTACAAGGTGATAAATATGGGTCTAACTTCATTCTTTTACAAATGGACATCCAGTTGGACCAGTACCATTTGTTGAAGATGCTGTCCTTCTTCCATTGTGCCAAATCCATTCTTTGTCAAAAATTAGGTGGCCATAAGTGTGTGGGTCTATTTCTGGATCTTCAATTCGACTCCATTGATATACTGGTCTGTTTCTATACCAATACCATGCTGTTTTTAGAACTATTGCTCTATAGTACAGCTTGAAATCTGGGATGGTGATACCTCCAGATGTTTTTTTATTGTACAGGATTGATTTAGCTATTCTGGGCTTTTTGTTGTTCCATATGAAATTGAGACTAGCTCTTTCCAAGTCTATAAAAAATAGTGTTGGTATTTTGATAGGAATTGCATTGTGTATTGAATCTATATATTGCTTTTGGTAGGATGGCCATTTTTATTATGTTGATCCTACCAATCCATGAGCATGGAAGATCTTTCCATATTCTAAAGGCCTCTTCCATTTGGTTAGAGTTACCCCCAGGTATTTTATGTTGTTTGTGGCTATTGTGAAGGGGGTTGTTTCCCTTATTTCTTTCTCAGCCCATTTGTTTGTTGTATAAAGAAGGGCTTCTGATTTTTTTGAATTAATTTTGTATCCAGCCACTTTGCTGAAGGTGTTTATCAGCTGTAAGAGTTCTCTGGTGGAATTTTTGGGGTCGCTTATGTATACTATCATATCATCTGCAAATAGGGATAATTTGACTTATTCATTTCCGATGTTTATCCCCTTCATCTCCTTTAGTTGTCTTATTGCTCTAGCAAGAACTTCAAGTACTATATTGAAGAGATATGGTGAAAGTGGACATCCTTGTCTTGTCCCTGAGTTTAGAGGAAATGCTTCAAGTTTCTCTCCATTTATTTTGCTGTTGGCCACTGGCCTGCTGTATATTGCCTTTATTATTTCTAGGTACGGCCCTTTTATGCCCGTTCTCTCCAGAACTTTTAGCATGAAGGGGTGTTGGATTTTGTCAAATGCTTTTTCTGCATCTAGCGAGATTATCATGTGTTTTTTTTCCTTCATCTTGTTTATACGGTGGATGATGTTGATAGATTTTCATATGTTGAACCATCCCTGCATCCCTGGGATGAAGCCTACTTGATTATGGTGTATGATACTTTTGATGTGTTCTTGAATTCGGTTTGCTAGTATTTTATTAAGTATTTTTGCATCTATGTTCATGAGGGAGATTGGTCTGAAGTTCTCTTTCTTTGTTGGGTCTTTGTGTGGTTTAGGAATCAGGGTGATTGTGGCCTCGTAGAATGAGTTTGGCAATGTTCTTTCAGATTCTACTTCCTGAACAGAACACCAAAAGCTCAGGACTTGAGATCAACAATCAATAAATGGGACCTCATGAAATTGAAAAGCTTCTGTAAGGCAAAGGACACTGTCATTCGAACAAAACGGCAGCCTGCAAACTGGGAGAAAATCTTCACCAACCCCACATCTGACTGACAGAGGGCTAATATCCAAAATTTACAAAGAACTCAAGAAATTAAATGCCAAGAAACCAAATAATCCAATCAAAAAATGGGGGACAGAGCTAAATAGAGAATTCACAAAGGAGGAATCCCTAATGGCTGAGAGACACTTGAAGAAATGCTCAACATCCTTAATCATCAGAGAAATGCAACTCAAGACAACTCTGAGATTCCATCTCACACCTGTCAGAATGGCTAGGATCAAAAACTCAAATGACAGCACATGCTGGCAAGGGTGTGGAGAAAGGGGTACCCTACTCCACTGCTGGTGGGAATGCAGGCTTGTGCAACCACTATGGAGGCCAGTCTGGTGATATCTTAGAAAACTTGGAATAGCTCTGCCTCAGGACCCAGCCATACCACTTCTGGGTATACACCAAAATGCCTCTTCACGGAATCATAAGGAAGTTTCCTCATCTATGTTTATAGCAGCCTTATTTGTAATAGATAGAAACTGGAAACAACCCAGATGTCCCTCAACCGAAGAATGGGTTAAAAAACTGTGGTACATCTACACAATGGAATATTATTCAGCTATCAGGAACAATGAAATCCTGCAATTTGAAGCCAAATGGATGGAACTAGAAAAGCTCATCCTGAGTGAACTAACTCAGACTCAGAAGGACACATATGGCATCTATTCACTTATAGTAGGATTTTAGCTATATAGTAGAAGGTATCAATACTACAACTAACACACCAAAGGGAACTTGGACATAGACTTCCTATTTTTAATTTTTATTTATTTTTTATATATTAGTTATATTTTTTTCTATTTTTTAGTCTTTTTTATCTATTGTATGCTTATTGATTTGTTTGTTTAGTAGTTCTGTCTCACAGGCAACGAGACACTTTTCACTGCTGGTACTGCTTCGTAGATACCCAATGAATGAAGAGACTCTTGGCCCTCATACGACCTCTCAACTGAGAGGAGGGACTGTTATATAAGGACACCCCACCCCAGAGAAATGGGATGGAAAGGTTAGGAGGT
Organism: Lophiomys imhausi; assembly: GCA_907164525.1. Classification (NCBI taxonomy): domain Eukaryota; kingdom Metazoa; phylum Chordata; class Mammalia; order Rodentia; family Muridae; genus Lophiomys; species Lophiomys imhausi. The sequence continues at coordinate 3,471,743 of CAJQZJ010031819.1, forward strand.
AAAGAAAAAAAATGAAATGTGATGTTTCGGCCTTTTACTACTAACTGTCATAAACTATTTAGGATAATTAAGAAATGGAAACTAATGGTTATGCAAGTCATTCTGTTAGGTACTATGACAGCCTATTATAGTTACTTGCTAAGCTAATCAGAAATAAACCTGCTAAGAGACAAGCAACATCTGCTTACCCTAATATAAGAGATAGATAGGGCCTCTTCAAAAACCTCAAGAGATCTGCAGAATATGGCATTCAAAGATGTTTTCGTAACTTTAGATTTTTTTATATCAAGACATATCAACTCCTGACAGCACCCCCTATTCTCCTCCAAGTAGAAGATGAGCATCGAAGAATCTCCAGTGGGAGATGATTGAATTAGTCACAAGCCTATCTCTTGGTAGGAAAAGCCCCTTGCTCCAACTGTAGACAGAATGCTGTCCACAAAGGACAAAACCTGGAAGCAGGTAAGTTGACAGCCTAGCTCTGCCAAGACAGGGTAGGTAAGTCCTTCATAACCCCTGCTCTACAATCAATGTCTGTCAGAGAAACAGGGCCAAATGACTGAAGATAGATGCTATAATGTATGGAGAGAAAATGGGAACTGTCCAGGTAGCCACTGGTATGTCATTTCTTAGTTTGGGAAGCTGCAGGCCTTGTACTTCCTATAAAATCAGATATATTTATCCCTCTCAGGTCTCTGAGGTGATTGAAGAACAGATAGATAAAGTCTCATAATTAAATTTTGAGTTGTTTAGGAGTCAAGAGAGTGTTATACATCTAAGAAGATACTTTTAAAATTGTGTTGCAATTAGTATGAATGTTGAGTCAGATATAGAGCTTTAAACTCATGGAGATGGTTAGATATTAGAATGCTAAAGTCAGGTACCAAATACATATGGACTGGTCATTGGGAATGTACGTTAAGCCATATAACCCTCATAACTGTGGCCTAATTACCTCTGTTGTACTGTATTGTATTTATTATTATAAGAGAAAGAGCCATTTGTTGGACTGAAAGTGGAAACTGTAGGGGGAAATAAGATATACTTTAAACTTAAAAGAAAAAAAAGGGAAGAGGATGGGGGGTTGAGGGTGGGAGGGTGGGACTGGAGTGGGGAATAGGGAGGGGACTGCGATTGAGATGTAACTTGAAGAAATAAAAAATAAAGGAAAAAAAAAAAGAACTGGTCATTTTCTCCTATTGGAGACTCTCCTGAAATCTATTTAACATCTCCATTACATCCAATCCTTTTACATGGTAAGTGCTGCCGTTATGACTATGCCAGAGTAGACAATTCAGATTCAATATTAAATAAGAAAGTTGTTAGAATTAGGTAAGTGCCGAGAGCCTACTATATATAGTTTATTGTTGTAAGTACTTAATTCATAATTTGGGATAATATAGAAGGATAATGAAGTAATGCTTGAAGTGATAAGCTAGACCATACCATTAAAATATTAATGAAAATTGAATCAATTCTTAGTTTTCAACAATATTTGCTTTTCATTTTCTTCTTTTTTGAAATTGGGACTTTTAAAAAGGCAGTGATAATAATAATAATAATAATAATAATTTTCAACATACCTGAGTTAATTAATTAGTTTTTAAAAGCTTAATTATATAGAACAGCATTTTAATACAAATGATTGAAATATACAATAAGTATTATTTTTTATATTTTAACTTTAAAACAATTCCATCAGAAGAAAAAAAAAACTGAGTCATTATCTTGTGGTGGCTCAGAGTGGCCACAAAGTCACTACGTGGCTGAAGCTCCCTCTGAACCTTTGATCCTCTTGCTTCTGTCTCCTCAGTGCTGCAATTGCAGACCTGTGTCACCACACCCTGAACACCCTAATTTCACTTCAAATATCAACTTAATTTGTTCTGGAAGAGCCAGGCTTTGCCTACATTCCTTTTGTTGTACTAAATAGTTTAATATAACCTACAAACCACATTGCATATAAAAATTGGATTAAGTAGCATTTTGAAGCATATGAAAAACAATTAAGAACACACCTACTGTGAGAATTAAAACAGAACTGGGCAGAGTGGTGTACACATTTAATCTCGGAACTTGGGATGGAGAGGCAGGCTCATCTCTGAGGAGTTTGGGGGTAGCCTGGTCTACACAGTGAGTTCCACAACAGCCAGGGCTACACCGAGTAACTTGTCTTGAAAACAAACAAACAAACAGACAGACAGACAGACAAAAAAGAATTAAAACAGAAAGTCTTTCAGGAAATTTTATGTTTTCTCCAGTATAATATAATGAGATGACACTCATCATTCCTAGCTTTATTTTTATCATCTTCTAATACATAATATACAGAAAGCCCAGGGTAATCCATTACAGGCATATCAGAGCTACAAAGCTGTAAGATCTAAAGCCATGCTCATACAGACTTTTGCTGTATACAAATTCCAAGCATTTGGTTTTCATATTCACTGAATGTGGGGTGCCCACTGTTCATAGTACTCCATGAATCTCTTTGTCATCTTCGGGCAGTCTGAGATGATCCTGAGAAGGCTGTTAGGTGATATGCAATAGTGTACAAAGACAATCACTGGCCCGTGTCCATCAACATGCAGGGGTTTAAAAGATCTGTGATTTGCAATACGTCCACGGCAAAGGATGAATGTAACAAATTTGGTGGTGGGGGGGAACCCAATCTTTACAAAGAAGGTATTTTCTTTCCCAAGTAAACCTGTAGTTTAAGTTAGACTGCAAGGATTAAACCTGGTGATTTTTGGAGGGGAAGAATCTTTTCTTTTTTCTCAGCTGATTCCCCCACAGGGAGGTGGCAGTTTAGATTTTAAAAGACTAAACGACCCTGGGCACTTCATCACAATCTACTTAATTTCCTAGGATTCCTGGCTAGAAAACAATGCTGTTTCATAAGTGCACACCCAGAGTTCACAGGATAACCTGAATCCGTGCTCCAGCTAAGCAGTAGAGTGGAAAAGCCAGGGTTCCGGCTCACAAGAGCCAAGCTTCCGTGTGGCTCCATCATGAATTTTATGAGTATGAGCTTTTTCCAGGTGCCAGTCTACTTATTGGAGAGAAATGACTACATCAGACAAGATTCTTTAAGAAGTGTCTGGCAGACATGCAAACCAATGCACAATAAGATCATTCAGAATGTAGTCTTTCTTGCACATAATTGAAAACATCAGGGTTCTAAATGCTTCTAGGTTCAGTGGGTCAGGTGCTCAAATTGTCAGGCTCTTCCTCTCTCTGTCCCCCAGTTCTTCCATGTTGTAGAGATGGCCTCTTTTGGTCCTGTTACTGCATTTTATTTGTTTTGATCAGGCTTTTTTTCCCTCTGTTTTTGATAATTTATTTATTTTATTTTATGCACATTGGTGTTCTGCCTGTGTATGTCTGTGTGAGGGTGTCAGATCCCCTGGAATTGGAATTACAAAAAGCTCTGAGGTGCCATGTGGGTGCTTGGAATTGAACCTGGGTCCTTTGGAAGAGCAGCCAATGCTCTTAAACACTGAGCTATCTCTTTAGCCCCAGATTTTCTCTTTTAATCCAGAGACCTCTTAGAAAAGAAAGTTTCCATTCCAAATGCTTATATTAGAAAGAGATCTTGAATGTGATTCCATTGGTTCAGTCTGTTTATATGCTTATGTTTATATAATCAATATTCATTAATTTATTACTAATCATTATTGTATTACTTTAGAACTTGTTCTAGAATATGTTACAGTAATAAAGTGAAAATAAAAACGAAGTCCCCTGTTTATAAAGTCTTCATTCTCATAAGATGGTTAGACATAGCCTTACATGTGATTTAAAAATGTTATGCTTTTTATTCTTATCATACTACACAGATAAAGAAAGCAAGGGTATGGCATAGAGTATGCTGAGGGGCTGTTTTGCACACTATACCTCAGTCTTTGCTGATACATAACGTGTTTGAGAGAGAATCAACAAGTTTTGAATATTTGCCTGCTTCTCAGGGTGAAGAACAGCTCAGGTGGGATGAGCCTGGAAGAGGTGTAAGGCATCAGGATGGGAAGGGGAAACTGACGGATCTTATTTTAACTCAACTCAAAATCTGGAGAATTGTGATCAGCCACGCATTGAAAGAATCATCTATCGTGAGTCTACAAATGTTGCTGTTGTTGCATAGACAAAAGGTTGTGGGGGCTAAGACAAGACAGGATAAGATCACTAGAAGGGAATTGCTTCAATGGCCTGGATGGGGAGAGTGATGATTTCCACAGAGCTGCCAAAGAGAAACAGTCAGATTCAGAAGAAATTCTGAAGGTGGAGTCAACAGAGATGGATTAAATATCCTTCAGAAAGAGCAAAAATCATAAATCATGATTGTAATGAAATAAATGTATACACCTACGTGAAGGACACTGTTCCGTATCATATAGTTGTGTTAACAATGACTTCTGCAGTTCTGCTAGGACTAAGAAATAGATGAATGTTCCTCCCTCAGGGTTAGGGCTGGGCATTGGAGGTACCGTCTCAACCACAATCACAGAAGTGAAGTAGAGTATCTCAGACAAACCAACAGCAAGCAACCACGGTGCTGCTAGTGAAAGCAGAAGTAGACACTAGACACAAAAGATTGCAGAAGTTGTCTAGCAAGAACTTTCTGAAGCTTCCCTTCAGCTCTGTAGGAGTACTGCTTTTCCCCTTAGAAACAAATAGTTTGGTCAATTAGTCAGAATGGTGGTGCACACCGCAATTCCAGCACTTAGGGGTTGGGGGCAGGAAGATCAAGGCCACCCTCAGCTACATAGACAATTCAGTCAAATCTGGACTATATGAGACCTTGTCTTTAAAAAATAAAACAAATAAATAAACCCTGTCTGTATCATTCACCCAATGTCTTACTCTCAGGCCTAGGACATCTATAAATGGGGCTCTCTCCAGGACTAAGAATGCTATTTGGGATTATGGCCCCTAGTCACAGGATTGGTGAAAGCATTAACAAGAATGCAGTGGGAGAGTTAGGGAAAGAGTTGAGACTCCTCGGTTATCTTTTCCCTCCTTGAACTTTCTCTCAGTGTCCCTCCTTCTCTGGCCATCCCCTTAGCTGACCTGCGGCATTAGTGTATGCTTAGGTGCTTGGTCTCTCTGGAATTTCCTCTTTACTTCAGTCACTGCATCCACAAGTTTTGTAAGATGTGATTCTAGCACCAGAAACTCTTCACATAGTTCCCTCAATATTCCATATATTACACAGTTCCTCCTGGGGGATTCCCAGGTCCTTGTCAAGGTTCCAGGTTGTTGAACCTACCTTCTTCTTTACAGCATGTTGAACTGCAGCATGCATCAAAGGCAATATATTTTTTCTAGCCCTTAAAATTAAAGATATTTTCATTTTTTAAATTGCTATTAATTCATTGAGAATTTCAGCAATGCATTTTGGATACATTTGCTCTCCATATCTCCTCCCAGATATATCCATACCTCCGTATCTACCTTCCCTACTTTGTGTTCTTTTAAATTCTTTTTCTTTTCTTTCAAACAACATCCAACTCTTTCTTTTCTTTTAAATCACATCCAATTTGTTCTTCCTATATACTTCTTCTGGATGTGGGGCAAATCTAACTCTGGTTGACCAGGGAGGCACATCCTTAAGGAAAACTGACTCTCTTTCCTCCAACAACCAGCTGCCTACAGCTCCTCAGTTAGAGGAGGAGCCTCGTAACCCCCTTCCATTCTATGCAGGATTGTTCCTCGGCTTGATCTTGTTCAGGTCTCATGCAGCAACACTCTAGCTTGTGCCAGGTTGACACATAATTAGCTGGACTGCAACCACAGATTCTGTGAGACCAGAAATGCAATCAGTGGTCCTGACGTGACCAGAAAACACTGTTTTGCTTCAGTTCTCCCTTACCTCTGGCTCCTACAATCTTTCTTCCCCCTATTCTGTGATGGTCCCTGAGCCTTGAGGGCAATGGGTATAATATAAATATTCCACTTACTCTCTGCATTTTGGTAAGCTGAGAGTTTCTGTATCAACTATCACCTGCTCCCCAAACTGCTTCCTCTGTTGGGATCTGAGGGCTGCACTAATCCATGATAGATACAAATCTAGAGGGCACTTTGACACGATGTTCATTTAGCAGAATAAGAGTGGTATGTTCTCCCCAGGGGACTGTGAGCTTCCAAATCACTGTGTTCTTGACCACATTTACATTACCAGGTAAATGTGGAGAGGATGTTAAACCTAATCTGAAAACAATTGTTTCTCAAAACCATTTGTGCTAATATTATACCCATAGCTTACCATTTGGATGAATAAGATAGTGGATGACCATTCCCCACACAGCAGCTAGCACCTTTCAATATTATGAAAGCTAACCAGCCACTAGTACAAACTTGATTACTCCAATACAAAAGGCGCAATTTTAGAAAAAAAGTGATCAAGGAGAAATCAGTAATACAGAGAAGTACTGTTCATATCTGAGGGTTAGTTTCTTTAAGAGTAAAATTTACTTACAGAGTAGTAGGTTTCCATGTGGCTTTTTTCATAATCACCCCCCCCCCATTTTAGTTCACTCTTATCTCCATCCTTGCCTAAACCTTTTAGTAAGGGTGCAAGAATTGCTGATGGAAGACTCCAGACTGAAATAGTATGCAAAAACAGAGAGTGCTTATTCTACAGAAACAACTAGCATGCAGGGACCAACCATTCATACAAAGTGGCAACAACATGAGAGGAGCTCACAGGCTCCTTTTTTTTTTTCCTTGTTATTTTATTTCAGTTATAGAGGGACATGCTGATTAGGAAAATATGAGAGTGAAACCCCAAAGAACCCAAAGTAAAGCTATCTCTATGCCCACATTTTAAACATAACCATGATTGATTTCCTAGTATATGTCTGTTGGATTTTTTAAAAAAATATTTATTTATTACTTTAAGTTACATCTCTATCACAGTCCCTCCCTTAACTCCTCCAGGCCCTGCCCTCACACAATCTCCCCCTTCTCCAAGAACCCATAATTCTTTTTTTAAAAATTAGACCATAATTGTGAAAAGTATAAGGTATAACATACATTCCTAATGTCCAGTCCATACATATTTGACAACTGACAGTAATATTCTATTATTTATCTACATGAGTTTAAAGTTCTATACCTAACTCATTTTCAATCCTAACTTGCATTACCAACTTAAAAACATCTTCTTAGATCTAGAACATGCTTTTAATTCCTAGACAGTTTAAAATTTAACTGTGAGACTATAACTATCTAGTCTTCAACCACATCAGAGACCTGACAAGGATAAATATATCTGATTATACAGGAAGTGCAAAGCCAGCACCTTCCAGAACTAAGAAATGACAGACAACTGGATGCCTGGACAATTTCTCTCCATACATTAAAGCTTCTATCTTCAGCCTCTTGGCCCAGGATCTCTTGACAGACATTATTTTTAGAGCAGGGATTATGAAGGACTTGCTTACCCTGTCTTGGCACAGCTAGGCTGTCGACTTACCTGCTTCCAAGTGTTGTCCTTTTCCGACAGCATTCTGTCTACAGTTGAAGCAAGGGATTTTTCTTGTCCAGTGACAGGCTTGCCAGTAATGCAACCATCTCCAAATGGAGATTCTTGGATGCCCATCCTCTACTTGGAGTAGAATAAGAGGTGCTGCCAGAACCTGACATGTTTCAATATCAAAATATCTTAAGTTAAGAAACCTCCTTGGAATGCCAAATTCTACAGATCTTTTGAGGTTTTTGAAGACCACCTATCTATCTCCATGTATTTGGATAAGCAAATGTTGCTTGTCTCTTAGCAACTTGATTTCCAGTTAACTTAGAAAACATCCGTGATAAACTATGTTAGTACCTAACCAAATGACATGTTTGAATGACTATTAGTTTGCATCTCTTAATTATCCTAAATAGTTTGTGACAGGTGCTATCAATGGGCCACAACTTCACACTATATTTTTAAGCATTACCTAGGTACAATACCTTAAAAAGGGTTAAACTTAATTTTGTATCAATATACAAAGATATAAGCACATATTCAATAATATGTCCCTTTTCGTTATAGTTCCAATCTTATGTCTATATCTCATTTTTAAAAATTCTTTTCCCCCCTACATAGGAGACAAGGAAGGACAGAGAAAAGAAAAAGAGAGAAATCCCTGGGTCTAACCTCCAAACCTATTTAACAAGACCATTTAACAACTTGTAACCAATCGCCCTAAATAACAACAAACATCTATAACCCATCAAATGACCAAAGCAGGGAGGAATCACCCACCTCACCTTCTGGGAATGGGACAATGGTCTCTTAAAATTACTTCCCGTTGATTTGGGATATAGGAAAACTGTTTGGGGCCCAAATAAGAATGAAAAAATGGTTAAGCAAATTAATAGTAACATTTGATGTTCAGTCCTTTTGTGATCAGCTATTTAAATGTCCTAAGAAGTTTGTAGTCAGATGCTAAACTTCAGGGTTTTACTAAACTCCTGGTTGGAACAGCCTGTGGGGCTGAACTATCTTAGCCATTTTGAGTTGTTCTGGTTGTAAATTTTTGAGGAAACAACTATTGAGAAAGTCTACGAGGCTGGATCATCTGGGCTACTTGTCTTCTTTGATGTCTGATCCCTTTTCTTCAGAGGTTTCAGTTGTCCAGTTGTCCAGAGTGGGAGGGAGGGAGAAAGGAAGGGAGGGAGGGATAGGGGAGGAGGGAGGAAACTCTTTTTGAGAGGTAACTTGAAAAGACAAACTTTTTTAAAAAGGGGGGGCAACTAAGCTTAAAAATTATAATAAAAATAAAATATAAAATTCTCAAATGATAATTTACCAAAGGTATACCTGTCCTTTTGGCATGAAATGAAAAAAAAAGGTCTTAATTTCAGTTTAGAAAGTTAGACTGCAGAGTGCCAATAGCCCACACACTCTCGGCTATCAGCTTATAAGCTTGTTTCCTATATAAAAAGGATATTTTCATTGTTTGGTTTTACAATGGTAATTAAGAGTCTTAAAAAATTTTAAGTAAATTAAGGGTTACTTCATTTCAACCTGGTTTTCTAACCTCTAAGAGCTGAAGTAATTTGAAGCTAAGGTAAAATATTTGAGAAGGGAGTTTTAGCCCATGCCTTTAACTCCAGCAGAGACAGGAGGATCACTATAGAGTTAGTTGTCTTTTAATTTCTAGAGTTACAAAGAACAGGGTGGTGATGGTCCACACTTTTAACCTCATCACTTGAGAGTCATACACCCTTAATCCCAACTCACTGGAGACAGAAACATGCAGATCTCTGAATTCAAGGCCAGCCTGACACAGAGTAATCTCCAAATAGAGAGAAACTTAGATCCACCGGTAGTGGCACACACCTTTAATAACAACCATCGGGAAGCACATACCTTTTATCCCAATACTTGGAAGCAGGGGCAGGTACATAGGATTTGCAGTGATTTAAGTTTAAAAGCTACTCTCAAAAGGCATGCTGAAATTCAAAGTGAATTGACCTTTGTAATCTTAAAATATATGTATTATCTGCCAGGGACAACTGGACAACTGATCCTAACTCTGTGACACTACTTTTTTTTTTTTTTTTTTGGCAGATAATATCTTTCCTAAAACAAATTGGTTTTTTTGACAATATAAAAATATTATCTTTCCATTGAGATTAAAAAATTCTTTTGATATTTTGGAACTAAACATGCCTAAAAGTGTATATATTTTAAGATTACAAAGGTCAATTCACTTTGAATTTCAGCATGCCTTTTGCAAGTAGCTTTTAAACTTAAATCACTGCAAATCCTATGTACCTGCCCCTGCCTTCCAAGTATTGGGATAAAAGGTATGTGCTTCCCGATGGTTGGGATTAAAGGTGGGTTCTTTGTAACTCTAGAAATTAAAAGACAACTAACTCTATAGTGATCCTCCTGTCTCTGCTGGAGTTAAAGTCATGGGCTAACACTCTCTTCTCAAATATTTTACCTTAGCTTCAAATTACTTCAGCTCTTAGAGGTTTAGAAAACCAGGTTGAAATGAAGTAACCCTTAATTTACTTAAAAATTTTTAAGACTCTTAATTACCATTGTAAAACCAAACAATGAAAATATCCTTTTTATATAGGAAACAAGCTTATAAGCTGATAGCCGAGAGTGTGTGGGCTATTGGCACTCTGCAGTCTAACTTTCTAAACTGAAATTAAGACCTTTTTTTTTCATTTCATGCCAAAAGGACAGGTATACCTTTGGTAAATTATCATTTGAGAATTTTATATTTTATTTTTATTATAATTTTTAAGCTTAGTTGCCCCCCCTTTTTAAAAAAGTTTGTCTTTTCAAGTTACCTCTCAAACAGAGTTTCCTCCCTCCTCCCCTATCCCTCCCTCCCTCCCTCTCTCCCTCCCTCCCTCTCTCCCTCCCTCCCACTCTCCTTCCCTCCCCACAATTCCCCTTCTTGGTACTCTCCTTCTCCTCAGATGAGGTGGGCCCTCACTTATCATAATCTCTCAGTGGATGTGAGGGCCAAGAGCTTCTTCTTGTACTGGAGCTTGATATGGTACCACATCTAGGGTAGGGTGTTCCATTGTCCTGTAACAGGTTTCATGAGTCACTTGCAGGCTCCTTTTAAAGTCAATTAGGGGAATGTCAGTTCTGGCTAAGTGACCCTCACTGGGACTGGATGGTGTTCATTGCAAGAGGTACTTGTATAATTTACCTTCTGGTCAGACTTCAGAGAAACAACTGATTGGTTGCCCTTTGACTGTGGTTTTTCAAGAAACCTGGCCTTTTCTTCTCAGAAATTGACACTTAAAGGCTGAAGATGGAGGCCCTGTCTAAAATGGAGTAAGTCAGTTCCTCTCACTTTCAACCCCCAATATTCTTCCCTCTCCTTTCTGTTGGAGGAAGGCCTAATACATTGGTTCTGAGAGGCTGATTTCACCACTGAGATTTGGTTACTGCCCCTTCTGAGGCTTTCTCTGATTGGTTAATAAAAGTTGCTGATGGTCAATTAGCTAGGAAGAAAGAGTATAGGAAGGTGGGACTTCCTGAGATGGAAACAGAACCCTGGCTTTTACACAGAGGAATCTTTTTTTCCTTGAGGAGATACAAAAGCAAACAGATGTGTTTGAGAGCTCTGGAAGGTAGAAAAGGCCACGTGGCTACTTAGGATTAGGTGGTCTAGGATAACTTAGATTAGCTATTAGTTGAGAGTCTGCCTATTTAAGGGCTAAGTGTTGAAGCATTAAGAGGTCTTGGTGTAATTAATTATTGGGAGAAAGGCTGCTGTAGGTTTCAGATTAGAAGGCATACAGACTTCCAGACCACTGGCCTCACAGCAGACCCTGGCAGCTATCTTGCCAGGCCATCACTGACTGTTCCACTGGCTTAATACAACAGTTTAAAGTTATTAACAAATATCCAGCAAGTGCCCCACCAAGCCACTTCACCAGGCCTGTATGTAGACTTTTAAGGCAAGTCAGGCGGGCTGATCTCTTGCCAGGTTGCTAGCTGTTCTGCCGGCCTAATATAACAACTTATAGTTATTAATTAAGATATTAGTTAATAGCAGTTAGGTTGCAGGTGTTGAAGGGTACCTTTGATCCAGGGATTTTTCCTCAAGACGGGTCAGGCCACCAGTTAAGGCAAGCCAGGTCTGCTGGCCTCCCGCCAGCCCACTAACTGTTCTGCTGGCTTAATCTTGCAGTTTATACTTATTAATAAATACAATTGATAACTATGTTGCAGCTTCAGGTGTCATGCAACATGGGGCGCCATTTGTAGAAATAAATAATTAAATTATTTACTAGTATTTATATTATATTTAATTGGTTGGTGGTGTTAATCCTTAACCTGCCATTATAATTGAGCACACAGAGAACTGATGGATTTTAACAAGCCTTGGCCTGGATTGTGCAGTCTTAGCCCATCTAAGATAACCCTTAATTCTATTCTCCAGATATGACCCCATATATACATACATCCCCTTGGACTATTATTTTCCATGCTATGCCGATGTTCCAGGCCATGTGGAGTGAGGTTCTTTTCTCTAACTCATGGCATGTGTCCTTCTTCCTGCTCTTGGCTTCTTCCTTCTCTGGAGGCTTCTTCTACCCATCAACCTCTCTGATTCAGAAGTCCAAGCACCTTTTTCCCACCTACCTATGACTTTGCCCAATCTCAGACCTCAGCATTTATCTAACCAATCAGAGACAATGATTAACAAGAAAGTTAACACCTCTTCACTTGGTGTACAGCAAGCAAGCTCCTGGGGGATTAATTAACATTTAGAATGCATAATATCACTCCATCAACTTCCATATCATGTACTCAGTTTAATCTTTCCAATGTCATCAATAGACTTACACATTTTATACTTTTTTAATACATGAATAAAATTGTATTGTGTGTGTACCACATTTTCCCTATCCATTTATCAGTTGAATCAGATGAATATCTGGGCTAACTTTATGTTCTAGCCATTGTGAATGGTGAACATATATCTCTATAGTAGGATACAGAATCCTATTAGTATGTGCCCAGGAGCAATATAGTTGGATCATATGGTAGCTCTATTTATAGCTTTCTGAAGAACTTCCAGACTTATTTTCATAGTGGCCATACAGGTTTACACACCCATCAACAGTGGATAGGTGTTCCTCTTTCTCAACTTCCTCATAAGTATTCGTTGTCATTTGATTTCTTGACAATAAACATTCTGACTGGAATGAGAGGGAATCTCAATGTAATATAAAGCACATGTCCCTGATGGCTAAGGAGGTTGAAAATTTCTTAAAAATGTTCTTAACCATTTGCATTTTCTGTTTTGTGAACTCTCTCTCTTTGGATGTATAGCCAATATTTTAATAATTAAGATTTTTTAAAAAATTTTGTTTTTGAGTTATTTTTATATTCTAGAAATTAACCTCTGTGGGTTAATATCATAAGATATTCCACTGTATACATAAACTATTATTTATCAATCCTCCAATGAATATATAAAATATTTCAAATTTTCTTGCCATAAAATTGTTTTGTTGTGGCTTGAGCAATGGCTGAACAGTTAAGCACACTGGCTGCTCTTCAAGGGAACCCAGGATTGATTCCCAACCCACTCACATGGTGACTTACAACATCTATAATTCCAGTCCCAGGGGATCTAACATTCACTTCTGGTCTCCTCAGGGTCTTTGTGTTTGTGGTGAACAAATATACATGCAGGAAAAACAGCCCAAAGCATAAAATTAAAAACGAATATTCTAATTGTTTTGTCAGTTTTATAAATGTTTTCTACTTGAGTATAAGTGTTCTATAACAGTTTTACCCATTATCATATTTTAATATGAATTAAGTCTTTATAGTATAGTACTATTATGAGTGAATTCATTGGAAGCCAGTAGTCAATATCTGGTGTCTTACTTGATTGCTCTCCATCTTATTTTTTTGACACAAGGTGTCTCACTCCCCTGGAGCTTCCCAGTTCAGCAGGACTGGCTGGCTAATAAGCCCATAGAATCCTCTCTACTTCCCCAGCACTGGGATTATATGTACACAGCAATCCACCCAGTTTTTTTTTTTACATCAGTTATGAGGATCTAAACTTAAGTAGTCATGCTTGTACAGCAAGCATTTTACCACTGAACCATCTCCCCAGCCCTGAGAGACCTTTAATTACCCTTAATTCATTCTTCCTATGACAGTTGTAGTATCAACTTTCTTAACTTTTATTTGTCTAGTGGAAGTGTGACTCTGGTCAAAAATACATTTTTGTATTTTAATTTTATATATTTATACATAATATATACTCATATATCATATATGTATATATTATATACAATTTACATACATTTTAAATTTCAATTTTTATTAATAAGGTGCAGCATATTTTCATGTTGTAGTGTCCTTGTATCATTTATTCTTTGTGAAATGTCTGGTTGTCGTTATTTTACTCTCTTACTGCATTTTTGTATCAATTTCTTTAGATTTTATTTATAGTCGACATAGCCAGCTTTCGCTCATTTTATGCTATGTGGTGATTTCCCTCATAATTTCCAATAGTTTTTTTGTTCCTATTCTTTTTTCATAAGCATAAGCAGAAATTCTTTATTTGTTCTTGTATATACCCATTAAAAAATGTTTTGCGACTTATTTACTGAGAAAAAAATCTCCATTCCACACTAAGGTATCTATTCTCTTATTCTATGAAAACTTTAAGAGTTTATTTTCTTATTTAAGTTCTTCACCCACCTGACATTGATTTTTACACATGACCTATAGTAGAGTCCATTTTTTTCCTACCTACTCAGTTGCTCCATGGTTTACCTGGAGGTATCACTCATTTCCTAATTGACCTGTAAACTGTCTTGTACACAGTTCCATGTAGTTTGGGTCTCTAATTTAGACTACCTATTCTATTCCACTGTTTTACTCTACCCTCTGTGGAAATTTCTGAGAAATTATTCCTTTGATTTTTCTTCCTGATTTTCTTCTTCCATTGTATAAAGAGATAGTGTCAAGTTAGAGTAGCCTTCACAAAGTAGCTACAAGGATTAAAGCCATAAACCAAGCATGACAAAGTAAAAAGATCAAAGATGTACAAGCTTTGATGTTATTATAACATGCTGATCTCATCATCCCTGTATTACCTAGTCTGGATGACCTGTCAGAGTGTAAAAGCCAATGTCCATTTGATTAGTTCTGAATAGTTTCACGTGAAAGTCAGGATATGAACCACTTACATCACTATTCAGCTGAGGGTGTGGACCGAGTGCTTACAGCTTTCAATGGAGTACTGATGGCAACTCCTGTAGCTTTGTGGCTAAAGGTATAGTCACCCAACAGCTGGGATACTATCACCTGGCCATTTCTGCCCGATGCATGACACTGGACATCCTTTAAACTAGGACTCCCTAGGTGATCCCCGGGACTCACAGAACTGCTTTGTAGTCCTACACAAATCTCCTATCCTGCAAATCTCTCATGTGTCTGACCAGGACATGTTGGTTAATCAGAGCCTGAGGTCCAACCCTGGACTTCAGCCAGTTTTAGGATGGTTTATAAACTAAGGATTCTTTTTATATTTTAAATCAGTGGTTCTCAACCTTTCTAATGCTTCAACCCTTTAATACAGTTCCTCAAGGTGCGGTGACCCAAACCATAAAATTATTTTCCCTGTTACCTCATAACTGTATTTTTTCTACTCTTATGATTTACATAATGTAAATATCTGTGTTTTCAGATGGTCTTAGGGGACCCTTTTGAAAAGGTCATTTGACTCCCACAGAGGTTGTCACCTACAAGTTGAGAACCACTGTTTTAAATGGTTATTAAAACAAAGAAAATAAAGAACAATATGTACTAATCAGTACGTGGGGCCTATAAATCCTGCAATATTCCATTATAAGCCATTCAAACAAAACCAACACAACAAAAAAGACAATGCTTGGGAACGCTCTTACTCTCAACTCCTGTATTCCTTGACAGGCATTCACACCAGTCTCTATCAGTTCTGATTCAGTCTTGGCATCCCAAACTTCCTTGATGGACATACTTGGGTTAACTTATTAATGCACATGCTTTTCAAAGGTAGAGCTAGTCCAGGACAGAATAAGGTCTATATCCAGGGAAAGTCTATCTTTGAAACAATATCTTCAAGGAACTTCTTAAGAGAAAAATGGGATTATAAATTTGAAGATAAAGAAAAGATCAATTCAATAATGGACAGTAGAGTTTATGCCTCTACCTTATTACTCCTTTAGCTTTCAATTTAAAAGTCTCAAAATCAGTGATGACATTCAGCTTGACGAATTCTGTGACACTGATGTTTGATTTCTGTTTCCTCCTGTAAACTCTTTGTCTTCTCTGACTCTCTGCACTCCTGTTTTAGGCTTCATTACTTAGCTGTGCAGTGTATATCACAAACTCAACATGCATAGAATTCATCTTCTGACTTTCTCTCCAAAACCTGCTCCTCCTTCCTGTCCTGGCAGCTGTCTCGTATCAATTGCCCAAGTGCCAAGTTTGGAAGTCATTATTTTAAAATTTCATGACTCATACCCAGTAAATCAGCAAAGTCTCTTGATTCTACTTTTAAAAACTATCCAGATGCTAACCACTTCTCATTCTATCCATAGCCAACCATACCAACTTTCTCTTGGATAATTGTAACCACCTTCAGTATGGACTTGTGGATGCTGCCTTGACTCATTATTTTCAACAGGACAAGAAAAATGGGGCTATAATATTTTGATGCAGAGCATGTTGCATTTCCTCTGCTCAAAACCTAAGAGTGTTTTCCTATTTTAATTAAAATGAAAAGTGGAGCCCTTAGAATGGTTGCCAGACCCTCTGCATTTTAGATTGGCCTTCTGCTTTCCACTTCATCTCATCACCCCAGCATAATCCATTTAAGCTAACCTGGCCACTGTTCTTTCTAGAACATTTTACACAATGATTCTACTCTAGGGCATTTATGGAAACTCTATTAGAATGTTGTTTTCTTCAAGACAATGACTTAATTTTCTTCTTTGTCATCTTTAAATGATTTCTTAGAGGCTGGTGATATAGCCCCTGGCAAGATGCATGCTGCCAAGCCTGGCAATCTGAATTTAATTTCTGGGCTCCAGATCACCAGCTCCTGTAAGGTATCTTTTTGCTTTCATGCATGAATCATGGAGCAAACTCCCAGATAACTAAATAAAGGCATTTAAAGAGCCTGATCATAAGCTAGGTGTGGTTGCGCATGCCTTTAATCTCAGTACTTGGGGGGGGGGGGCAGCAGCAGATGAAATCTCTGTGAGTTTGAGGCCACTTATAGAGACTATAGTGATGATGGACACAGGAAGAATAATTGACAAACACCATGGAAAAGGGGGGTGGGGTGGGGAAGCTTCCTTGTGATGAGAGGAGGAGACAGAAACCATTCAGGTGGGTCAGGGATCCCAGTGCAGAAGGAATGACAGAAGAAGGTTCTGATTCATGGTTCCTTCTTATCTCTTCTCCTAAATGAACATCCTGGCTGGAGGCTATGAATGAGGATGTGGTGGCACAATGGGAAACCTCATGGGTAGCCCAACAGGAAAGACCACGTCCCCATGTCTGACCCTAGTTTCTGCCTCCAGATTACCAGCTCAACACATGCAATTTCCAGGGAACTGCTCCTGCACACAATAGCTCTGCCCCCCTCACCCCTCTGAAGTTCCCATATACAGCTCTGTATTTCCTTTCGAAATTTAACCTCTATGGCCTGACTATTTAATTCTTTGACTTCAGATACAAAAACCTTGAAACCACTGACTCATTGGAGGTGTGTGATTGCAAAGTATCTGGGACCATAACTACAGAGTTAAAGCCCATGTGAAGCAAGAGGAAAGGATACCATTGTACTCATGACAGGACTGGACTTCCTCCATTTTAGAAAAAGCCTCCATCTTGAGTCTGGTCAAAGGCTAACATTGGACAAAAAAAAAGGGGGGGTGGGGCTAAAGATAATCCTTCCTCCTTCAAGATTAGGGTCAGTCAGAATTCTACAGGTATCTGTCACCATGAGCATCAGTCAATTCCAATGAGTGTCACATAGCCACAGGTAGAATTCCCTTAAGTGCCTTAAAAGGAGCCTGCAAGTTTCTTTCAGGGTTGTCGCCATTTTGTATGAATGGTCAACCCCAGCATGCTTTTTGTTTCTGCAGAATAAATGCTCTTTGCTTTTGCATACTATTTGAGTCTGGAGTCTTCCTTCAGCAATTCTTGGAAGCTTACACTCAAAGAAACTCCACCTCCCTGTACTATTTGTATTGCTGTAACTTAGGCCATGCAACAAACGATAACTCAGTCTGCAAACTTTCACTTTCATCAGTGTGTGTGTGTGTGTGTGTGTGTGTGTGTGTGTGTGTGAATGGAGTGTGTTCTTTTTGTGAGTGGGGGAAGATTAAGGCAATAGTTCATAGAGATGTAGAAATATGCCAATTAAAAAGGTAGAAATGCTATCCACTTAAAAAAATGAAGCAAGGCTAAGGTTTAAAGGCTTCCTTGAAAATCCCATAAAATAAGAATAACTCAGGCTGGAATTTAGCCATATAGTGTAGGATAATGATCCTACAGCCAACAGACTGAAAGGAACAGAACTTAGAATAGACTTTGTTACCTGTTAGTCGGACACTTTGCCCTAGTGGAGCTGCCATATAGGCCCCCAGTGCAACAGGAAGCTCTTAACCCTCATATGTCTGCTGAACTGAGGGGGGCTGATATGTGGGGGCAACCCACACTGGAGGAGTAGGATAGGTGGGAGAAAGGGGAGAGGGTGGGATGTTGGGACTAGGAAGGGTGAAGGGAGGGGGCTGTGATGGAGATGTATTTCAAAGTAATAAACAAAAGTTAAAAAAAGAAACCAAAAAACAAAAAAACCCAAAACAACAATAAAAGAATAACTCAGGCTCCATTTTGTATGTAATCACTTATCCTCAAGTATAGATTTTTAAATAGAAAGTTTATCTTCAATCCAGTTTATGAGAGAGTGTGGGTACATATGAAAAATAATAGAGAATGAAAAGGAAGGAGGCTGTGTACAAAGAAATCCAGCAAATGTTTCTGTGGGCCTCTAATCCTTTAATCTCCTACATCAAACACAAGCAAAGCCCAACACCAGAAAATTAAAAGGTGACCTTAGAGAAAGAAGAAAATGTAGCAGTGCAAACAACCAAATCTCCACATGTATGTTTATGCAGAATAGGGGGCTAGATTGGACTTAAGATACTGAGCAGTGATTGCTTCCCATGGCAGCTGTTATGTGAGAATTGACAGGCCTGTTCAAATAGGAGTCTTTCCCGAGAGCATCTGGGGGACAGATTTGATGTCTACCCCTAGAATTAGAAGGTTGCAAAAGCTCAGAGGTGACTCTAAGTTGCTTGTATTGAGAAGAGCCACGTAGGGACCTATGGAGAAGTGGCTGGGGAACTTCCACACTCACGTGACTGTCAGGAGTGGAATCAGAGCTACATGAGAAGTTTATGTCTCACTGGATATCTTTCACGGTATTCAGGTTCAAGACTATGTCTAGTTTGGCTAACACATTCTTTAGGTTGTCTGTATTTAATGGATCTGGTCCCACAGTAGGTGTTTAGTGAATACCAATTTGATGACTCTGTATTTAGTTTCCAATTGCCAATATTGGTTACCTTGGAAAACTTTCAATGGAAGCCATATATACAGGATCCCATGGTGTTTGTGGAGGCTTGGTTTCAACAAGTCATTCCCACATAACCCAAGAGCCCCAGAATGCCTTCTTTCAGAGTTTCTAATCAGCTACATAAAGAAATTCTAGAATAGTGAGATGTGAATGACATTGGGAATGATGGGAAAGCAGAAATCCTTCACATGCAAATAGAACAGGAGGGAAAACCCATAATGAAATCATAAGATACTAGCACCATGCCAAACAAGATGCAAATTTCCCAATGGATATGGGAGCATGCAGAAGTGCTAAAATAGGGGAGGAAAAGAATTATTCCTTTATTCCACATCTATGTTCATAGCAGCCTTATTTGTAATAGCTAGAAACTGGAAAGAACCCAGATGTCCCTTAACCGAAGAATGGATTAAAAAACTGTGGTACATCTACACAATGGAATATTAATCAGCTATCAGAAACAATGAAATTATGCAATTTGTAGCCAAATGGATGGAACTAGAGAAGCTCATCCTGAGTGAGTTAACCCGGACTCAGAAGGATGCACATGGCATCTATTCACTTATAGTAGGATTTTAGCTATATAGTACAGGATATCTATACTACAACCAACACACCAAAGGGAACATGGACATAGACTTTTTTGTTTGTTTGTTTATTTTTTAGTTTTCTCTCCCTAGCAATGAGACAGTTTTCACTGGTGGTACTGTCTTGTAGGCCCCCAGTGTATGAGGAGGCTCTTGGCCCTCATATGACTTCTGAACTGGGGCAAGGGACTGTTATGTAGGGACACTCCACTCCAGAGGAGTGGGATGGAAGGGTTAGGGGGTAGAGGGTGGGAGGGCGGGGCTGGGAAGGGGAGAAAGAGGACAATATGATGGAGATGTAACCTGAAGCAACAAATAAATAAATTTATTTATTTAAAAACAAGAATTATTCCTGTAAGCCAAAGGCCCCCAGACATGCATGAGCTCCTGAAGGTAAGAGTTTACAGGGGTGATTTGTAACCCGGGCTTTTCCTCAAGTTCTTGGTATTTTATTTCTTCAAACTTTATTATCTTGGACCTCAGCTTTTGGAACTTAAATTCTTTGCAAGCAAGGAAGGCATTGATGTTGCTGCATCTGTTCAACTTAGGGGAATTCAAATTGACAGGCAAAGGTTTCTGTCCCTTCCCCAGCATGGACCACCAGAGACTGCCCAATATAATTGAAACTTCTACTCACAGCTCTGGTCTCATTCATACGAAAATCACCCAGGAGAGAGGTCATGAAGTTACTCTCATTCATAAATACTTTAAGATAATGAGGGAATGATTGCACTCCTAAAAGGTAGTTTTCATGATAACTACCACCACAAACAAACAAACAAACAAAAAAAGAGATTCCCAGACCATGTCTTTTACTCTTCACTCTTTGAAGCATGTCCTTTTATGGATGAAAAGAAGTAATTAAGTACCATCTCTAGATCTTTACGTTATCATCCTAGAGAGGAGCCCCATGTGGGACAGATATATACCTTTGTGAGTGGAGCACTATAAATGTTTGAAAGACAGGGCAGGGTGAAAATCAATGAGGACAAGAAATAGAATCAGGTCAGGTAGTGTAGGACAGAGACACACTACAAGCAACAGTTCAATACTTATTCTTTGTCAGAAGGTGGAAATGATCTCTATCCTGTCTGAGCTGGAGGCCAGAGGTGTCAGAATATAACTTTGCTTTCTGAGCTGTGTTCCTGTTATCTCTCTTCTCCTAAATGAACTCCTCTTCCTAGAGGCTACATGTGAGGGTAGGGACTGAGACAACAGTCCAGATACTAATTCCTCCTGGTGAACAGATTTAGAACTGAATTTTAACCTACTCAAAACCCAAGTGTTTTTACATTCTTTATTCTTATTTGGAAGAAGCTGTAGTAGTCATGGAGGTCATTAAAAATGGTTGTCAGGGGTTTGCTGAGGTCCATTAAAGGAAAGTTAATTCCTACTGCTCAAAAGACTGGAATCTGTCTCTGACTTTGGGTGGGGACATGACATTCTGATCTGCTCCAAAGATTAGAAAATTACATACAACTGTCTCCTCCCTTTCAAAGTTAACCCAGCTGGGCCTAGTAGTCACTTTGCCAAGAGACCACCCTTCAGGAAAGATGATTCACCTAAAGGTATGCAATGGAGATGGGAGGAATAATTATCCCTTCAATGAGCTCATGTACTTATTCTTTGAAGCAACTCCTTCCCTACCTAGTAGCTTGCAGAGTCCCCCATTATATAGCACTGATGTGGTCTGCCCACTTTCCTGAGTCATTCTAGGACACCCTGAAATATTTCACTCTTTCCCTGAAGCAAGCCCCCATCTTCTTCTACAGTGCAACTGCTTGTCTGTCAAGTGACTGTTTGCTGACCAACATTGACTTATCCTGTCTGTTTCCTTAAAGGCTTGGCTTTCACACTTACTATTCCCCAGACCCTCTTCCTGGCAACTGTAAAGATTTGCAGCTTGTCTGGGTAATTGTTTTTCTCACAAACAAAACACAAACCAACAAACAAAATGTTCTTCTAAGTCTGTTTCTAAATTATTTTACTAATGAGACTAAGATTCCAAAAAGGGAACCCCAGTTTCCCTGGCAACATGAAACATACAGTGAGCAGGATCCTATCTAAGGCACTCCTCTCTTGCACACATTAACAGTCTTGAAACACGTAATTGAAAAACAAGCCACGAAGATTTTATTTTTAATAAAAAAATTTATTGAAAAAGAGTAGTGCTTTTCACAAATTCCCATTGCAGCCCCCAAATATCAATTGGCCTATTTCCAGGTTTGCTAGTGGGCTATAAAAATATCAAAACTGGGTAAGTTCTGATGTGAAACTTCTATAAGATTATTTCTGAATATAGAACTCTGTGTAGTTTAGCAAGTGTTATTTGTATACATTTACATTACACATTAGGGACCATAATTGTGGCATAAAGATCTTCGCATGATTACTTTTATACACACGAATCCAATAAAACGTACATAGTTCAAATCCACATAAGGCCTCATTCTTTGTACAATGTCCTCCATGTGGTTTTACCATGAATTATAATTCCTACCCACCCCTACAAATGCTAGCTTCCATTTAACTTTGAAAGTGTCACTTCACAAAAAGCACGTTGCATGTCTGTACAGTACACCGCAACACTTCATCAGGCCAAACTAGTGAAACTAGGACATCACAGTGGGATGGGCCTCATGGTTGTCATCTCAGCAGCTGGAAGGTTGAGGCCGAAGGATCTTTGGGTGACATAAGAGTGTCCCCGGCCAGCTTGGGTCACAGACTGAGATATTGACTCAAACAACAAAAAGCTTTAAACGCTTAAGATCAGTTTAAGTTAGTGAGCTTTAGGAGCTCATCATTGGAGAGACTTCTTAAGGAAAGAAACCCACTTAACATTTTTCTCTTTCTAGTTGTTTGAAAAATAAGCACAAAACCTATTAACTTAAATTCCTTGATTACCATAGAGTAGCCTGTTTCCCCTCATAAAACCTTGTTTGCATGTGTCCCCTCTTGAATTGTGTGATATAGGCGTGACAGGGGTTAATGATCCCCGTTGTTTATATGTAGCAATACATTTAGGGCATTCAAGTGCGTTTGCCCAAGATCAGTAATTAAGTGATAGCACCAAGATTCAAATCCAGGTCTTCAAATGTCAATGACAACACCCTTTCTATTATATCATCTTGCTGAGCTTAAGGGTCGTTCTTACACATTAGAATAGTAAAGGCACTTGTCAAAACGAAACAGCACCAACAAGAGGCCAGGCACAGCTGAAAAGGAGGCAATAAACTCATGAAAAATGGAAAACACAGAACACAGTATGAAGGCGCGCGTGTGTATGTGTGTGTGTGTGTGTGTGTGTGTGTGTGTGTGTGTGTAGATTTTACTCAGTGACTTCAAAATTGCTAATTGAGCAAGGAAAAACACTACTTAGGCATATTTCATGTTCAAAGAAACAGAGTCATATCAACTAATTAACACTGACATTACCTCTACCAGCTGGTTAAGTGTAATTTTCCCAATTTGACAGATGGAAAAAAGAGATATAAAGACTGTAAATTGCCCACAGCCACAGAGAGGATATTTGTCACTAGATTATCACTCCGGCAAGTCTAGCAGTTTGGGTAGATAAACAGACCACACCTCTCTGAACAGAGCTAAGCCATAGGATAATTATATGTGAGAAAACAAGATAGCTGAGGAGGGAAGAAGAAAAACACCGTTTGCAGGATATGGAATGGTGAATAAGTACCTGAAAAAAAAAATGAAATCAATAAAACTGTTTCGGCAACAGGGTTAGCAGTACAGCCAGTCAGTGAAAAAAATATTTTCAAAGCAAACAAGACAGTTCAAAGTGCAAGGACCATGGGGAAAGGTCAGCAGAAAAACATCTGTCCAGAAGATTTGATCCTACAGCTCAGAAATAAAAGAAATAAGTGATTCATATTCATTTGAGGCTTCAAAGATGGGCTCTGAAATTCATTATCACATCAAGAGGTAGGAACAAACCTTGAAATTATAGTCTGAGAAAGCAATTGTTGTTAGAGTAAAAAAAATACTAAATTGTTAATGTAAATAAGGCACAGGGAAAAAAAGAACAAAGTCAGACTTGGTAAGGAAGTTTGGTCTTATGACAAAGATACTGAATGCTGATCAAAGGGGTGGTATTTGATAGATCACATATGTTCATAGAGAAAAAGTAATACATCATAATATATCAGTAAGCTTATTTAATCAGTATTGAATTGTATGTATTTAAGAGTCATTTTAAGTATGCTGGTACCAATAGGATAATAAGAGGTTTTTAATTGTCTATTTTTAATAGAAAATATGTATACATACATGTCATGTCTATAAACACTTAAGGAGCACCCTTCCCCCATTTGTGTGCGATTACTCAGTGGGAAGCAGCAGTTCAAATGCAACAAGCTTCCCTCCTGTACTCAGGAAAGATGGTAAAGCACGGCCATGCCCCTCAAAGCCATGGGACATATAAAAATATGCTTCCTTTTGTTATACCACAGTTCAGACAACCGTAGCCAACAGTCTAAGGTCTTAATGTCAATGCTAGCTTCAATGTTCATTTCGTGCTTGCTTCAGGAGGATCTCTCTTCCCTTTGCCTCTGTCACACGTAGTCTTTCCCACTAGAAGGTGTTGGCTTGGGATAAGGCCGTGGTGTTGGGTAAGAGGTTGTTTTCCGTGGACAGGAGCAGGAGAGTAGAGCACCTCCCAGGAGGCAAAGGGAGGCAGCAGCCCAGCCGGTGAAGAGGGCCTGGCCAAATTCATACCTGAAAGAAAAGACAGCAATAGGTTGCTATGAGGACCATTAATAAGAGAAGAAAAAAAAAATATATATATATATAATGTTTGACAAAAAATAACCCCATTATCCCTCAGGAGCTGCTGTTGTCTGTGAGCACACCCATGAAATAATGTTTACATTGTAATTATCAATAATTTGTAACAGCACACCAGCAATACAGCATGCAATACACCAGTTTAATTACACAAATATTTCCAAAGACCTTTCCAAGCAAAGGAGGCTTGGAAAGGATGTTTAGACACTTGAGAAGTAAGGACTGGGTCATAGTCCTAGGCTATGGCTTACAAAGTCTGATACCCTCAAATAGGACTCACTTCTGTAACAAAAATGATTAGGGATCCAAGAACCTAGTTAAAACAAAATATAAAATTTGTATTTTGAAAGAACAACATCTGAGTATCACATGGCTGATTCCAGATTGAACAAGGCCAGGTTGGCACGTTAGCCTAGGTTCTTGGGATGAGGAATCGGTGGCTGACTGTGGACATTAAACAGAGAAAAGGCCTGATGGTGGAAGTCACAGGGCTTGAGTCCAGACATATGAGCTCAGCTGCTGCGGTTCTGGACTAGAAGCTTGATCATCCACCCCCGGTTTCTTCCCTTCCAAGCAGACTGTCCCACTTGCTTCCCTGGAGGGTGTTCAGGGTAACGTGCCATCATACAACAGCAAGGGCACAGAGCCCAGCAATTTATAAAATGCTTTCTCATGCACTCCTAATTTTATTACTCTGCTGAAAATGTGGCCGGTTGACCTTCAGCAGTTTCTGTCCCTACATCATAAACCGTACAGGATGGGCTGTGTTTCAACAATCACTGCAGACTATGTTCTTCTGTATATGGGTGATTGCATATAAAGACACACACTTACCTCTGCAAACACTGAGGTTTTTCATCCACTCACCGGGGTAGCCCTCACAAACAGTAATTACATCTTAATCATCTATGTTTGAATGTAGTTATTAAGCTTTAAAGATGAGAAGACAGTGAGACAATAAAGTCTTGTCCCAAATCAAAGAACATTGTTACCTGAGAGCCAAGACCCAGGCCCTTCCTGAACTTGTAAAACTTGAACTATTAAGAAACGTGACCTTCGTAAAGTCAACTTTACAGTTGTAATGGAACAGAAAATTTTAAAGTGACTTTGGAATATACTAGAAAAATATATCATGGTTTCATATGGAAACTATTGGGAATGAAGCATTATTTGTTAATCACTATGGTGGTACAATTTTTTTCAATAAATCATGAACCTGAATATTAGTTACAAATAATCACAGGTATTAGAAACATCAGAATACACTTCAAGAAAGACATGTCTAATACATTAGGATTTTTGCTCATAGTGGGGGAATAAATTAAAAAAAAAGCTGTGATATATTGTTGGTTAGAATCCAGCTTAAAACATTTCTCCCTTGAAGTGCATTTTGCCATCACTACTGGCTGTTAAAGCAATTATCCAATTCATTTTAACATGAGTCACAGGTCATTTAAATTGTTTGCAAGATTGACATAAATTTCCATACAATTCTTGAAAGCAAATCTGAGAAACTAAGGCACTGGCAGGAGTCTGCCAAACACAAAACGGGTTGTTTTACAGAGAATGAACTGCTTTATGCATGACTAGCATTACCTGGCATTGACGGGGGTCATGGGGTCATAGAATTCTTGAACAATTCTATTTCCATACCATGCTGTGGCCACTAAAGTCGCCAGACCTACAGAAATTTAAAGCAAGGCTATAAATCACTATAGACACTAAGAACAAAAACACAGACGATTAAACCTAATTGTATTCTGTAAGAATTGAATCTCAATAGCGCTGACATTTTATTTTATTATTATGGAAATCAATTTGACTTGGATATGATTTATTCCAAATGTTCTGCAAAGAATTACAGAGATATTAGATTGAAGTTGGGCCTAATTTATGCTGTTTATGATATCTTATTTATTTATAGTTCTTCAGAAAGAACTGGATGGATCCATCTTACTCAAAATCTGCATCAAAGGTTCTGCAATACTGTAGTTTAGTGAGTGAAACTACTTTTGAATAGAAAATATTTGTTCGTATTAGCAGAGAACTGCTTACAAAAGATAAGATGAAAATCCTCCTGCATTCTTATTGACAAACTCAAAATGAATTTTTACTTTCTGGTCCAGCAGCAAAAACCAGAGCTAGGTAGCACAGGGATTAGAACCTCTTTCAGAATGGGCCATACCATTCAGATTCTTTCTGCCCCAGGTCTAAGGCAATACATAACATTGGGATCATCTGTTGAGGTGACACACTGGGTTGGTTTATGGAATTAAACTCAATTGCTCAGGGTATTTTTGTATTCAATAATGGAAGAAAATGAGTTGGGAAATGTCACTCATTCCAGATATCTAAATTATAATTTATTCTTATATAAAGATATTCATCAAAGGATTCAAACTTTCAAATAGAAGACTAAGCTCAAACGATTTCTTGTACAATATAGTGACAAAGGTGTCCTTTAAAAGGCTGGAGAGTAACCAGGCAATGGTGGCACACAATTTTTAATCCCAGTAGAGGATTAAAATGGAAGGCAGAGGCAGGTGGATCTCAGTGAGTTTGAAGCCAGTCTGGAATAGAGTGAGTTCTAGGACAACCAGGACTACACAGAAAAACCCTGTCTTAAAAGCCCCCCTCCCACTGCCAAAAAAAGAAAGAAAAGAAATAAAGAAAAAGAAAAAGTGTTAGAGAGTGGTTGTAAAGTGTTACTCCCACAGAAACAATATCTGAGGCAAAAATACATTAATCAGCTTAATTTATTCATTGTAGAATACATATATAATATATATTAAGTATATATATTATATATATACATACTTTAAAATACAATTTATATAATAAATGCACAGAAAACTGTCAAATCCAAAACAAATTTAAAAAGAAAACAAGTAACTTCCTTTGATAATACTTGACGGTACATAAGACCATTCTGGCTGGCTGTGAAAACTGATCATGCACAGCTCGTGAACTGGCCACCTGGACGTTCAAGGCCATCCCAGACTGAACTGGGAATCATGTACGCCTGCAGTCTTTATGGGAATCATGGGGATGGGTGTGGCACAACATAATGCAATACAGTCTTTGATGTAATCTTTATAATGTGTGTTTTCTGTGAGACACATAGCCTACTCTGTCAAAAGTTTTCAAATCCTTTTCTCTACTGCTTTCTTCCTTAGTTCAGCCAATTCTACATCCTACCTTTTCAATATTCCACTTGCACCCCAATTGACCTATTTTTTTCTCTGATCCAAGGGTACAGTGTTTATTGTGGAATTTGTTCTGCCCATCTACAATGTTACTTCTGTCTTTCTCCACTAGCTCTAAACCCATCTTTCCCAATCTAGTACTATTCACATATTATTTATATTGTCTCCATCTTCCCTATGTTCTATATCTAGACGTACTGAAACACATAATTAACATTTTCTAGGTTCTTTTTAATGTGGTGTGTGTGTGTGTGTGTGTGTGTGTGTGTGTGTGTGTGTGTGTCTTTGAGACGGAGTCCTATGTGGCTGAGGCTGGCCTTGAACTCCACCATTCCCGGCTCCCATCTTTCTTGTGCTGGGATCACAGCCACTTACCATCATAACCAAATAATATTTTTTATGAATCACATAAAACTGGTCCAGATTCTTTTGCTGAGTGTCAATCATCATTCTGAATCTGAGGGCACACGAGTCCTTCATGGTTGTACCTGACAGAACGCACAGAGCTCAAGTCTCCATTTGAACCTTACTGAGAGCATGAAAGTCAACTGACTGTAAGGCTCATGTCTTCAGATGGTAAGATACTTTAAACATTTTTCAAATACAGTGAATCGAGCATAAACTTAAAGAAACGAAAAATCAGAAAAGTAGCCTTCAAAGCACACGTGAGGAAGGTAGACAAGGGAGAAAGGAGGAGGAGGAGCCTCTCTTACCTGAAATAAAAAAGATCACACCCCCAATGACAGCCATCCACATCTTTTGCACCTCATCATCTTCCAGGCACCTCATGCACTTCATGCCAATGGTGGACACGAAGATGGCGATCAGCCCCAGCAGGATGCCAATTACCATCAAGGCTCGGGTTGCCTGCAAAGTACCTGGCAGGAAAAATTAGGACATGTAAAACTCATGCCTAGAGCAGCAAGAGAGGAGTGGAGGGAGATGAAATATATTTCAGTGGTTTTTTTTCCCCACAGGGATACCAGTGAACAAGCCGTCCAAAGCAAAAAGGACTCTAGTCACATCTCCACTGCAACTACCAAGATGGTTGCTAGAGAAGACAAACACAAAGGATGGAGAATGGCTCAGACTTCAGTTATTAAACTCAAAGTCAACTGGAAAGTAATTAATCAGTTAAACAGGTCTTTCTGAATTGAATATGTAATCATATTACCTGGATATTTAAATTCTGAACTAACAGTCATGTGTATTATCCTTAATGCTCATCATTTGTAATTAAATAGTATAAAATGCAAATTTAGTCCTAGTAACCAGGTTTAGAATAATCCTTAAGCTTCAGAAATAAGAAAACCCAAATGAATATGAATAATAAGTGAGTTTTTCAGAGATGATCATGACTAGGTAAGCAATATTTTATCCCAAGTTACAAGATTGAGTGGGGAAGGTTATAACCTTTTAGAATATTGATGTTAAGGCAGACTTTAAGAAGGCAACTTGGAACATAGCAGTAGATTCATAAAAAATATGATACTACCAGTTTTTAAAACTCCAAAATCATCATGCTATAATGTCAGAGATAATAATCCCAACTCATATTTCTCAGATGCCTGTACATTTTCTAAAGTCCTCATTCATGTCTTTGTTGTGTTAAATTATCACCAGAGACAGGATCAGGCTTGAGAGATGAGCCAGTGTGTTTCCTAAAGAATAAAATATGAAAGCAGACATTATGGTATAATAATAATAATAATAATAATAATAATAATAATAATAGAGTGTGTGTGTATGGGCGAGGGTGGTAGAGTGGTTAGAAGATCTTTAAATTACAGATATATTTCCTTTTTCAAATGAACATCACTATCTTACTTATAACCTTAATAAGTGAAATGGGAGTTAGAATAGTTTGTTCCTTTGTGGTCTTCAGGAGTGACTAAGATGATGGTCTTCCCAGTATTTAATGTGTACACAGTCTTAGTCTTCACACATTTAAGATTGAGAAGTTGGGGTACCAATCTTAATTCAAAACAAACACCTCTGGAATGCCAGTACATTTTAACTCACTTAACTTCTATCCCGGTCATTACAATCAGTGAGAAAGAATCACACTAACCACTTTCTAAGCAGGATCAAATGTATTGTCACAGAACTTCAGCAATATTTGAAAGGGATTTTTACTCTTCCATCAAAATACTAAACAGTGCACTCTCCGATTCTTCAACTGCACTCATACATGTCCACTGAGAGTATGTGCACACCTCTCTTGCTGTCATCACAGGGTTTCAGGGTAACAAAGAAGCTACTGGAGCAGAGCCACTTTCCATGGCCCATGACTTTACTAGGAATGGAAGCTGCTCACATGACCATTAGGAAACTTTCCTTGGAGCCACAAACCATGCTGTGGTATAAAGAGGAAAGTCCCGAGGAATTCCAGTTAAGGTGTTCACTTCCTTCTGATTTATTAAGAGTATTTGTAAGTGCAGCTGTTCCTTACTAGGAAAAAAAAAAAAGAAAACTAGATAATTGTTTTCTTCTGAAACACAGATTTCAGAGTTTCCTTGGAAGCAAAGAAGCATTTTGGGAAGATGCTGCAGGCAATGAAGGATCTATGTGCCTAGAGGAAAGGGTGGCCACTCCTGCCAGTTCGCCATGGGTATTCCATATTTTAAATGAGAAGTGCAGCATCCTAAGAAGGTCCTGGTTATTCTATAGATAAATGGCAAATGATAGGAAGTGAAATGAAGTTTATCAAGGTTGGTAGAAGGCATATATACATATATATATGTACATATATGTACGTGTATGTGTGTTCTTATACATACACTCATACTAATACATCAAAGCTTTGTAGGCAAGGTCAAGAGTTCAGAGTCTATTCCAAATTTAATGAGAAGTCATTGGAAGATCCCAAGGTGAGGTGGCCTGACTTTTACCCTTAGTGAAGAAAAAATATAATTAGAAAAACTAATGCTATGGTAACCCTTCACACATGTGTATAAGCCTCTTCTGTCTCACACACCTCCTCTTTATTTTGTCAAAATTCATTTGTTTATCATCTTTTCATGAATGACTTCTGTTGGTTCTTTGATCGTTCTGGAAACTTACATTTGCTACACAGCTTCGACCCATCCTTAGTTTATAAAATAGCCATTCCAATCCACTTATGATGTCAAAGCACAAGCCACTAGCCCCATAGGTCTGAGCGCTGGGCAGGTGCCATCCTTCAGGAGCCTCCTGCACAGCAGACTCATGAATCTGGTTTAAAATACCTCTAATCTATTCAAGGAGAACCCAGGTAAGGACTATGGACATGCATCCACATCCACCTACAATCATCAAACAATCACAAGACTTTCACCTTTAAATTATTAAGAAGGCATCTGTGCTTCATGCCACTACTTTTTAAAAATTTATTACTTTTGCAAAGTTAAGGAGAAATGACAGATATTCTATCACATACTTGCTAACAGCCCCATAATGCTTCATTTCCTTACAGGACAATGTCATTTGTCTAACACACACAGAGTCAATGGACAATATATCTTGTAACCACAAAACCATACAGACTAGGGGCCTTATTTTCATTTAAAAACATGGTAAGATAATACAGAATAAGAGTGTTGTTTTCACAAGGAACATTTCACGCTTATACTTGGAAGTCATTGAGTTATGAATTATCTTCTGTTTTATAGAAGACTGACATCAAATGGAGACACTGGACAATTCCTAATCGTAGTGACATGTGCAGAGAGTATAAAAAAAATAATGCGAGCTTTCCTGCATCCCACAGACCATGGTGGAAAACTGTAACAGCAAGAAAACTTAACAGCTGGGCCCATGCAATGACAGATTACAAATCAGACTAACAAACTAGTGTTCTAAGTTTGTGACGTGTGTGTGTGTGTGTGTGTGTGTGTGTGTGTGTGTGTATGTGTGTGTGTGTGTGTGAAGATCCATTCTGAACCAGAGCTTTCATCTGGGCTAGGTGAATTCTTTCCAATGAAAGTCTCTGGAAGCCTCTTGAGTCAGAGCCCTTATCTGCAGAAGTGTGAACTGATAGAAGGCTGCACTTGGATGGTTTCCATCTAAAGCAGTGTTCACACTTCTGGGCCATGCATCAGTAAATTAACTTCTCAGTAAGCCTGGCCTAGAAGGTTGCTTTTGCTCTACAAAACTGTCAATGAACACTATAAAATAATATTGGGAGCAGAGATACATCCATATACTATTGCACTACCCCTAGAAGCATTTTTTTTTCTTTCTTGTACCTTTTAATTTGTAGCTAGCTTTACAACATTATAACCAAAGTTGTGTGTGGAAAATGTGGTGAGCAAATATTGGAAAAGTTACACTATTGTTCCTGAGCATTATCCAGCAGTAAACAGCAAGGCAGCCTTTTAATTACACTCAGCTAGATTGAAAATCTGCAGCTTAAAGACCCCCTAAGGAGTTCTCACCACTCTCAACCTGAAAGTATAATTTAAAAAAATACTTACAAAGATCTCTACTTATAAGACAAGAAATGAGTTAGAGTCTACCCTTCTAGTACAGTTATTTAAATCAAAGTTTGCGAACACAGGCATAGACAGGCAGGGGATTTTTCCCTCCAAACTTTAAAGATGTGCACTCCAAGCAGTAGAAGCCCCATAAATACCAGGCACCGTGCACACTCTGTACTAAAGTCCATTACCGTTCCTACCGTATGTTCTATATATCATGAGCAAGCCAGGTTTTAATGGTATTTCCCCCCCTCGCACAGTCCTTCTGTATTTCAATATGTGCTAATATGTCTCACGGCCTAAAATAACTGCCCGCTGTGTGACTAGAGCAGAAATACCCTTTCTCTTTAATGACTAAATGAGCTTATTCAGACTATTAGAGAATACTGCCGTAGAGATTCCAATTATTAGTTTTCTTTCTCTTTAGCCACTGTTCAAAGTTTCACAAGTGCTTTTGTTGTTGCAGTTCTATTTTACAACTGCATGAGCTGGCGGGCTAAGTGTGCCTCCGCCTCAGGTCTATCAGCAGCCCAAAGGCTCCAGGGGATGAGAGATGAGTGCCTTGCAGGGAATCCTGAGAAGTTTTGCTATCTCTCTTTTAAAAGGCATAATATTCATTTTTAAAACGGGCTCATTATTAAATGTATGCCCTTTATTACCATTTCCATTACACTACTTCTTATTAAAATATAATTACATCACGTCTCCACTTCTCTTCCCTCCCTGCAACCTCTCTCACTCACTCCCTGCCTCAAATAACATTTCCATGGTACTTAATCATCACCCCAACCTAGAAAACCTATGCTGTGCCACTTACTTTTGCTCCTTTAGTCACTGAGCTAGTAACAAGGCAAGTTGTCACTGGCTAGGGCTTTAGAAATGACATTTTCTTGAATTCCTACTAGAGAGAATAGGGCCAGGCTCAGGTTTGCTGAATAGAGGAGTGGACCTTTGACTCACCCTCCATTCCTCCCACTCTGTCCTATTTTTACAACTGGTGAGTCCCCCTTCCTCCAGAGAGATCAAGTAGTTCTCCCTGGATAGTGCAAACTGGGGCAAGAGCTCAACATGTTTTCCTTTCAAGCCTCAGCTCCTGTTTAATTTCTGTTCCACCCGGCACACCCGGGGCTTTTCTGAATGTTCTCTTTTTGGCAGCATAAAGGAGTCTGGGGAAAGCCCAAGTGGCTGCTGTCCTTTCTGCCTGTTCAGCGGAGACATCCAAGCCAGTGATTTTGCTGCTCTGATTGGACTTGACATCATGGTGAGAGTGCTGGGAAACCTCACAGCAACCAATACTCATTAAGCACACCTACACGCATGTGGGTTCACGCAGAGCCAGTTCTACAGGCTGGGGTAGCTTGTAAACAAATTACAGAAGTTCAGGTCTAGATGAGACTTAAACAGAGTCTAGCATAACCTCCCATTTGTCTGGTGCTTGGATCTTCACGACAGCATTCCTACAAAAATGCTTACTTCTTCTCTACTTTGACACCTCCCAACACGCAGCCTCCCAGGAAAACCCTGTCTTTGAACAGTGCTGGCTACTAAAGTGAAGTAGGAAGAAGCACTTAGCTAAGTGCATGAAATAGGCAACTGGATTCCCACAATGCTGGGAATTAAATCAAACCCAAGAAAGATGTGTAAAGTAGTTGAAGAAAAGCCTACTACAACTGTACATGACCCTCTCCTTTGTATGTCCAAAGTTTAGCTATAAGGGTTATCACTTTAGATAATTATCAGATGCAGGGACATGGAAATGGTCTCAACTGTTGTAGGACATAATTAACCTTGTAACACTTGTTTATCTAAGAAATTTGTCAGTTATATGTTCACAAACTGGGAAAAAACTATGTACAATATAGCCTCTTTATGCTGTATAGTATAAAGTATATACAGTAGTTCTATATGGGACATACCGCACTCCCTGTACATATTGCATAAAGGTCATGTGTTTTTCACAACTCCCATCAGATATGACAGAAGTAGCCTTTAATATATGGTTACAAAACACTGACACACTCTTCTGTCTTGATACTTAGATGAAGTGGGCTGTGCTGGCAAAGTTCGAAAGTACAATTTTAGAAAGCTGTGGTTCTCAACTCAAAACATCTCTTGACAGGTAATCTTCAAGAGGTACACTATTCACACACACACACACACACACACACACACACACACACACACACACACATGCACACACAGAGAGACAAACCATTTCATCTCTAGGCATCATGGAACGACACCAAAACCAGTCACTGAATCACCAACAAGATCTCTTCATCTGGTGGGCGTGAACACCACAGCTCAGGTGGAGAAACAGAGACAAGTTTTCTGGGCCTGGTCCAAAGGTACCTAATGAGTCACTGCTCAGCTGGGAGAGAAGATGTGAGTCAAGGCTCACACTCCTGGGAATTGGTTTGGGGGAGAGAGCCTACTGGGATCCATCTTGAGTAAGCTATTGGCTTTAACCAGGTTAGAAGACAAATCCACCAAAACAAATAAACAAAAAAGCATTTTCTGAAAGTGCTTGTGAAGGAAGGATAGTCACAACATTTGTCACAGTTTTAAGAAATATAATAACTATATTAATAAGGAGTAAATCACAGTAAAACATTCGATATAGTATTCTGGGTAGGGATGATTCAAGCATTTGCTTCATGGACCATTATTCTATCCATCCATTTGAAGAAGTTAAACCTGATAAAAAGAAGAATTTGGATTAGAAGCACAACATTGGCAGGGAAGCCCCTCTGTAGACTTGCCCATGGCACCTGCCAGGTCCACACTACGGCTCTTAAAATGCCTGGCATTATTTCCTTAAATGTATTTCTCTTTCCACCGGGAAGTTCATTGTTTTTCAATTGTTAACAGTCTGAGCATATCCCAAGAGGGTAGTAAGCAACACATAGGTACAAAACGTATAGGTTAGTTTTGATATAGGAGTCCAGGTGTTGAGACAAAATCATAATGACTGACTACATTCTATAGGTACAGGAGACACCGAGGCTGATTTGTGTCAGGTCTCCTAACTGAAACCCCGATGGGACTGGGACAATGCCAGAACTATTCACACCAGCATTGAAGGAGGACTGTTGGAATAGCTTTGCTTAGGCAAAGGCTTAGGGACCTCTTCTTCCTGTGAGTTAAAGGGAAGGACAGACCCACAGAACACAGCCAGTGTGATTTCTTCAGGAGAGGAAAATGGTCATGAATGGTATCGCCTAGGTGAGAATTCAATTGCATTCTGACACAGCCTGATAAAATGAAGAATTTGGATTAGAGGAACAAAGCTTGATCAAATGACTCCATAAAGATTTAGTCAAAAGTGAATATAAAGGCATTTTTATCACCTTTCTCCCCAGAATCTGTAGAAATATTTCTGTCCATACATTCCTTTCTAACTTCATATATGAGGAACAATCCACTAATACATGGAGATTCCTTTGGGGAAGGGAGACCTCCACGTTTTCCTCTCAGCCTTTATCCCAGAAAGTGCCTACTTCTGTCAGTGGCCCCCACTAGGCTGCTTCCTTTTCTGCCTTTGCTTTCTTCATGCTGGAAAGTTATTCAGAACCACTCTCTCTAGCCATCCCCTCCCCACAGGCCTCTTGTTCTAAACTTATACTGTACATACTGCCTCTTCTGCAGCCCTAAGGCTGGAAAGCCAACATTTTAGGGAATCTCAAGAGCTTCTTCAAGGAGAAAAGCCAAAAGACATAAAAAGTTAACCTGAGCTGTGCGTAGGAACTCCATTAAGCAAGTCAGAAAGTTCCTTATTTGATATTTCAGAATTATCTACTTAATTTTGAAGGCTTGAAACCTACCCTAACTGTACCATTTTCTTGTCCAAACTCTATGAGAATGTTAGGAAGAGGTCCAAGAGTCCAAGTTCCACTGTGGTCTTCATTCTCCCAAATTTCCACCCACCTTAACTGGAATTTGAGGCAAAAATCACACCAGGGATTGGCAGAAGGCACAAAGCAGAGACTTAGAGGCAAATCTAGAGCTTTTACTGGGAGCATGGGTTCTCTCTGCTTTGTCAAGACAAATACATGCTCATAAGGGTTGATCAACTTAGAAAATGTAACCCATATAAATCACGGGATAGCTCCAGGCAGAATGAAGCTAATACAGAGGACAGGGGCTCTGAGACCGGGAAGTTGGGGTGGAGAGGACGGAGGACGGAGTGGGAGGGGGGGTTTGAGAGTGAGGGTGCACTCACTGTTCAGATTCAGCAAGGAGTCGAAGACTTTGCACTGTATCTGTCCGGTGCTTTGCGAAACGCAGGACATCCAGAGTCCCTCGAAGATGGCCTGGGCAGTCACGATGTTGTCCCCAGCATAGGAGTAAATCTTCCACTGGGGCAGGGCAGTGCTGACGATGGAGCCGATCCATCCCAGTGAAGCCAGGATGAAGCCCAGCAGCTGCAGCCCCGCGTTGGCCATGGCTCCTTCCAAGACTCGCGCAGGCTCAGGCTCAGGGGCAGGTGCAGGAGGGGGAGTTTGCAAGGTGCGCACCTGGGCTCCCCGAAGGTATCGGGGGCTCGGCGAGATCCAAGTTATTGCTAGGACCCCTGCTTCCTGGGTGGGCGCGGGCGAGCTCCTGGCTTCTGGTCAGGGTTGGCTGTGGAGTCTGGAAGGGGAGATGTGGTGAAGTTCTCTGAGACTCTGAACCGCCCGGCGCTGCGATTTAAAGCAGCTCCGCCCCTCCCGGCATGCAGCGCCCCCTGGCGGTTTCATGGTCGAATCCCCACAGGGAGCGCTGGGTCCTTCTCGCAGGCCACCTCATCCTGGCAGGGCACGTCCTGTAGGCGAGCTGGGCACCGTCAGGCATTACTACCAGCTCCCTTTCATTTCTCTCCTAGCTCCTGTTAGGCATTTTTTTCATTTCACACCATAGTTAATTCAAAAATTACCGTGTCTAATACAAAAAGAAGTGAACAAATGGAGGGAGGGAGCCAAAACCTATTTTCACTTTTAACATCTTCCCAGTATTTTATTCAGAAACACATCTAACTCCATAGTTCCATATTCTTTTCCCTCTCAGACACCCTTTTTTTCTTGTTTGATTAGCTTCCTTCTCTTTCTTTTTGGAGCTCTCTATTCTCTTCTGTTCTTCTTCTAAATCATTCCATTAGTATACCCCCATTTCTCCCAGGAACCTCGGAGTTCTTGAGACTTTATTGATTATGGAAGTGCTACCAGGAGAGTGATACAGGGCAGATTTCTAGCATATCTAGCATTTAATTCCCAGTTCTGTGTGCTCCCCACTGCATTTTTAGTTGAAAGAAAAAAATATGCCCTTTGAATTATCTTCCTTTTGAACATGCAGCTTACTATCCCCTACCCCCAACACACACACACACACACACACACACACACACACACACACACACACACCCCTACCTTTTCCTTAAAGCAATTTGCTTAGCATGGCAGGACCTTATCTGAGGCACCTAGCCAGTGATGAGTTATTGGATGGAATTCAGCAAATTCACCCACAGTCTCTCCCACGTGGAAAAGGGACACTTGAATGTATCCTAGAAGAACCTGGGCTCCGGCTCTGAACCTGGCAGTAATGGTTATAACAACTCCTCAGACTTTGATATAGTCAGCCTCTAACCTCCCTCTCGTGGTCTGTAAAGCTTTCTTGTTTGTTGTTACTTTGTAGCCCATGTTGTGGTTGAGAGTAACTAAAATGTTTTCTCAGCTGTTATTTTGTGTGTGCTGTGGGTATAGTGGGAAGAGTGTGAAGAGAGGCTTCTACGGTTTTAGTAAAAACAAGGGACTTGAAGGCAAAAATAAGCATATAAATAAAAAACAAGGGATGCCCATGTGTGCTAAGGAAACTACAAGCGTGCCACAAGGAAGAACTGGAAAAAACAAACAAACAAACTGACAAACAAAAACGCCACACAATCCTCAGTCCCAGCTAGCTGTTTTTTTTTTTTTTTTCTTTTTCAGACTAGCTTAGGGATAAAGACCTGGTGCGCCCAGGGACTTAGGGAGCAGCAATGACAAGGGAACTCAATTTGGAGATAGCAAGATTAAAACAAGTGCACAATAGTCTTTCTCCCAGGTTTTCCAAAACACAAAGGATCTCTAAATAAGATCTGTACTAGGCAAGGCTGTGTCAGGCTTGTGCCCTCAGGCAGCCTGCTGTGTCAGTAGGGTCTGCAGGCAGTTCTACGCTGTGAGTTCAGGTGAATGCTGCCCTTGGTGTCTTGTGTCTGTCAGGATCGATAAAATGTCAATCATGCTTGGTACGCAGAATTCCCTGATGACCTGCACTGGGTGAGAGCACACGATCGTTCCAATTTCTGCTGCAATGTTTCGGAGTAATTTAAAAAAAAAATAAGATTTGAATTTAATTCTTCATTAGAACCCATTCCTATCAGGCTGCAATTGGCAGGGAATTAGAGGTGTGGATTCTGTTTTGTTTTGTTTTGCTTTGTTTGTAATCCAAGTCTATGTGAGACTGATTATTTCCCTGCCCACAACTATTTGGGAGGCTGCGGTGAACTTCCCACTCTGCTGCTCTGTGCTCACCTCGACAGCATAATCCTGTCTAGTTTTCTGTCCCTGGCCTCAGAGCAGCAACAGATGAGATAATAGCTCAGGGCAAATCCATTAATTTGAGAAGAAAAACAACCCACAGACACCAGCTTTTCATATATGAAGCATAAATTATAAAGGCAATAACACGATCCAGAAGATTCTAGAAAGGCTGCCAGTGGCGTTGTAAAGATCCTGGTGCAGTGACAGGAAACATCTGCCATGTACCTGTGCCTAAATTCTTCTTTTTCTGTGCCTCCGTTTTGCAATCAGTAAAAGTGGGGGTTGACTTGTCAATCATCACCCACCCACAGTGAACACTTATGAGCAATACATCCTTATCAAGTGCTCAGCTCAGTTTCTTTAGTGTCACCTTACCTCTGTGTGAAGGGAACAGAGTCAGACAGAGGTCATGTTGCCTACCCAAGGATCGTACGTGGTAACATACAGTGTCCACACCTCACATGGTAACTCTGCTCTGGACCCCAAGTCTTGACCCACTGCCTTATAATATTGCTCCGTAAGTACCAAGCACACTGTGCCCAGGTGGCTTTTTCCTCCACACCCTATTTTGTGCTGCTTGGTCCAGGCAGAGAGAGGGATGTTCTGCTCCATGACTGCCCTTTCCTAGTCTCTGTTGCTCCCAATGGAGGCTATTCCTGGAGTGTCCTGCATCCCTGTGTGGAGTGTTATTGGTGCTGCTGAGGAGAGAGGTGGATAAGCTAACAGTAAAGAGACCTCTGGCTACTGCATATACTTAAATGACTGACGTGTGAGTTGACCCTGATAACTGGCAGAAGAGACACATACATAGACGGAAACAAGAGACCAAAGGAGCAGAGGAGAATGTTGACCAAGTAAGACAGTCCCAAGGGGTAGTGTGAGATTCTCAGGAATGGTTGATGAAAGGACAGAAGCCTCTGAGATGTAAAATGTCCACTAAGGAATGGCATGTGTTCAGAATCACTGTGGACATTAGCATGGTTTGGGAAGTAAAGACAGAATGTATAAAAACACCCCTGAATAATCTGCTGTGTCAAAAAAGATTATAGTTCAAATATAAAAATATAGCACGAATTCTGGTGTTAGGATATGAAGGAGACTAAGGCCACAAACCATTGGTCCTTGTTTAAAAACATCTTAAAATAGGCTTTGAAACTGCTGTAGCTTTAGAGATGGTAGCAAAGGGTTGTACTTAAAAGGAGCAGCTGCTTGGGATGTACAGCTGTATGTATATGATTTCAGGATTGACTACATGGTATTGGATAACCCATTGGAGGATTCTTTACTGAGGAAAAAAAAAATCTGAGGATTCGTCAGTTTCCTGTAGTTCTTTGTCTAGGGTTGGAGCCCCTGTGAGCTATCCCTGTTCTATGTTAACATGTCTGTTGGTATCATCCTTGTTCGGGTATGTCTTGTTTAGGGAGCTGCGTTGTTGAGAGTTGATGGCGGTAGCTGCCCTGGGATTTGTAGAAGATGGAAGCTCACAGTAGACATCCCGTTCCTCTGTCTCTTACAGTCTTTGTGTTCCCTCTTTTGTAATGTTCCCTGAGCCTTAGGTTTGGAAATTGTTTTATAGATGGAGCAATTGGGGCTGGGCACCACATGCTTACTTGTTCTCTGCCTTTTGATCAGCTCTAGTTTTCAGTAATTGTTATATTTATATATGAATGAATGAATGAGTGTGTGTGTGTGTGTGTGTGTGTGTGTGTGTGTATGTGTAACAACAATAAGAAAACAGGACAGAAGTCATGAATTTGAGGGAGAACAAGGGAAGGAGCCACAAGAAAGGGGACTGAGGAGGAAAGGAAAAGGGAGAGTGATATAATTATATTTTTATTTCAAAAATGTTTTTAAAGCTAGCTTTGAAAGTCCTGATACACTTTCTAGTAAAGGAATTTGAGAAATTCACAAATCACCCTTGCCCTCTTTTAAAGAAATCAAAGTCTAGGGTTGAGATAGGAATTGAAAAGGCGAACACATGGGAATTGCCTAACGTATGGCAAGCAAATATGAAATGGCAGCT
The DNA here is from genome assembly GCA_907164525.1 of Lophiomys imhausi. Lineage (NCBI taxonomy): Eukaryota > Metazoa > Chordata > Mammalia > Rodentia > Muridae > Lophiomys > Lophiomys imhausi. The sequence goes on from CAJQZJ010031819.1 coordinate 3,512,512, forward strand.
ACTATTATTTACACAGATCAGTTTCATTACACAGTCTCACCCAGTCATTTGCAAATGATCCTCATGGTTGTTCAGCAAAACCCTCTCTGGCCTTGACTCTGTTAAAGTCCCAATTAATGACACAGTCTTCATCCAGTGGGATGACTCAGCACAAAGGTATTTGCTGTCAAGTCTGATGACCTAAGCTTGATTCCCTAGGTCTCACGGTGAAAGAAGAGACCTGCTTCAGCATGTTGTCCTCTGATCTCCATGTGCTGGCCATGGTACAAGTGTACCTGTATGTATCCACATGTTACCCAAGACAGATATGAGATAAATAGATAGATAGATAGATAGATAGATAGATAGATAGATAGATAGATAGATAGATAGATGATAGATAGACAGATGATAGATAGACAGATGATAGGTAGATAGGTAGACAGACAGATAGATAGATAGATGATGATAGAAAAATATTTTTCGTGATTCTCTATCAGGAAGATACCAACCTATGTCCAGAAACAGAAAGGACAACAGAGATGGAGTAATGGTATTCAATGAGGTTTCTACTCCCCTCCAGGCACTGTGCAGTTTTCCTCTGAGTGCTGTGTACTTTCAATGACTAGGGTAAGAGACTCTGAAACATTCTTCCTGAGAGTCCAGAAATGCTAAATGTGATCAGATCAAAGGGGAGGATTAAAAGTTCTGAGTGTCTGAGTTTCATGATCAAATACCTGTGTTATCATCCAAGCATTAAGCTTTTCATTAAGCTTTCCCCTCCACTCTTGACTCTCTTGAGCAAACTAGAAAAGTTAAGATTCCAGTTGTAAAATCTATTTCAATCATAAATAACATGATTTGAAGCAAGTTGGTGGAGGTCAGCAAGCTGTGTCCTTTGCTTGTGTTACCCAGGGAAAAATGTTCTTTTGATCATGGGAGGTGCCGGTAACATCTAGTTATTGAGATCGTGGAGTCAGAGTTGCCTATGTTATGATATTTCACTTTTGTCCCATAATGCAAGACCATCTATATTAGTCAGTGTACTTTAGAAAAGCAAGCCACTAGGGCATAGATATGTGGTAGTGCTGATTGTGTGTGCTTATGTATATTCAGGATAGAGAGTAAGGGCGGGGGCCCAAGAGAGACACAGATTGAGGAGGTGGGGAGACAGGAGACACTGAGATCAGAAGTGATCTCGCAGTTCAGAAGAGAAGTCTTGCTTCTTCTGGTCAGATGAGTCCCGCCACATCAACAAGGGTGATGAGCTTCACTCAGTCTACTGACTTAAAAGTTAATCATATGCAAACAAACCTTTGACCACCATATCTAGACAAGTCAAGTGTTGACCAAACAAGTTGCACAGACCACTATGTGAGCACAGAAAGTTATAACCTTCACAGTGCTTGCTTAGTGTGGGTGGAGCTCAGATTCTAACAGCTTTGCTCAGTACCCAAAGAAGCCACTGAGCTGGGAAGCTGTCATTACCAATAAAGAGCATGCAGCCCAGGTAGGTAAAGTACTTTGTGTCAAGCGAGCCATTCAAGGGCAGAGTCTGCACCCTAACTCAGCTGATGGGGCTCGCTAAGCAGGCCACAGTTCACTTTACAACACTTAGATGTTGAGCTAAGGTGGAAACTTATCTTCCAGCTCACCATGATTATTCTACAGCTACAAGTGAGTCCCTAAGCTTTGAGGCAATTCTATCCGAGAGGAGAAAAGGACTCTTTAAGTTTTGGGTAGCTGTGGTAATGGGTGACCAGAGGAATGGACTGCTGGAGGAAAACTTATAGGCCTTTATTATGAGGATCCTGAAACTCTGGAAATGCATCAGTGAATGAAAATAATTTCATCCCTCAAAGAGATTGTGGGTTTTGTGTGTGTGTGGGGGCGGGGGGAGACAAACAATGATGAAGATCATTAGTTTTAATGTCTTTGTCTATGCAGTGAGAAAATCTGGGATGCAGAGTTGCTTTTTCTTTCAATGTGCTGAGCTTTTTTAAACAGGTAACTTCATCTCCTGAGCTTTCTTTCCTATCCTGTTAAACAAACTCAATGCAGGTAAGGCACAGCATCACACCAAGATCCATCACACTGCTTTAAGTAATTCTATGGAGTTCTGAGTCCTGTCCCTTGGACATGAACGGTGATCTGTGATGAATGTGAGTGGGTGTGCCTTTGCGTAGAGCTGCGGATGTTTGAACAGACCTCCTTGTTGTATAAGGGAGGAAGGGCAGAGGTACAAAGCTGTAGGGAGCGTATCAAATTTGCCTGAACATACATAGCTTAGATTTCCATGAAAGTGTAGATTCTGGATCATCTACAATAGCCATTAGAGTCAATAGACAATGCTATGTAGATGGAGAAGTGTGCTCTCTGATTTCTCATTTTTACACAAGGTCTGCTACTCCTGCCTCTCTCAGTCACATTACATCTCTGAGTCCTGTAGGCATCTGGTGCCACTGTAGGTGTAGGTATTACATGATACAGTAATTCTCTCAAGTAGCAGGCAGGAAGAGGTGGGCAATAGCAGAGTATTAAGGGAACTTAAACAGATTTTTTTGAGAGAGAGAGTTTCTCTGTGTAGATTTGGTTTTCCTGTAACTTGTTCTATAGACCAGGCTGGTCTTGAACTCACAGAGCTCCTCTTGCTTCTGCCTCTCATGGTCTGGGATTAAAGGCATGTGCCACCACACAGGCTAAATTTTTAATTTTAATTTTATATTTATTTGTTATATGTGCATGAGTGTACTTTGCTTGCAAGTATGTCTGAGCATCATGCAGATATCTCGTACCTGAGGGACTCAGAAGAAGTCACTGGATCCCCTGGATCTAGAATTATGGACAGTTGTTGTAAGTGGCCCTGTGGGTGCTGGGAATTGAATCTGGATCCTCTGTAAGAAAAAGTGCTCTTAACCACTGAGCCATCTCTCGCCAGTCCCCAGATTTTTTTTCATTAAGAAAGATATTTTCTGGGTGGAAGGAGACAGAGATGAAAGTTTGCTTGTTGAGCAGCTTGTGGCATCATGTAGGAGCATTTGGTGAGAGCATTTGAACAATATCGAAGGCACTAGCGCTGGAGATAGAAGTGTGTGCCAGGCAAAGATGGGTACAGAGGAGCGGTCTATCCTTTTATATGACTTTGGGTGACAATTCTGATCCATGAGTGACCATTTAAAAAAAAAATTCTGGGTAATTTGTGGCTCAACATAGGGCACAAGCATCACGTGTGACCCCAGAATAGCATGTTGGAAGGAAACCCTGACTTTGGTTCCCTGTTTCACTGGTAACATTTTGGAGATAGGTGCAAAGCAAAGCTGAAGGTTTCAGACTTGCACATTGGATCTGTGCTTCTTCCCTGGGGACTATAGAGGGGAATTATATTCTATATTACTTTTGTCATATTTACCTTATTTTATCCAATGAGATGAGACTTTGATGCCTTGTTTTAGAAGGGACGATAAGGTTGGGTGTGGAGAACTGCTGAGGAACAATAGAGTCCAGAGAGTCTTTCCATTGAATGCATATGTGTAAGCAGCTGCTTGAATTGGAGTTTTAGAATTTTTGTTTTCTTAAAAATGATAGGAAACAAGCAGAAGGTCTTTGCTGGGGGCAGGGAAGTGGCTCAGCAGGTAGAGTCGCATCCTATCAACAGGGATAACCTGGGACGGGGGCTCACATGGTGGAAGGACAGAATCAATACCATAAGTAGTACTCTGTGCTCTGTACATTCTGTAACATGTACATGCAGGAACTCGGACACACACACACACACACACACACACACACACACACACACACACCCCACAAATAAATAAAATGTAATTCACAAAAAAGGTGCTAGTAGCAGCATAATCTGGTAAAATTTGCGTTTGAACTTCACTGATTGGAAGGGTGGGGAAATGGCCCAGGGAGGAGTCTTGAGAAAAGTGCAACAGTTCATCCCTGCTAGGCTGCTAGTGGGGTCCAGAGGACAGGTGTTGGAGGTCAGGACTGAATAATCCGAACTGAAAGTGAAGCAATGACCAAGAGTAGAAAGAGTGTGGTAGGATTATATCGTTGGTATGCTGGAACCCAGTCAATTGTCTAACCAAGGACTAATGAACTATTGTGGGAGAGCCCATCCTTTCTCTCCTTTATCCCTACATAAGGCCACAAGAAGATTATGTGAAAGTCGAGGAACTCAAGGTGCAAATATTTTCCAATTTGAGATTATAATATAATGCCCAGCCTTTATGGAATTCTAGCTGGATACCCCCTATGTTAAGCACTCCATCTTGAGATTTGAGAAGCAGAAACATCAGCCCCTTCTTTCATTAAAAAGGGTCTTTTGTTCATTCTATTTCTTAGAATGTTGATTCTACGGAATAAGTTACCTACTTACTTCATTTTTAAGTTAGCTATACTATTTATCATATAGTAACTAACTGTCCTTTTTTGTTTTTGTTTTTGGTTTTTGTTTGTTTGTTTTGTTTTGTTTTCTTGTCAACTTGATGCAAGATAGAGTCATCTGGGAAATGAGAACCTCAACTGAGAAAATAGTTCCATCACAATGACCTGTACGCAAGTCTGATGGACATTTTATTGATTGATAATAGATGTGGAATTGCCCAGCCCTGGTGAATAGTGTTGACCCTAGGCTAGTGGTCCTAGATTGTATACAAAAATCAAATTTAGTGAGCCATTGGAGTCAGCCAGTAAACACCATTCCTTTATGACCTCTGCTTAAATTCCTGCCTGCAGGCTCTTTCTTTGAGTCCCTGTGCTGGCTTCCCTTGATAAGGGACAGTGAGAGTAAGTATAAGCCATAAGCTGTTTCCTCCCTGAGTTGCTTTTGGTCAGTGTTTAATCACAGCAAGAGAAAAATAAACTGGAACACTAACCGATTGACTGGCATTAATCTTATTATTGATGGTCATTGGTGTGTGTCATAATAAATCTTGGGAAAGTCTGGATTCAAAGATTTTAGTCCTGGCTCTACATGTTCCTAGCTATGCAACCATGGTACATCACTTATATTCCAAATGCCTCAGTTTCTTCATTCAAAGTTAATATAATGGTATTATTAACATTACTGGTGGTTGGTGTCCAAGTTGGGTGTTTTCTGATTCTTGATCTCTTATGCAAGGAATTGTAATAAAAGCTCACACAGATTTGCAACAGTAGAAGGGAAACTTTATTTTAAGGAAAGCAATAGAAAACATCAGACTCTACTGGCCTGGAGTATCAGGCCACATGAGCAAGGATACACAAAGGCACTGACTGTAGATTGGGGTTTCCTTTTATGGAGCACAAGAGAAAGAGGGTTTGGGTTGCTAGATGTCATGGTAAGGATAGTTTTCTATTTTGACTGACAGATTTGGTCACATAACCATTTTTTTCCTACTGTACTCTATGTTGCTTCTCATAACACATCTAATTTTAACCATTTGCACACCTGTGGTGGTTTGAATTGAAATCACTCTTGTAGACCCAAATATTGAATGCTGTTCCCCAGTTGGTGGAGATGTTTGGGAAGGATTAGGAGGTGTGGCGTTGATGGAGTAGGGGTGCCACTGGGCATGAGCTTTGAGATTATAAAAGACAATGCCATTCCCAGTTCTCTGTCTCTCTGTCTCTCTATCTCCATTTGCCTAGTGCATGCGGATCAGAAGCAAGCTCTCAGCTACTGCTCCAGCATCATGTCTGCTCACAAGCTACTAGGCTCCCTACCATGATGGTTATGGAGTCTAAACTTCTGGAATCATGAGCCCAACAAACTCTTTCTTCTGTAAGTTGCTTTGGTCATAGTGGTTTGTCCCAATAATCAAAAAGTAACTTAGACAACACCCAATTATGCATAGGCACAAGGTAGTGAAAAGAAGTCTCCCTAAAATTTCACTTTAGGACACAGGTGTACTTTTTCACATACCAGCTGGTGTACGGGGGTGGTCTCCCTACTATGTAACAGGACACATTGGGAATTGAGCAGAAACTATCAAGTTTAGTGGTTTTAGGGGAGGAAAAACATCCCATTATTCAGAGACATGTGTGTGTACAGTTTGATTCAGGTAAAGGCCCAAGGTTCAGAGCATTGTTTAGAAGGAAGTGTTACATAGTTATGTGAATGTAGCAGAGTTACAGTATCAGTTATGTTATTAGAAAATAAAGTTGTCTCAAGGGTGAGTCCCCATCTGGTTATCCAATATGAAATGGTCAACCTTGAAATTATGTACATATAAACAATACTACCTTCAGCAGGTTGTAATATATATATATATGGTGTGTGTGTGTGTGTGTGTGTGTAAATTAAGGAAAATAAGCCACAATTTGACAGGGAGAGTGGTGAGAATCTCATGAGAACAATTAGAGGAAGGAAAAGGAAAGGGAGGAAATGATGTAATTATATATTTTTGTGAGTACAGTGAACTTTATTGATGATATTCAAGAGGGTTGGACTCCCTTGGCCCCTTCCATTATTCTGAGGGTCTGAGATGGAGACTGTGAGGGAGAGGAGATGTTCAGTGTAAGGGGGCTGAGTTGTGACAGGGACTCCTCAGCAGCCAAGAGGAGGGCATCTCTCTTGCTCTTGTGTCCTTGTTGGGATGGCTGGTCTAGGGCTTCTTACTCATTGGAGACTATGTTGACCATGAAGTCTACCATCCTGTTTCGATAGCCATATTCAATGTCACATCAGGAAATGTGCTTTACAAAATTGTCATTGAGGGCAATGCCAGCACCAGCATGAAAGGTAGAAGAGTGGTTGTCACTGTTAAAGTCACAGGAGACAACCTGGTGTTCAGTGTAGCCCAGGATGCCCTTTAGTGTGCGCTCTGAAGCCTGCTTCACCACTTTGTGATGTCATTATACTCAGCAGCTTTCTCTAGGTGGCATGTCAGATCAACAACGGACACATGAGACTAGGAACACAGAAGGCCATGCCAGTGAGCTTCCCGTTCAGCTCTAGGATGACCTTGCCCATAGCCTTGGCAGCACCGGTGGATGCTGGGATGATGCTCTGGACAACCCCATGGCCATCACCCCGCAACTTTCCAGAGGGGCTATCCACAGTCTTCTTGGTGGCAGTGATGGCATAGACTGTGGTCATGAGCCCTTCCATGATGCTAACGTTGTCATGGATGACCTTGGCTAGAGGGCCTAAGCAGTTGGTGGTGCAGTAAGCGTTATTGACAACCTTGAGTGGTTCACATCCATCACAAACATGGGGGCATCGGCAGAAGGGGCAGAGATGATAACCTTTGGCCCCACATTTCAAGTGGTCCCCAGCCTTCTCCATGGTGGTGAAGACATCAGTGGACTCCACAACATAGTGAGCCCCAGCATCTCCCCATTTAATGTTACTGGAATCTGGCTCCTGGAAGACAGTAATGGCCTTCCTGTTGATGACAAGCTTCCCATTCTCAGGCTTGACTGTCCCATTGAACTTGGCATGGGTAGAATCATACTGGAACATGTAGACCGCATGGCTGAGATCAATTAAGGGGTCATTGATGGCAACAACATCCACTTTGCCAGAGGTGAAGGCAGCCCTGGCAACCAGGCACCCAATACTTACAAATCCAATCACTCTGATCTTTACCATCGTGTCCAACGGTCCAGGCTGGTACTGGCACAAGAAGATGCCATTGTCTCTAGATCAGGGAGGATCACAGAGCCGGGATATTTATATTTTAATGATAATTTTTAAAAAGAGAAATAGAGGGTGTGTGGATAACCCAGTCTAGCTGGACTAAGTTACTCTTGTGCTTGCCAGCTTCACTTGTATCATGTGAAGAGTGGGTTATTACATGCCTAGTGAAAGGCCTGGTATGTACTAACTGCTCTATAATCTTACCTTTTATGATTGGAGTAGGAAATCTGTGAGCATATGAACCAGTCTATAACCACAAGGATGGAGAGAGGACTAAAGTTGACAGTCTTTATAGTGAAAGAAGATCATTGTTATGCCACAAATGAGGTGTAAACAACTAAACTTCCATGGTCACCAGAAAAATCACCCAAAGTAACAGGACTAGATTGTCTAATGATAAATATGTAAAGGTATATTTTAAACTTCAAATTAAAATCTGAATTCTCTGAAGGCATTGTAGAACACACCAATAATCCCAGCACTTCAGAGGTAGAGACAGGCAAGTGAGGAGTTCAAGGTTACCCGTAGTTACATAAAGAGATTGAGGCCAGCCTAGCTATGAGACCCTATCTCCTGAACAAAATCTAAACACTAAAAGATGCCACTGTTTCAGTCTTCTTCCTAGTTTTTTTTTTTTCAGTTTTCCTGTGAAAATAGGGTTAAGTTAAATAAAGTGACAATCAGTGAGTGAACGTGAGAATACAACAAGAGCAAAGAACAAAACATTACAAAAGGCCACAGTTTGGAGTCAACAGAAGGTTGATTTTCTGTTAGTCTGACCTGTGATGACATCCATGTCTGGGATCAAGGCCAGTCTCATTGAGAGCAGTTTGCAGGCTCAAATCGCCTGCCCTGGATGCCTCAGAGGCTGAGCAGACTGGAATTCCGCTGCAAACCGTTATCTCCTGGCTGGTGGCTAGCTGACGCATACTGATGGTGTCTATACCACATCCCCAACAGCTTCATTAAATATAAACTGAACACAGAGTTTACTGAACACAGTTCCAGTTCTTAGATCAGGCAGAGACTCATCTCCAATTTAGATCAGTATTATTTTTTTGAATCTTTGACAGATAATAGGGAAAATATTTAATTATGATCTAGGCTATGCTGTCCAATTTGATAAATATTAGTCAAATGAAGTTTTATTGGTGGTGGGTTTGTGTGTGTGTGTGTGTGTGTGTGTGTTTTCTTCTTCTTTTTTTTATATTAGTTAATCAGAGTTCTGAATTGGGTTTCACCAGATAGACAATCTTCATATCTTTGGAAATTTTCAGTTTATACCTCTAAATATAAGCTCATTGGTGTTCTGTATCTACTGTAACAATCACTAGTTTAATAATTTTAAATAATACACATCTTATAATACCTAATAAATAGATATTACATGTTATTATAGTACATTTATTGTTTCAAATGTGGTTCAAAAACCATAAATGTGTCTCATTGGGTTAAAATAATCAACAGGGACACGTGTTTTTCCAGAACTTTTTTGTTCTTTTCCTTGCCATATTCTAGAAACTGTATGTATTTTTTTGGTTCATGACTACTTCTTGCCACTTCAAAGTCAACAGCTTGAAGTCAGTGCCTTCAAGAAACTACTTCAAATTCTTTAAAAAATTTACAGCCAGGCATGGTGGTGCACACCTTCAATCCCAGCACTCAGGAGGCATGTGGATTTCAGTGACTTCAAGGCAAACCTGGTCTACAAAGTGAGTCCAAGACAGCCAGGGATACTACACAGAGAAACCCTGTCTCGAAAACATCCAAACATTTTTTTAACAGATATAGATTGTCTATAAAGCCTATTCCTTGGCACCTATTGTTCCTCTCTCTTGTAAACACTCTTGTTATACAGCATTGTAAGCACTCTAGTGATATAGCGTTAAGTTTGTCAACTCTGAGATAATTGATGCGAAATTTTAACTCTATCTGCAACCTTAGCTCCCCACTTTTCCATGAAGGATAGTTTATGCCCAGTGGGGAGGTATTTAGATGTGAGCTTCTCCAGGAAGGTTAGTTCATTATTCTGTCTACCGTGAAGAGTCAATACTTTACAATGTACAGCCATCTCCTTTAAGACAGAAGCTACATAAATACATTACAATTATTACAGATATTGTTTGTGCTTCTAATATAATACCATTCTAATTAGTAATAGTAAGAAAATTTCAATTGTTAAGTAAAAAGCTCAGATATCAATAACTTTTCCTTCATGTGCCATATGCTACAGGCTTAGACCATAAGCATTAAGTGACATGTGTATGCTCTTGAATGCAAGAGAAAGACATCACCCATGCCTGACATGACAGTTTGCAATAACTGGGTAAACATGAAGAATCTTATTAGAAAAAGAGTCTTCTTCCTGGCATGGTAACTAAGTCATCCGTGGAATCTCAGATTTTAAGATATTTATCTACTCAGGAGGCCAGATTAAATGTTCTCTATGGCACAACTCATAAATATTTTCTTTCTGACTTAAGATAGCAGAAAAGATAAGACTGCAAAACCTCCAACATTGAGCAATTGAGAAGTAGTCTCTATTTCTTGAAAATAAAACAAGACACTATGTACTAGAAGACTAAAAAGAGATGATTCAAGATATACTGTAGCTGAACATGGTCATGAATTAAATTGGGGAAAAATAGCCCAGCAGGGGTGGTAGCACTCACTCTAAGGATAAAGTCTGAAAAAGATGGGCCAGAGAGATAGCTCTGAATAGGTCTGAAGTGCCAAGTCAGAAGACCAAAGTTCATCTCCAATCACCCACATGGTGGAAAGAGGGAACTGACTCCTGTGGCTGGCTTTCTCTTCTGAATCCTGCATGCACAGGCACAGGTCTCAACAACATTCATACACACACAAATGTAAAAACTACTGAAGGAACGCACATTCACATTTCCGGCTGGATTGGAACATTAACTAACAATGTTTAAACAGCGTTTCACCTCCTTGCTCTGTTTTAGTTGGATATTTTAAAGGGTACTGTTCTCTTCAGTAGAGGCACCAGTCTGTGAAAATCTACCAGACGGTAAGCAAATAAACCTTTGCACCTGATGAAGCTTGTGAACAGCTCAGACCTCCTGTATGTGACACTACAGTGCATTGTGCATCTTATGCAATAGCAGTGAGAGGCGTCCCACAGAGTGAGATAGATGAGGACTTTTCTTTCAAAACATTGGGAAATAAGGGATTGGAATGAAAAAGCCCACACTGAGAACTCTGAGAAGGGCCATTGCTCAGGTCTAGATGTACCTTAAAGGATATTCATTCAGAGAAATGTATGATTAAAAATCGCTGGGCTTGGCCTAATTATTTTTGCTGTTTTGTATTGTATTTTTTGTTAGAAGAGAAAGAGCCATTTGTTGGACTGAAATGGGGAGCTCTTGGGGGGAAAATATATACCTTAAACTTGAAAAGAAAAAAAGGAAGTGGATGGGAAGGTGTGAGGGGGAAGAGGGCGGGAGGGTGGGACCAGAGGGGGAAGTAAGGAGGGGACTGTGGTTGAGATGTAACTTGAAGAAATAAAAATAAATAAATTAAAAAAAAATCTCTGGGCTATGCCAAGTATGGTGGCACACACCTTTAACCCCAGCACTTGGAGGCAGAAGCAGGTGGATCTCTGTGAGTTTGAGACCAATTTAGCCTATGTAGCAAGTTCCAGAATAACTAGCCCAAACCAAATCCAAAACAAAAGAAAATCTTTGGGTCTGTATTATTCTAAACATGTTAATAAATTAGCTATGATGAATACCTTATAATATTTTAACTTTAATGACTATATCTTATTTTAAAAGAACTATGGGTATAATTACATTTATTATCAAGGAGAAATTTTCACTTACAAGAATTAAAGTGTATATGTCTATATAATTTTCTTGTATCTATCCATTGGCATGTCATTTGTCTATGATACTGTCTTAGTCAGTGTTGTATTTCTGGGAGGAAACACCATGACCATTCTTATAAAGGAAAGCATTTAGTAGAGGCTGGCTTACAGTTTCAGAGGTTTAGTCCATTATCATCATGGTGGGAAACATGGTGGTGTGCAGGCAGACATGATGCTGGAGAAGGAGTTGAGAGTCCTATATCTGGATCTGCAGGCAGCAAAAAGAGAGAAGGTCACTGGGTGTCACTTGGGTCTTTAAAACCTCAAAGCCTATCCCCACTTTCCTCAACAAAGCCACATGTTCTAATCCTTTCAAATAGTGCTACTCCTTATGAGCCTATGGGGGCCATTTCATTTAAACCACCACAGATACTCTGCGTAATACAGTTCACCCTTAACATTGCACAGCATTCATATTGTAGAGAGAACAGCACACTTTCTTGCAATCTCCTTATAATTTGGGGTTATTTTCTGATAACGAGAAAATGAAATAAGCTTCCTTTTACATACATTCTTTAGTTTTCCACTATCTGGTATATTTATCCATCCTAAGATTTATTCAATTTTTCATATTTTCCCAAAATTCATTGTTTGTGATGGATCAGAAATATAATAAACAAAAATACTCATGTGCTAGTGGGTGTAATAGGCACCTGAAAGAAACACTGTGATAAAACCATGAAAGTGCTACAAAAATGTAAATTAAGGGTCTTAGTGAAACAAATGTGATGACTCAGTCTGTAAGATCACTTGCCACTAAACCATGAGGCCCTGACTTCAACTTTCCTACATAAAAAACAAACAAACCAAAGAACAAACAAACAAACAAACAAAAAAAAAAAACAGTGTGACTGTGCACCTGATAACCCAGTTCTGGGAGGAGGGCAGAGACAAGGAATCCCTGGAGCTTGCTGATAGCCAGCTATCCTAGTTAGGGCTTCTATTGCTGTGATGAAACACCATGACCAAACAACCTAGGGAGGAAAGGGTTTATTTGGTTTACGTTTTCACATCACTGTTCATCATTGAAAGAAATTAGGACAGGAACTCAATCAAACAGGACAGAAACCTAGAAGCAAGAACTAATGCAAAGGCCGTCGAGGGTTGCTACTTATTGGTTTGTTCAACATGGCCTGCTTAACCTCTTTCCTTGAAGAACCCTAGACTACTAGACTAGGGTGTGCCCATCCACAATGGGCTGGGCATGCTCCCAATAATCACTAATTAGAAAATGTTCTATACAATATACAGATTCAATGCAATTCTTATCAATATACCAACACAATTCTTAACTTCATATGGAAAAATAAAAAGCCAGAATAGCTAAATCAATCCTGTACAATAAAAGAACATCTGGAGGTATCACCATCCCTGATTTCAAGCTGTGCTACAGAGCAATAGTAATAAAAACAACATGGTACTGACACAGAAACAGACCAGTTGATCAATGGAATCAAATTGAAGACCCAGAAATAAACCCACACACATATGGTCACTTGATTTTTGACAAAGAAGTCAAAAACATACAATGGAAAAAGGAAAGTATCTTCAACAAATGATGCTTATCTAACTGAATGTCAACATGTAGAAGAATGCAAATAAACCCATATTTATCACCCTGCACAAAAAATAGATCAGACCTCAACATAAAATCAAACAATCTAAATCTAATAGAAGAGAAAGTGTGGAAAAGCCTCAAACACATGGGCACACGAGACACCTTCCTGAACAGAACACCAATAGCTCAGGCTCTGTCATTAGAACAAAATAGCAGGCTACAGATTAGGAAAATATCTTTACCAACCCCACATACAACAGAAGGCTAATATCCAAAATATATAAAGAACTCAAGAAATTAAACACTGAAAAAATCAAATAACCCAATCAAAAAATGAGGTATAGAACTAAAGAGAATTCACAAAAGAGAAATCTCTAAAGGCCAATAGGCACTTGAAGAAATGTTCAACATCCTTGGTCATCAGGGAAATGCAACTCAAATGACTCTGAGATTCCATCTCACACCCAACAGAATGGCTAAGATCAAAAACTCAAATGATATCACATGCTGGCAAGGATGTGGAGAAAGAGGAACACTCCTCCTTTGCTGGTGGGTGTGCAAACTTGTACAACCACTTTGGAAATCAGTCTGGTGATATCTTAGAAAATTGTGAACAGTTCTTCCTCAAGAACTAACCATACCCCTTCTGAGCATATATCCAAAGATTCTCCACCAAACCACAAGAACATTGCCTTAACAATGTTCATACCAGCTTTATTTGTAATAGTCAGAAACTGGAAACAACCCAGATATGCTTCAACTGAAGAATGGATTAAAAACAAAACTATGGTACATTTACACAGTGGAATACTACACAGCTATCAGAAACAAGGAAATCATGCAATTCACAACCAAATGGATAGATCTAGAAACGTTCATCCTAAGTTAGCTAACTCAGATCCAGAAAGATACAGACATGGTATGTACTCTCTTGGATATTAATCATATAGCACAGGGCAACCATCCTACAAACCCACAGACCCAAACAGACAGGAACCTAGCATAATTATCCTATGAAAGACTCCATTCAGCAGTGAATCATGGACTCTGTTGCTTGTTAGTGGAACACCTTATCCTAGATGGACTGCCATATCAAGCCCCAGTACAAAAGGAAACTCTTAGCCTACTAAGAGCTGAACTGAGGGGGTTAGATATGTGGGGACTCCCCTCATCTGAGGATGAGAGGACAGAGATGAGGAAGAGGGAGAGGGAGAAGAAAGGAGGGAGGGACCAGGAGGAGAGGAGGGAGGGCACTTTGATTGAGATGTAACTTGAAAAAATATTAATAATAAAAAGAAAAAAACTTGAGAAAAAGTTTTTTTTAAAAGAAACAAAAGAAAAAAAAAAAAGGATATTCTACAGGCTTGCTTGCCGACCAATCTTATGGAGACATTTTCTCAATTGGGACTTCCTCCTCTCCAGTGATGCTAGCTTGTGTCAAGTTGACATAAAACAAGCAAGCACACCAGCCTAGTTCCAGGTTCAGAGAGTGACCATGTCTCCAGGAAATAAGAGAAGAAGCCACAAGCAGGTGGAATGACAGAGTTCCTTGTGTCTGCCCTAGATCCTCTGTGTGTATGTTATGGTTGTTAGCCTGGTGTTTTGGGGGAACTCCTGACAGTAGGCGCAGGGGTGTCTTTGACACTTTGCCTTCTCTCGGGACCCTTTTCTTCCTACTGGGTTGCCTCTCCCAGCCTTGATGACAGGGTTTTTGCCTAGTCTTATTATATCTTATTGTGCCATGTTCATTGATGTTCCTGGGGGACCTGTTGTTTTCTGGATGGGTAAAGGTGTGTGTGTGTTGAGGGGGGAGGCTGAGTGTATGGGGAAGAGTGTGGGTAAGGGGGATCAGAGAGGAGTGGAAGGAGGGGAAACTGAGGTTGGAATGTATTGTGTGAGAGAAGAATAAATAGAAATTTAAAAAATAAAAGAAAAAGAAAGAAGAAGAAAGCAGGCTGAGCAAACATGAAAAGCCAGCCACCTAGTGGCAGTCCTCCATGGCCTCTGCTCCAGTTTCTGCTTCCAGATACTTCACCAATTTCTGGAAGTGTAAGATAAAGCAAAACAATCCCTAGGTTGCCTTTGGTCATGGCATTCATCATAGCAGTAGAATCCCGAAAACAGCACTCCACTCATCCTTCTTTTGGTGCACCATCCCCAGGAGTCTACAGATGTTGACTGCTAAGAAAATAAACAAAACCCTCAACATTGAGACATTCAGAATTGTTCTGTGTTCCAAACAAGACAGTATTGATGGGACAACTATAGACCTGTAATTGGCCAGCCCCCTGTGTGCAGGCAGTGCAAACCCAGGAGAGCTGGCCCTGCAGGGCTTTCACAGATTCACAGTGAAACTGAGTTTCCTTCTAACCTAACCTTTGTCTAGCCTCTTGCCTTGTTCTGTCTTGTTTTCATTTTGTCTTTAAAGGCTCCTTTTGATAGCGTAAATGATTTGTCTTGGACTTTGGCTCTAAAACAGGAAAGGCACTATAGAATATGGAACAGACTCTGAAAATTTAATTTTGCATTCTTTGATGTCTCAGCTGTGTGGCAATTAAGACCCTATCCCTGAGATAAGGGGATTCTAATGGCCATTTTCACATTTTAGCAGTATCAATGCTGTGGCAATGATGAAGTAACAGCTTTCGTAGTCACACTGAGGAGCCGAGGCAAAATTAAAAAATGTGGAACTGAGTAAGCTATGGGCAAGGGATTTTTGGCACATTCCCTAGAGAAAATAACTGATTATTCATTGAAAATTGGAATGTTAAAAGGTCCTCCCTGGCAATCTTTGAAGTGAGTCTTATCACTTGCACGTAGAAACCATATCAGCTGGTGAAAACCTCCATCTAAACTTAATTGTGAGACGAGCAGAACTTCAAAGAAGTTTAATTTACAGCTCACAAAGTAAAACTGCATGTCAGGATAAGACATAAGAATGGGAGATAAACCTCACATAGACAGGGTCTTGTGACATCTATGATGTTTGTGGGTATTCAGTGTTCTTGTTCACACAAGGGCTCAGGGGGAAACCTTCCAAAATAAAGCATAAAGTTATTGCAATTTGTATGTCAAACCACTAAAAAAAAAAAAAAAAAAAAAAAAAGGAAGTAGATTGCAGCAAATATCACATGTGGGAATGCAGGACTGAAGTATTTAGCAAATGATGTGGAAAGCATCCATATTCAGTAGGAACCAGAGCAACAAAGGGCATGCCAGGCTATATATGCGGAGTACACACTGTCCTCATGCCATGTAGCTCATATGACCTCATACATCCTAGAGTGGTACAAGGATTATTTCCATGAAGTAAGGATGCCTTGCCCAGAGTCTCTGGCAAACCCCATTGGAAGAGATTGGAAGCAACCATGTGCATTGGAGAGCTCTCAAAACACAGAAACAAGATAGATTCTAGCCATGGAAAGTAAACAAGAGGCACTGAGGAAGCATGAGGAAAGCTGCTTAACCTGGCCAGGGACAAGCTTATGCACCAATTCATAAACTCAGCAGCCTGCCATGGTTATTACAAAACCAAGGGACACATTTTACATAACTGTTAAGTGGGTCCAGCAGGATTCAGAAAATTGGATTAGCAAGTGTGTCCGACTCCCATCTCTCTAGTAAGCTTTTACTAGATAACATTCAGCTTGAGCTCACTCTTTCGAAGTTCTAGTAGAGGAAGAGCTAGTAGAGGAAGGAAAAAAAATGTTGGCTCTATCCATCGATTGTTCAGTTGGTGTGAGCCCAAACTGCACTGCTGGAACAGTATAGCCCCTTTCCAAGGCAAACTCTGTTATTTAGGAGTGATAAGACAGACAGAGTGGACACAGTGTTGGTCAGGGTCACTCATTTCTAATGAGAAACAAATGGATGAAAATGAAACATAATTCTCCTTAACATGCAGAAGTATATATAAAGTACACACTATGCACACATTTAAAGCCTTATTAAGCTGACTAAGAATTTATTGAGCACTGTAATTTATTCTTCATAGTTCCAGCATGATAGCAAACATTCTAAAGATTTTTTTTTCTTTCTTCACAAATTCAGGGACGAATCTGTTCTAGTCACATGCTTGAACCATGGCATGCGATTTTTATTTCCTCATAAATATTTGCCACCTTTTCACTTACTGGAAGAGCATTAGTGTTTGTATTTGGCACGTCCAAATGCCGGCATGGCTGCTCTTAAAATGTGAAATGTGAGGTCATTATTAGTTGAGTGACACGAAGGCAAGCCCTGATATCTTGTCATCAGGTTTGGTAGTCGACCACAGTTAGCAAGTTACGTGAAGATACTGTATGCAGCATTGGGTCTGGGGAACCTACTTCTCAGGGAACGGTAGTTTGCTTCACGGACTATGGTCAGTATTTGGCAACTCGACACAAACTAGAGTCATCTGGGAAGAGGGACCTAAGTTCATCCAGCAGGCCTGTTGGTACGCCTGTGAAGCATCTTCTTGATTATTGGTTGTCGTGGGAAGTCCCGCCCCTGTGTGGGTGGTCTTAGGTTGTATTAGAAAGCAAACTGAGCAAGCGTGGAAAGTGAGCCAGCAAGTAGCTTTCCCCCAGGAATTGCCTCTGCTTCTGTTCTACTTCCTACTTCTTTCCCTAACGTCCCTCCATGATGCAGTGCAATGAGGACATGGAAGAAAACAATCCTTTCCTCCACAAGGGGATGGTTGTAGTCAAGGATTTGCCATGGCAACAGAGATACAAACTGGGACAGGGCACACCAAGAGTTTTGCTAAATACAAAGACATGACTGATTCCTGACACTTCAGTAGGTTGGCAAACAGAAAAGAATTGTCACAATTGCACTTTGAGCTATACTGACAGATTTTATTATGAACATTTCTACTTAACCAGACTATCTAAGGTGATGTGGCTGTTGCTACTTAATAGGAGTCTGGAAGAATACTTTTGGTTTTCAGGTGAGCCACAGGTATGTCTTGGTGCTGCCAGACTTTAATTATAAATTAAAAAGTATAGTAATCATTGTCTGAGACAAACATGGTAACTAGGAAATAAAGCTTCTTCAGAAATAAAGATCTGAGTTGCCGCTCCAGACAAGCCACCTGGACCATCTAAAATAAGAGGAATCAAGAAGTGTGGGTGGAAGAGAAGATGAGTATCGTTTGCAGGCCTGAGACTAATTGCAGCAGAGAGAGCTATAATCTTTCCTGCTCATGCCTCTCTTACAAGCATCTCCGGGAATTGAGACCAACCCCCTTGCAAAGAACCTGAGTCCAAATGGGAAAAGCTTAATTCTAGAAGCAAATGCATCTGAGAAGTGGAAATTGTTGATGTCGCAGAAGTTATGGGGACCTCTTCCATCCCTGCAACTGGCACAGTGAAGTCAGAATTTGTACAGTGAAGGTTTTGTTTGGCAGTTGCTCATATTGATTCCTTAGTCTGTAAGATTTCTCTCAGAAAAGTGAAAGTATTCCACCAGGGAGGCTTGAGAATTTATATTATTCCCTCCCCTTAAGGGTTACCCTGTAACCAGTGGCTAACAGGGGAGGACATGCAGTGTTGGTCTCTCTTCTGTGAATAGAAAATTCTCCCAGTACCACCTATGTTCTGTAGTTTTATATGGAGTTCAATTGAGCAGCCCAAGATTGTACTGAAGTCATTCTTGTCCAATTCCATACTTGCCCTTTGTCTTCTCTTCTTAATCTCTTACAGATTTCTGGCATGAACTCTCCCTCCATAAATCATTTGAGCAACACTCAGTCTCAAGGTTCCCTGCCCCGAGTCCACAGGACACAACAATGGTTGTTCACCTTCAGAGGGCCACAGTCGCATTTGGTAAGCACGTCCCACCTGTCCACCTCACATGTCCACCTCACATCACAGACATTACTAAAGGCTTCCTCTCACTTCTCTTTGTAGTTTGTTCTCTCTCTCTCTTTCTCTCTGCTCTCTCTTGATAAAGGACCTTACTGTGTAGTGCAGGTTGCACTGGTTAAAATTCTTATATGTTCTGCCTCAGCCCTTGAGTAGTGGGATTGTGAACATGTACTATCAAGTCCAGCTTCTCCTTTCTCTCCTAAGAAGACAAACAGTAATATAGCTTTCCTCTTGATAGTCCCAGTAGCATTCACATTCCTTTAATCTTACTCAGATCTTCCAAAGGAACCTTTCATTTTCCAGGTCTCAGCTCTCACACAGGGTTGGCTTCCTGTCAGGATCCTGAAGAAGAAGGAGATCAAGGACAGGGAAGAGTAGGTGCAGGCCTGCATTAGAAGGCTCAACCCAGCAGCTCTGAGTAGAAAGGCAAATAAAGCTACCCACACCACCCCAAATCATATAACAGGTATAGTAACAATTCAGAAATACATATAATAGGCTATGCTAATAGGCCAGAAACTGAATGAAGCAAACCCAAAGCATATCGTGGTAAACTTGGGAAGTTATTAGGCAGTAAGCTGTGGAACTAAATTAAGGATTAAACTTTCTAATTCCCCATGAGGAATCAAAACACACGTTGCCTTATGACACTTTTCTTCCAGATTAAAACATTTATTCCTGCCCTTGATGAATTTATAGCCTAATAGTGAAGCATAACTAATAAGACCATTGGTTTAGAAGGCACTGTCAATATGATTCTATAGTTATTTTTTAAAAAGTACTAGGAAAGCAAGAAAACAAGAGACTGATATCTCAGGAGAACATCAGATAAAGGTTAGTAAATAGAATGCAATGATAGATCAAAAAACTGATACTTCAAATTTAAAAGTTAGCTGTAGATATCTGTTAGGTCCATTTCGTTCATGAGCTCTGTTAGACTCATTATTTCTCTGTTTGGCTTCTGTCTTGATGATCTGTCCATTGTTGTGAGTGGGGTTTTTAAGTCTCCCACTACTAATGTGTGGGGATCGATGTGGGATTTAAGTTTTAGAAGCGTTTCTTTTACAAATGTAGGTGCCTTTGTATTTGGGGCAGAGATGTTCAATATTGAGATGTCCTCTTGATGAATATTTCCTTTAACGAGTATGTAATGCCCTTCTCTATCTTTTTTATTAACTTCAGTTGGAAGTCTATTTTGTTTGATATTAGGATGGCTACTACAGCTTGCTTCCTGGGTCCATTTGCTTGGAAAACCTTTTCCCAGCCCTTTACTCTGAGACAGTATGTATCTTTGTTAGTGAGATGTGTTTCTTGCATGCAGCAAAATGATGGGTCTTGTTTACAAATTCAGTGTGTAAGTCTGTGTCTTTTTTGGCGAGTTGAGACCATTGAGGTTGATGGATATTAGTGACCAGGGGTTGTTATTTCCCATTATTTTTGTATAGGTGGTTGTCCTGTTTTTCTTTTGGTTTAGTTGCTGTGGAGTTTTCTATTTCCTCTGTTTTCTTGGGTGTAGTTATCTTCTCTGGGTTGGAATTTTCCTTCTAGGATCTTCTGTAGGGCTGGGTTTGTGGGTAGATATTGTTTAAATTTGAATTTGTCACAAAAAAGAATATACCTTCTCAGCACCACATGGAACCTTCCCCAAAATCGACCATATAGTTGGACACAAAGATAGCCTCAACAGATACAAGAAAATTGAAATAACCCCTTGTAACTTATCAGACCACCATGGAATAAAGCTGGACTTCAACAGCAAAAGAATCAACAGAAAGCCTACACACACAATTGAACAATTCTTTACTGGATGACTATCGGGTCAGGGAAAATAAAGAAGGAAATCAAAGACTTCTTAAAATCCAACAAAAATGAAGGCACAACATGCCCAAACCTATGGGACACAATGAAAGCTGTGCTACGAGGAAAGTTCATAGCACTAAGTGCCTTCAAAAAGAAAATTGTGACAGCTCATATTAGCGAATTAACAGCTAAACTGGGTGAATTGGAAAAAAAAAAAGAAGCAAACACTCCCAAGAGGAGCAGAAAGTAGGAAATCATCAAACTTAGGGCAGAAAACAACAACTTAGAAACAAAAAGAACTATACAAAGAATCAATGAAACAAAGAGTTGGTTCTTCCAGAAAATCAACAAAATAGGCAGACCCTTGGACAAATTAACTAAAAGGCAGAGGGAAAAAACTCAAGTCAACAAAATCAGAAATGAAAAGGGAGAAATAAAAACAGACATTGAGGAAATCCAGAGAATATTTGGGTCCTACTTTAAAAATCTATACTCAACCAAATTTGAAACTTAAGCAAAATGGTCAATTTTCTTGATAGATCCTGCCTACTGAAGCTAAATTAAGATCAGGTTAACAGATTAAACAGCCCTATAACCCCTAGGGAAATAGAAACAGTCATTAAAAATCTCCCAACCAAAAAAAAAGCCCAGGGCCAGATGGTTTTAACACAGAATTCTACCGGACCTTCAAAGAGGAGCTAACACCAATACTCTTCAAACTCTTTCACCAAATAGAATCAGAAAGAACACTGCCAAATTTATTCTATGAGGCTACAGTCACCCTGTTTCCTAAACCACACAAAGGCACAACAAAGAAAGAGAACTTCAGACCAATCTCCCTCATGAACACAGATGCAAAAATACTTAATAAAATACTAGCAAACAGAATTCAAGAACACATCAAAAGTATCATACATCATGATCAAGTGGGCTTCATCCAGGAATGCAGGTATGGTCCAACATACAAAAATCCATCAACATAATTCACCATATAAACAAGATGAAAGAAAAAAAACACATTATAATCTCGCTAGATGCAGAAAAAGCATTTGACACAATCCAACACCCCTTCATGCTAAAAGTTCTGGAGAGAACAGGCATGTAAGGACCATACCTAGAAATAATAAAGGCAATATACAGCAAGCCAGTGGCCAACATCAAATTAAATGGAGAGAAACTTGAAGCATTTCCTCTAAACCCAGGGACAAGACAAGGATGACCACTTTCACCATATCTCTTCAATATAGTACTTGAAGTTCTTGCTAGAGCAATAAGACAACTAAAGGAGATCAAGGGGATACAATTTGGAAATGAAGAAGTCAAACTATCCCTATTTGCAGATTATATGATGGTATACATAAGTGACCCCAAAAATTCATCAGAGAACTCTTACAGCTGATAAACACCTTCAGCAAGGTGGCTGGATACAAAATTAATTTTAAAAAATCAGAAGCCCTTCTTTATACAACAAACAAATGGGCTGAGAAAGAAATAAGGGAAACAACCCCCTTCACAATAGCCACAAACAATATAAAATGCCTGGGAGTAACTCTATCCAAGCAAGTAAAGGACCTGTACAAGAAAAACTTCAATCCCTTGAAGAAAGAAATTGAAGAGTCCTTTAAAAGATGGAAGGATCTCCCATGCTTATGGATAAGTAGGATCAAATCATAAAATGGCCATCCTACCAAAAGCAATATATAGATTCAATGCAATTCCTATCAAAATACCAACACAATTCTTTATAGATCTGGAAAAAGCTATTCTCAATTTCATATGAAACAAACAAACAAAAAACTCAGAATAGCTAAATCAATCCTTTACAAAAAACAAAACAAAACAAAACAAAAAAAAACAAAAGACAAACAAACTTTTGGAGGTATCAACATCCCAGATTTCAAGCTGTACTACAGAGCAATAGTAGTAAAAACAGCATGGTTCTGGTATAGAAACAGACCAGTCGATCAATGGAATTGAATTGAAGACCCAGAAATGGACCCATATACCTATGGCCACCTAATTATTGACAAAGAAGCCAAAACTGCACAATGGAAAAAGTATGGCATCTTCAACAAATGGTGCTGGCCCAACTGGATGTCCACTTGTAAAAGAATGAAATTAGACCCATACTCATCACTTTGTACAAAACTTAAGTCCAAGTGGATAAAAGACTTTAACATAAGGTCGATCACACTAAATCTACTAGAAGAAAAAGTGGGAAAAACCCTCGAACTCATTGGCACAGGTGAGAACTTCCTGAACAGAACACCAACATCTCAGGACCTAAGACCAACAATCAATAAATGGGACCTCATTAAACTGAAAAGTTTCTGTAAGGCAAAGGTCACTGTTATTCGAACAAAACAGCAGCCTACAGACTGGGAAAAAATCTTCACCAACCCCACATCTGACAGAGGGCTAATAGCCAAAAATCTACAAAGAACTCAAGAAATTAAATGCCCAGAAACCAAATAATCTAATAAAAAAATGGGGAACAGAGCTAAATGGAGAATTCACAAAGGAGGAATCGCTAATGGCTGAGAGACACTTGAAGAAATGCTCAGCATCCTTAATCATCAGAGAAATGCAACTCAAGAGGACTCTGAGATTCCATCTCACTCCTGTCAGAATGGCTAAGATCAAAAACTCAAATTACAGCACATGCTGGCAAGGGTGTGGAGAAAGGGGGACCCTCCTCCATTGTTGGTGGGAGTGCAGGCTTGTGCAACCTCTATGGAGGTCAGTATGTCTTCTTAGGTACTTTCTTGTACCAAAGACTTTAGAAAATAGGGATGAGGGCTATATGTCCTTAACTGCTGAGAGGGCTTTGAAAACTTGGAATAGCTTTGCCTCAGGACCCAGCCATACTACTTCTGGGTATACACCCAAATGACTCCTCATGGAATCATAAAGAAGTTTCCTCATCTATGCTCATAGCAGCCTTATTTGTAATAGCTAGAAACTGGAAACAACCCAGGTGTCCCTCACATGAAGAATGGATTAAAAAACTGTGGTACATCTACACAATGGAATATTACTCAGCTATCAGAAACAATGAAATTATGCAATTTGCAGCCAAATGGATGGACTAGAGAAGCTCATCCTGAGTGAGCTAACCTAGACTCAGAAGGATGCACATGGCATCTATTCACTTATAGTAGGATTTTAGCTCTATAGTATAGGATATCTATACTACAACTAATGCACCAAAGGGAACATGGACATAGACTTTTTTGTTTGTTTGTTTGTTTTTTAGTTTTTTTGTTTATTTTTTAGTTTTCTCTCCCTAGCAATGAGACACTTTGCCCTAGTGGTGCTGCCTTGTAGGCCCCCATTGTATGACGAGGCTCTTAACCCTCAAAAGACTGCTGAACTGGGGTGAGGGACTGTTATGTAGGGACACTCCACTCCAGAGGAGTAGGATGGAAGGGTTAGGGGGTAGAGGGTGGGAGGGCAGGGCTGGGAAGGGGGCGGAAAAGACAATATGATGGAGATGTAACCTGAAGCAACAATTAAATAAATTTATTTATTAAAAAAAAGAAAAAGGAAAATGCCAACAGATCCATATCTATCCCCCTGCACAAAACTCAAGTCCAAGTGAATATCTAATTGAGTTGTTGGCCAGAGACATCCCACAGGGATCTCCAAATAACTCAGGATGTTGTGCTATCCACAAACTGACAGCAAGGCACTATTGCCGAAGACAATACTTACACAAGTCATTGAACATGGAGAAGTCAAGCTGGTTCTTATATATAGCCCTCTCAGCAGTTAAGGACATGTATCCCTCATCCCTATGTTATGAAGTCTTTGGTACAAGAAAATACTCTTCACATTACCATAAAGGAAATGTAAGGAGGCTGAAGAGATGGCTCAGTGTTTAAGAACACTTCTGCTGGGATGGGAGAAAGAGGACAATATGACAGAGATGTAACCTGAAGCAAAAATAAATAAATTTATGTATAATAAAATAAATAAAAAATAAAATAAAAACACATTCTGTCTTTCTTCCTTGTAAATCTTAATAGATTTAAAATACAAATTACAATTAGATATGAAAAATGTGGCTGCTTATTTTTAAGATAGTCTGCCTTATTTGTGTAAGTTTGTGGAATTTTATATTATGGTTACTAATTTGCCATTGGCACAACTATTGCAGAATGTCCTGCCCTGTTTCTACTATGGACATTTCTCTCCTGTGTTGTTCATCTGCTACCAGAAAGAAAAATCTGTGCCTGATATAACTCCTGAATAAAGGTTTAAAGCTGTGATTAAAAAAACCAAAAGCAAAAAAAAAAAACTAGTCCTCAGGGAAGCAACATTTATGTCAATTCCAGCTGAGGGGTCTCTGTGTCCTGTTTCTAAAATGCAAGGTGTCTTCAAAAATGTGGTTTACTTTGTTCCTCTAGGGATAGGATAACCAAGGGCAACAGCAGTAGGTTATGTGCTTTAGGAATTTATTGACTGCCCTGGACAACAACTCCAAGGAGGGGTTCTTTTGTCTGGCATTGGGTTTTTGTTAAGTGGTCTTTGGCTTTTGGAAGGAGCACTATCACCCCAGATGAGGAGAGTTATTAAAGTTCTGTATATATTTTTATATGTAAAGTTAAGTGTATCATAGATATTTTTAGGTGAACAGCTGATAGTTTGATTTCTTGTGGCAAAGTAGATGGGAGAATGCCCGCAAGGACTCAGTCCTAAAAAAGAACTACACGCAACTGAGGAAAACCAGGTGGGAGAGGTGTTCTTGAGGCATATCAATTGATTGCCCAGACCAAAAGTCATCCGAAAAACCAAATATACAAATAAAATTATATGATCTGAACATGTTATAATTAGGAACACTTAGTGAAAAAGAGGTCAAGAATTTTAATGAGAGTAGGGAAGCAGTATATGGGAGTGTTTGGAGGAAGGAAAAA
Organism: Lophiomys imhausi; assembly: GCA_907164525.1. NCBI lineage: Eukaryota > Metazoa > Chordata > Mammalia > Rodentia > Muridae > Lophiomys > Lophiomys imhausi. The sequence goes on from CAJQZJ010031819.1 coordinate 3,538,139, forward strand.
TAAATGAGAAATGTAATTATATTATATTTTCAAATATTAAAAAATAGTAGGATTCTTCTTTGGTACACTGGTTTAAAACATGTAAATTAATTGATGTGTTACAGGGTAACAGGGGAAAGATGAAACTACAATCATATGAAGTGATTCAGAGAATCAAATAATTTCAACAATTCTTGAACTATAATATTTTGAGCAATTTATATGTGAAAGGGAAATTCTACAGACAGCATCACAGTCCATGGGGAGAAACAGAGTTTTCCTTCAAGATCTGGCCCAAGGCAAATAGGTTCCTTCTGTCTCCCCTATTCAGTACAGCGCTAGAAGTAATGTGAGCACTAAATGAAATGCGAGAGACAAAAATCTCCACACATTTGAAAATAGAAAGTGAAATGATCTTTATTTGCAGATGATATAATTCTGTGTGTAGAAAACTCCAAAGATTTCATCAAAACATGTGAGCTATGATAAATTATTTCAGTAAATTTAAATAATATTAAATCAACAAAGAAAAATTCATGGCATTTCTATAAACAACTGTGATGGTTTGAATGAGAATATCTCCCATAGGCTCACATATTTACATGCTTGGTCTCCAGTTCGTGAGACAGTTTGGGAAGGATTTGGAAGTGTGGGCTTGTTGGAGTAGGTGTGACCTTGTTGGAGTAGGTGTGACCTTGTTGGAGGAGGTACATTACTAGGGGTCAGCTCTGAGGTCAAAAAAGCCTGTACCAGGCACCGACTCAATCTCTCTCTGTCTACTGCGTGAGGATCAAGATGTAAATCTATCAGCTACTACTCCAGAACCATATCTGTCTGCTTCCCACCATGATGATCATAGACTAGCCTGCTAAAACTGTAAGCAAGCCCCCAATCAAATGACTTTTCTCTTAAGCTATCTTGGTTGTGTTATTTCCTCACAGCAAAAGTAACTATAATGAAGACTACAATAAGGTAACTTAAAAATTAAAAATACCATTGTTAATAGAACCAGAGTAGAACTAGTTATGAATAAATTAAGATGTTTATAATGGAATTTAAACAAACAAATGAAATATATGTGCACTGATAATTGAAAACATTTAATTGTTACACAAATGGATATTTCTCTCATGCTTATGAATCAAAAGAGTAATATTGTTAAAATTTTCATATTATCTAAAGAAATACAGACTCATTGCAATCCCAATCAGATTCTCAGGGGCATTCTTTATAGGAAAAAATTAAATTCTAAAGCCAATATGGAACCAAATAGACAAAATAATTCTGAGAAAAAAAGTAAAAGTAAAATCAAAACAGAAAACAACATTAAATTTAAAATTGAATTAAAAATCTGTGGTAATTAAGCAGTACAATGCTGGCTTACAAACACATACATAAACAAATGAGACATGGCAGAGAACTAGAAAATAAACCCGGGCATATACAATCAAGTTATTTTCAACAAGGGGCCCAAAAGTCAATGTGGGTAAAGGATATTTTTTTAAATAAATAATGCTAGAGAACTTATATTTGACAGTAAGGAAGTGAAATTTAATCTTTATTATATATCATATGCAAAAATAAATTCAAAATTAGTAAAATGTTCTGAATCCATAAAACTCCAAAAAGAAAGGGGGAGAGGACCGGAGAGATGGCCAGTGACTGCTCACCAGAGAACCCAGGCTCAATTCCCACCATCCGCAGGGCAGCTCACAACCACCTGGAACTCTTGTTCCAGGGTATCCGATGCCCACTTCTCATCTTCTCAAGCACTGTACACACATGGTGCACAGACATATCTACAGCAGAACAATTCTACACCTAAGAATAAATGCAATTAAATTTGAAAATGGGAGGATAGGAAACAGCTTTTTGACGCTGGCTTTGACAATTCCTTTGGTATTATATCAAAAATTCAGACACAAAAACTGAAAAATTGAAAGACCATGTGACAATTCTGTGTAGCAAATAAAATTAAAAAAACTGAAAAGATTTATGAATTAAGGAAAAAATATTTGTAAGCAATATGTGAGATACAGCGTTATATTTAGAAAGAATGTACACAAATAAGTATTTAGAAATAAATATTTAGAAAGAACTTATACAGATCAATGTTAAGGGAATAATTCTTTTGCAATACGTTTGCTGACAGAGGTAGCTGTTATGAGTATCTTGTATAAACTCAAGCCAAATTTGGAAAGAAAAAGGCTCATATAAACAGTATCAGAGCTGTGGGCCATGTAGATCAGACCAAGTCGAAATCACATTGAAAATCGTAAGAAGGAGGCAGCTGATGGGAAAAGGCTCCTTCACGTATGCCCGGATCCAAGACAGACCGAAAATTGAGGTGAATATTGTATCAATATTGACATTTCCCTATGGAGATGGGGGCCCAGAAAGGATTGTGTAATGACCCCCACTGAGTAATTCCCTAAATTTAATAGCAAAACCATATGCATATTTTGTCATGTATCTTATAGGCACTTTATTTATTTGTATCATTTCACTACAGCTATTAAAAGCACCATAAAGAGGTATGTTGCAGTATAAATATTTACAATCCCAGCAATTGGAGGCCAGCTTGGGTTACAGGGACCATCCCCAAAGAAAAAGGCTAACCTGAATAAACTAAAAAAAAAAAAAAAAAAAAAAAAAAAAAACCCTCTTCTATTTTATTGTTCAAATATTAATTTAAGTGTCTTAGCTTGTATATAACCATACAGATGTAATAATGAATGCTTCATAATATACAAGTTGTACAACTTTTTAAAGATTTATTTTACTTTTAATTGTGTGTGTGTGTGTGTGTGTGTGTGTGCGCGCGCGCGCGCGCGTGCGCGTGCGCACATGCATGGGAACATAGGCCAGAGACATCAGGTCCCCCTGGAGCTGGAGCTACATATGATTGTGAAAGACACAGGACCTTGATCCTGGGAGCTCAGCAAAAGCAGTGCATGCTACTAACTGTAGATCCATATCTCCAGTCACAGATTTCACAGTTTTGAATGGCTAATAGGACATCATGTTATCTATCTATCTGTGTATAATAGGTGCTAATATATTAAAATTATATGTGATAAAGTGTCATAATGAAACATTCTTTTACGGAAGCCCATTACTTCATTTAATATGCACTAATAAAAAGAAGTTCAGCAAAAAGGGAACATGTTATATGTAAAGGTATAATTTTAGTTCCAATTATGTCTCTGTGTATGTGTTGTATGTATGTATGTAGTATGTGTGTGCTTGACCATGTGCATGTGGATGTAAAAGGTTAATGTCTTTCTCAATTGCTACCCACATTAAATTTTTAGATAAGATCTCTTTCTGAACCTGGTATTCACCAATTAGGCTAGACTGACTGCTCAGCAGCTCACATTCTTTTCTTTCCACTCACCCCTTTTCAGTGCTGGTGATACAAAAGCACACAAATACACACAGAGTTTTACATGAGTGCTGGGTTCAAAGTCAGGTCCTCATTTCTGTGTAGCAAGCACTTTGTCCACTGAGTTACCTCTGAGATCCCTAGTCCCAATTTTAATTTTGGCAAAATATCCTGGATTATATCAATGTCATCCTTGTCTTCAGTAGGTAGGTAGAATAAGTAAATATGTAAAGTGTAAAAAAAAAATAACCCCATGCTCAGATTTGATTAAAGCTTGGTGAATCATAGTCTATTCAGGGTAGAAGGTTGGGTCAATGTGAGCATTCGGGTTGAATGAATAGAAGTAATTGTGTTTACCTAGAAGGATAAGTGGGGAAAACCACAAGATCTCACCCCAACTCATGAAAGAGAATGAAAAAAGTAGAATTCAGGGACAATGATCAGAATGTGTCACCAGAAGGAGGAAGAAGTACAGTATGGATGACTGTCTGCCCTGTCTGATATGCCCAGTCCTGTTTCTTTTTGGTGTGCTGTGTCAGTTTTAGTTCCTGATTCTCATCTTAATCGTCTTTGATAGCAACCAGAGAATTGGAGTTGGCTCGAGTTCCAAAGGCAGGCTGGCAGGATTTGGGCTTGGTTGGGAACTCCCTGTTCCTTTTGCAGTGTCTCGGATCAAGAAATTGTTCTTCTCCTCCCCTGGCCCCATGCTCACTGCACTTCAGGAATTTATTTCTCCTCCCTTGGTTACACATTCTCTCACTGCACCCACAGAGTCTGAGGAACTGCCTTTGAGCTAGACTTACTCTTTGGCAATCCTGGAATCTTTTTTGAATACTCTCATCATTTTGCTCTCTATAAACAATGTTTGCTGCAGGTCTAATCTGTCAATTATTTCTTTTTAATTTACTTACTGGAGACCCCTCCCTTTCATATAGGCAGTACAATGCTACAAAAGGACTGTACATGAAGGCTGAAAGATTAGTTACCTGTAAAGGAAGAAGAAAAAAAAATTCACATAAGGAAAACATAATATTAGGAAGCCTAGAGATTGGATATTGAATGTTAAATAAGGTAGAGAAGTTATATCTAGCAGGAGAAGAGATAAGACAGAAAGCAGATATTTATAGAGAAGGTTATGTGGCCAAGTTTGCTTTTCACAGGACATTTTTGAGCTGGCTTTAAGCTTAGGACACTGTGTTATGGATATTAAAATGCCTCTGAAAAGATGTGCCCTGCTCATATTTTAAGAGCTTTAATTTGCATTCAGAATAATAAAAAAGATCAAGTGAATACATTTTATCTCATAATTACTATGGACACAATTGTAATTTTTCTGTTTTTATTCTTTTTTTGGAGGGAGCAGCATATCTCTGTGTAGTCCTGACTATCCCAGATCCCACTCTGTAGAACAAGATGGCCTCCAACTCAGAGATCTGCCTGTCTCTGCCTCCTGAGTGTTTGAATTAAATGTGTGCTTTATGCCTGTCTACAATTGTAATTTTTTGACATAAATCATTCTTCCCTATCCTCACTACTGTGTTAATTTCCTGGAGTAGCTACAGTAAGTTACCACAGACTGGATGAGTTAAAATTAAAATAATTCTGGTGCCTTTATAACCGAAGTCAAGGAAGTTGTGCCCACTCTGAAGACTCCAGAGGATGCCTGCCCCTTTCTTCCCTCTCCTTCCTATCATTAGCTGTAGTCCTCGAAGTTCCTCTCCTCTCTGCCTTTATCTTCCCATGTCTTTCATACCATGCTCTCTCTGGGCATGTATCTAGGTTTCAATTTCCCTCCTCTAATGGCCTCAGTCTGCACCACAGTTATCCAACAACCTCAGTTTATTACCTCTGTTAAGACCATGCTTGTAAATATGATCCCACTTTATTCCTAGGAGGCACATATTATATAAGATGCAATAATAAGGTACAATAATATTAAGACCCTGTGAAGTTAACAAATATGTTTAAGGTCACAGGTTAGCATATAGCAGTGCTGGTTTGGCGAGGAAACCCATTAGGAAAGTATTGGAGAACCATGGTAATGGGGGCATCAGGGATGGGAAAATATAGATGAGTCTGTTAGTGTTCACAGAAGGGTTAAAAACAAGAGGTAGCTGGAAAACCTGCCAGCTTTTTTACCTGAGCAAGTAGCTGGATATTCTGGTTTTTATGAAGCAACACACAGCATGGGACAAAGAAAGGGTAGGGAAGAGAGGGGAGAGGAAACCTTGAGTGTTGGTAACCCTGTGCCTGAGGTATGCATGGAACATTTTCTTACAAATGGACTCAAGCACTCAGCACCCAAAAGAATGATCTGTTCAAAGCCATCAGAAAGCAGAATCAGAATCATTCACGTATCAAATACTTATGAGTGCTTTTCCCAAATATCAGCCACTATTATAGGCACGAAGACACAGCTGTGAACAGACAGCAAAGTTCCTTCTTTTATGAAGTACATCTGGATATGGAAGACAGACAATAAATCATAAAAATAACACAGTTTAAGAGAGAAGTGAAGGCTGAACAGACAATAGAAAAGATATGATATAAGTGGAAAGGACTGAGAAAGATTTATTTATTTGGATGGTTAGAGTGGGCTTCTCCAAGGAGGTGGCAACTGAACTGAGATTTTAGAAAGTTAGGTGTTCATTTTATGAATTTAAGTGTATGGAAGCTCAGGAGTGGGAATGTCTGAGTGGTCCATGTAGAACACAATGAAGGTCAGTGTACTTGTAGTGTAGGAAGGCCAAGGAGTAGAAGTAGCGCTCATGGGAAATCATCCCTGGTGCTAAGTATGCAGCAGTGCACAGCATTGCAAGATGCTTTCTTATAAAGACACTCACACACACACACACACACACACACACACACACACACACACTAATACATACACAGAAACAGAATGAGGAGACTGAGAAAGTTTTTTTTTAGTTGAGGTTCTGAAGTTGCCTAGGAAGACAGAGGTGTGAAGAACACCATAGGCCAGACCAGAGGTCTGTGAGAAAAGACTGACAAAACACTGAATTGTTCTCGACATTTTTAATGTTTTTGTTTATTTTTGAGGTTGTATTTTAATTACAGCATTTTCCCCTTCCTTCTCCTTCCTCCAAACCTTTCCATACACTCCTCCCCACTTTTCTTGAAATACATAACCTATTTTTTCAATAATTCCAATAGCATGCACATATGAACTTGTAGATACATATATATTCCTAAATATAACCTTCTGAATACATATGTTTATATATATATATATATATATATATATATATATTAGGGCTGACAGTCTGGTACTGGAGAATCCATTGGTGTGCCCTTCCCTGGGCATCACCTTGCTTGTTTCAAGCCTTACTCAGCTGCTTGTAGCTCTTTGTACAGGGGTGAAGCCTCATGGGTTTTATTCCATTCAGCTTGGCAGCTTCTTGGTGTCATCCTTGTTCAGCTCATGTTTGGGTGGTCATTTTGATGAGGTTTTATGGGTATAGCTTCTCTCATTACTAAGAGACATAATCTCAGAGAAAACTCCCTGATTCTCTGGCTCCTAAAATATTCCTGCACCCTCTCTTGGAATGTTCCCTTAGCCTTAAGAATGGGAGTGTTTGTAGATGTTTCCATAGAGACTGAGTTCCATAACTCCACATTTTGATTGGTTGTGGTTTTCTGTAGTGGTCTTTATCTGTTGCAAAAAGACATTTCTTTGATAAAGGGTGAAGACTAAATATTTCTTAGGGATTATGCTGGTTTAGTAAATTAATGTCTGTAGATTTTCCTCCAATAGCCATGAATAATTAATTCTTTCCTCTCTTTCCTTTCCTTCCTTCCTTCTTTTCTTTCTTTCTTTCCTCTTCCTTCCTTCATTTTGTCTTTTTTTTTTTTGAGACAAGTTTTTCTCCGAACCTAGAGCTCACTGCTCAGGTGAGGCCACCTGGCCAGTGAGCCGCTGGGATCCTCCTGTCTCTAACTCTTCAGTGCTGGGGTGACAGACATGGACAACCATATCATGGAACTATCTCTGCAACTCTGAAAATTAAGGTTTCATGTAAGTTTCTCCCATTGAAATGGAAGCTGTTCCCACATGTCCAAGCAAAATAGTGTCAATACATAGATAGTGACTTGATTTCAAACACTTGAGAGGCTATAACAAGATGAAGCCTGGTCTATGGCATTTTTATCAATATATTCAAGTATTTGTATTTTCAGAGGTTGTATCATTTGCTGTGTGACTTTTCTATTTCCATAAAAGGAAAGCACTGGCCTTTTCTGGATGTCCATATAGATTAGCTCTGTGGCATAAGATCGAACACAGAAACCACATGTCTCCCTACCACAATGAGCATGTGCCTGAACTAACTCCTGGATGGAGGAAGACGTGACATGCATGTCATGTGACTATGCCAGCTGTGTTCCCCTTGCCAGTACTGACCCAGCACAGTGCCTCTATTGTACTGCAAGAATCAAAAGAACAGTTTTAATCAGTCCAGCCTACACATCAGCATGGAATTCCAATAGCCTAGGACTTGAAAGGGATTCCTTGGTTTAAGATTGCTTGACTCTAACCAATAGGTAACTGATCTATCAACCTCTTGCCAATGAACTGAGACAGGACACAAAGACAAGAAAAATTATCAGCACATGAGAAAGAAAAGGTACTCATTGCCAAGTCTGAAGCCTCTATCCACCAGAGAAACAAGTATTCTAGCCCAGTTGGGTTTCCTTGTCTCTCACTGCTAGGAGTCTCATCTAGAGTCACCCCCTTGTCTTCCCAGGAGCACACCTTATCAGAAGTCTCTGGCTTATTCCCAAGATGCTCTCTATCAGTTTTCCTTCCTCCTCTCAGCTCTCTCAGCTCTCACTCCTGTTTTCTCCAACCTGATCCCCTCCCTCATTCCTCTCTGCACACCCCCTCCCACTCAGCTCCCTCTCTTCAACCACTTGTGGCATCTATCCCATTTCCCATCTGTCTCCACTCTTTTTTTTTTTTAATACTGCACCCAAAGAACTAGCTGTAATAATAGGGCAAGAGAAGGGAATCAAATGAGTGCAAATAGGAAAAAGAAGACTCTCATCTATCTCTCTCTGCAGATGACATGATATACAGAAGAGGTCCCAAAAATTCTACCAGAAAATGTCTAAAAATGGTAATTAAATCCAGCAGCATGGCACAATGCAGAATCAACCAGCACAAATTAATGTTTTTCCTGTACATTACTAACAAACATATAAAGAAGGAGATGATGGATACAATCCCACTCAAAATAGTATCAAAGAAAGTGAAATCTTTAGGAATAAACATAATCTAGGAGATATCTCCAATGAAAACTTTAAATCCCCAGAGAAATAGTTGGGGAAAGGCCCTAGAAAATGGAAAGATACTCCTTGTTCATGGATGGGTAAAATTAATATTGCAAAAGTTACCATTTTGCAAAATTTATTTACAGATTCAGAGCAACTCCTTTGCATATTCCCATGTCATTCTTTACAGAAATAGGAAAAAAACTATATTAAAATCAATATGCAACAAAAGATTTTGGATAGGCCAATCAATACTGATCAAAAAGAACAATGCTGGAGGAATTACCATTCCAGATATTAAGATATATTACAAAACCACAGTAATAAAATCAATAAGGGACCATTAAAACAACAGGCATGTAGACAGATGTAACAAAATTGAAGATCCAAAACGTAAGTACATTACACCCATATTTTAGCCATAAATTTGAAAAAGAACAAGGTGGTGTGCATAGGAAGGCTTAGAAGAAGGGAAAGGAAGAGGACATGATGTAATATTATAATCTCAAAAAGTATTTAAAAACCCAACTATTTGGTTGGTTTTTCAGAAAATTTCTTAGAGAAGCTCATAGTCATGCTGTTGGGTAGTTTGTCTTGTGTTTCTTTCTGAACAACCCCTCCCCTCTTAACTGTACCTCCTAAATATATCTTTTTTTAAAAAAATATTTATTTATTACTTCAGGTTACATCTCCAGTCCCTCCCAGTCCTGCTCGCACAGCCTCTAACCCCTATCCCTTCCATCCTACTCCTCTGGAGTGGAGTGTCCCTACATAACAGTACCCCACCCCAGTTCAGCAGTTATATGAGGGCCAAGAGCCTTCTCATACACTTGGAGCCTACAAGGCGACACCACTAGGACAAAGTGTCTCATTGAAAGGTAACAAAGTCTATGTTCATGTTCCCTTTGGTACATTGGGTGTAGTATAGTTATCCTGTACTATATGGCTAAAATCCGATTATAAGTGAATATATGTCATGTGCATCCTTCTGACTATGAGTTAGCCCACTCAGTATGAACTTTTCTAGTTCCATCAACTTGACTGCGAATTGCATGATCTCCTCGTTTCTGATGGCTGAGTAATATTCCTTTGTGTAGATGTACCACAGTTTTTTAATCCATTCTTCAGTTGAGGGACATCTGGGTTATTTCCAGTTTCTGGCTATTACAAATAAGGCTGCTGTGAACATAGATGAGGAAACTTCCTTGTGGTTTGGTGAGAAATCATTTGGATGTATATCCAGAAGTGGTATGGCTGGGTCTTGAGGTAGAGCTGTTCCAAGTTTTCTAAGATATTGCCAGACTGATTTCCACAGCAGTTGTACCAGCCTGCATTCCCACCAGCAATGGAGGAGTGTTCCTCCTTTCTCTACACTCTTGCAAGCATGAGTTGTCATTTGAGCTTTTGATCTTAGCCATTATGACAGGTGTGAGATGGAATCTCAGAGTCCTCTTGAGTTACATTTCTCTGATGATTAAGGATGCTGAGCATTTCTTCAAGTGTCTCTCAGCCATTAGGGATTCCTCCTTTGTGAATTCTGTTTAGCTTTGTTCCTCATTTTTTGATTGGATTATTTGGTTTCTTGGGATTTAATTTCTTGAGCTCTTTGTAAATTTTGTATATTAATCCTCTGTCAGATGTGGAGTTGGTGAAGATTTTTTTCCCAATCTGTAGCCTGCTGTTTTGTTCCAACGACAGTATCTTTTGCCTTACAGAAGCTTTTCAGATTCATGAGGTCCCATTTATTGATTGTTGGTCTTAGATCCTGATCTGTTGGTGTTCTGTTTAGGAAGCTGTCACCTGTGCCAATGAGTTTGAGGGTTTTCCCCACTTTCTCTTCTAATAGATTTAGTGTGGCAGGCCTTATGTTAAGGTCTTTGATCCCCTTGGATTTAAGTTTTTTACAAGGTAGTAAGTATGGGTCTAATTTCATTCTTTTACATGTGGACATCCAGTTGGTCCAGCACCATTTGTTGAAGATGCTGTCCTTTTTTCATTGTATGGTTTTGCCTTCTTTGTCAAAAATTAAGTGACCATAGGTGTGTCGGTTCTGATTCCATTGATCCACTGGTCTGTTTCTATACCAGTACTATGCTGTTTTTATTACTATTGCTCTGTAGTACAGCTTTAATTCTGGGATGGTGATACTTCCAGATGTGTTTTTATTGTACAGGATTGATTTAGCTATTCTGGGACAGCTCTGACAAACCTCACTCCTGCTACTACTTATTTATGAAATTATTTTCTGTGTTGAATGCAGGCATCTTGGTTTATCCTGAATTGAAATTCATAAAAGTCTAGGGGAACTCAGCATAGTGATGGTGACAGTGGGGAGCTGTGCCTTCTGACTCTGTCCCTCAAAATGCTTACAAGATAAGCTAGTGGAATAAGTTAGGGGGTCCTATGAAACCCGAAGGTGGGCAAGGTCAGCACCTTCTATGCTCAATTATTTCCCAATATTTCATGAGGATCCAGAAGAACCAAAGAAATATTTGCAAATTTGGATTTGATAGGTGTTTGTGATATGATTTACTTTGATCCACATATACACTGTGTGTGTGTGTGTGTGTGTGTGTGTGTGTGTGTGTGTGTGTGTATGGAAAAGAAAAATATATATATATGTATATATCTTAGGTTGGTGAATATGATCAAACTGGTTTTACATGAAGTCATTGCTTAGGATGTAATATTCATGAAGTACAAACTTCACTGAAAAGGTTGGATTCCATGACTAATTATCTATCATATTAAAGATACTGAAATTATTTACCAAGTGTTAAAAATATTAGAAAGATATTTTAAAGACAGCTAAGATTTGCCAGTCTTTACCTCAAAATGTTGGAAAGAAGCTATGTGATGCCAGATTTGAGTGTTTGAAGGTCAGATAGTGTGTGAGTCAGTGGAAAGTTCTATGATGACACTGGTATATAAGTAAATATCAACTTCTAAGAAATTGTGTTTACCATGAAACATCAGGCCCCGCAATTCTACTGAGCAGGGCTGCAGTCTGTGAAGTCCGTTAGTATATTGGAACTAAGGTCAAGCCTTGCCCAGCTGGACTGCCTAGGGACTGAAGGTGGTGACAGAGATACCAAGATCACCTATTTACAGTCAGGCAACTCTGTTGCCAAGGATTTTGACTTATGGTCTCTAATTAACATTCAACAAGCTCCACACAAAGGCAGGCTGTCTAGGAATTTCTTCCTTAGTTACTCTGGTTAGCATTTGTAAACTTGACACAAACCTGAGTAGAGGGAATATCAACTGAGGAATGAACTTTATCAGGTTGGCTTAACTACTAGATATTTTCTTGGTGGGTAACTGAGGTTGGAGGACCCATCCCACTGTGAACACTGCCACCCCAGGGATGTTTAAGAAAGACAGATGAGCAAGTCAGAGGAAATGATCCAGAAACCTGAGTTCCTTCAAGATCCCTACTTCAGTTCCTGTCTCCAGGTTCCTGTCTCAGTACCTATCTTCACGTCCATTGATGATGGAATGTAAGATATCAGGCAAGTACACCCTTTCCTCCCCCAGGTTGCTTTCGGGGGAGGAAAACAAAATAACATGCTAGTCTTCTCTTCCTGGGTCATTTATTCTGACAGGATGTGTCTTGTGTTATGGTTTCCCTTTCCTGCCTTCGCCAGTTCCCTCTCTGCTTTCTTCTACATGAGTGTTTCTTATAATTAAATTTTTGACATACTGAATCCCATCTTGGAACCCAGTTCTTGTGAATCCAGTTTAACATAAGATCTTCTCTTAGTCTTGGCTTCCTTGTGTAAAAGAAAAGCTTCTCTATAAGATGGTCATAATACAATAAAGGGAGCCAATGAGTTCAAAGTGTAATTGCACAGCAGCATCTGATATAGTTTTAGTTAATGAGTGGAATTGTTTCTATTATTATTATTGCAATGTCTTAATGATTTTTTTCTTTTTTTAACTAGAAGGCTGGTAGATCCTTCCCTTGTCTATCATTAGGGCAATATAGAATAATATAAACAAAAACAAAATAATTCAGAAAAATTGGATAAACTATCGATAAGATAAAGCAGTAAAATTCAACAGACTCTAGATTATCTTATCCATCACTTACTTAATGTGAAAGGTGCTATTAATTGAGGTCACCTACCTGGCCTTCGTGTTATGTGGCTGTTGGGATTGAGTTTTCCTTTGAATGTAAAGAAAAGAGTTTTCAATTAAAAAGAACCAACTGCTCACAGATAGAAATATAAATGTCAGCAAGAGGCCTATAAAGAGCACAAAAATATATTACTGGCCTGAATATTCTAATTATTGCATATATTTTACAATGAGACTGAGGGCATGTATGTCATTGATGATGGTAGTTCAACAGGAATTATAATTTGGGGATCATGGTTAACATTCTTTCCCCATAACACGCTCTTGACTCCTAAACAACTCAAAATTTAATTATGAGACTCTAGATATCTGTTCTTCAACCACCTCAGAGACCTGAGAGGGATAAATATATCTGATTTTATAGGAAGTACAGGGCCTGCAGCTTCCCAAACTAAGAAATTATATACCAGTGGCTGCCTGGACAGTTCCCATTTTCTCTCCATATATTACCGCATCCATCTTCAGTTGTTTGGCCCATTTCTCTGACAGACATTGATTGTAGAGCAGGGGAGATGGTTAGATAGTAGAATGTTAAAGTCAGGTACCAAATACATATGGACTGGCCATTGGGAATGTACGCTAAGCCATATAACCCTCATAACTGTGGCCTAATTACCTCTGTTGTTTTGTACTGTATTTATTATTATAAGAGAAAGAGTCATTTGTTGGACTGAAAGGGAAAACTGTAGGGGGAAATAAGATATACCTTAAACTTAAAAGAAAAAAAAAAGGGAAGAGCATGGGGGATGAGGGTGGGAGGGTGGGACTGGAGGGGGGAATAGGGAGGGGACTGTGATTGAGATGTAACTTGAAGAAATAAAAAATAAAGGAAAAAAACATTCTTTCCAGAAAACTGAAACAGTAGAATAAATTAAATAGTGATGACCTTTTTTTTTAAGAAATAGGAATTAGAATTATTTAATAAAAATAAAAGAGAATGGGAATTCAGTATTACCTCCAATCAAATTGAAATATAATTTTAAAGTGTAAAGGATGGAAGGCTATCAAAGGACTTTGTCATCTATCTATCTATCATTTATCTATCTATCTATCTATCTATCTATCTATCATCTGTCATATGTCTATCTAATCTACCTGTCCATGATTTGTTTATTTTATACCTTATTTCTGGAACAACAATTCTCAATAGATATTTTTTTTTTCATTTTCTTTCATAGGAACAGTTCATACGTGTGTAGAACATGTAGCTAGTCTCACTGTGGTGAGCCACAACCCTAAGATGGCGCCTGGCTTATTGCCAGAAAGCTCAAGCTTAGCTGTAAACAAGCCTTACTTGGTAGCAGCTGCCTAGCCCGGTGTGCTTCCTCCTTTTGTGAGCCTATCTTGGATCGCTAGGTGGCATGATCTGATTGGGTTTGAGTAGGCATATAAGGGCTTGGGGGAGGAGAAGCAGGGACACACAAGCAGAGAAGGAGAGACACAAGCAAGGATTCGGAAGACTGTTTTCAAGGGACCTGAATAAACTGCTTGAGAAGAGCTTTTGCAAGTTGCATCGTTTTTGCTGGTCGAGGTCGACGTGACAACTCACTTTTATATAGATCTGCCTTAAAGTAAAAGAGCAACTAAGTATTCAAAGTCATGTCCTACCTTGGGTATTTCTGCTGCTATTTGGGGATATTTAATCTAACAGTAAATTCTGGTTTGTTCAGCAAGGTTCTGTCTACAGGCAGCAGCACTAGCCTGACTTCATGGGTCCTTCAGGGTCCTAATTGGTTGCATCATCACCTGCCTACAGATGCTCGAGATACAGCAGGATAAAAGCCTCTGAACACCTCTCTCAGGCCTCCTTCCCTGTGACTCTCTTTCCCTATTCTCTCTTTGTGTGTTCCAACCTCCCTCTGGCTCCCATGCCCTCCTTCTGTCTCTCTCTCTCTCTATGTTCCACCCTATGGCTCTTCCCTCATTCCTTGTCCAGACCTGCTGTTTGGCGTGGTGTGGTTCCTGGGGAATGTATCTTGGCATGGGCCCACCATGGTATACCTCCCTATCCCCATATTAGAACAGGTTCTGTGAGATCTTCTCATTCAGATTTTCTTTGAATCAATTAATTTTAAATCAGATTTGCTAAGGTTGATAGCATTGCACAGAAAATTGCCACGTTTGAATGGAATGATTTTTGTTTTCTTAGTAGATCAGTAGTATAAGCCAAAACTATTTCCAGGACAGTCAAAGAACCGTGCAGTACTTCTGTTGCTTTCAGAATGTTTAGGTCTATCATTCATGTCTTAGAGTTCACAAGGGCAGCGTTGTGTTTTCTCAGAAGAATAAACCAGTTCTCTTGGTGTCAGCTGCCTTCCAGTGATGGAGAGATCGCTGGTTTGAGCGGTTATGATAGTGCTCAATTACTTCACATTTTTCTCTCCCCTGTCTTTGCTCTTTCAGAAACAAACACCAGTAGACATGGATATAGCACCAGCCCAGAGTCTAGAAGTTGCTTGACCACATGAACACTAATAGAAAGTTGCAGGGACATTGCCCAGCTGGCAACCCCTTGTGCTGCTGACTCTTACTTTCACCATATTCACTGTATGGACACATCACCATCATCCCAAGGCCAGTCTCAGGGACTAGTGTGAGTAGTCTACTTTTATCTGCAAAACCTTTCCCTCCCTTTCCTCTATTCCTCTCTCCCTTCCTTCTTTAGGTCTTTATTTCCTTGTATCTCTTCTTTTTTATCTTTCTTTTGTTATTATTTAAATTTATTTATTTATTCAAGTTACAACCTGATTGCACCCTTTTCCCCCTCTCCCTCTCCCCCTCCTCAGATGGGGGATGTCCCCCCCCCCCACATATCAACCCACCTTAGTTCATCAAATCACATGAGGACTTAATGGTTCCTCTTGTACTGGGGCCCCAGTAAGGTGGCCCAACTAGGGTAATGTGTTCCACTAACAGGCAACAGAGTCCATATCAGAGCCAGCCACTCCCTTCCAGCTCCACTTGCTAAGGGTTCTGTATGAAGACCAAGTAGCTTATTATTTATATATGTATAAGGGGCCTGGGTCCAATCTATACATGCTTTTTTTTTTTGGTTGGTATTTCAGTCACTGTAAGCCTCTAGGGGCCTAGTTTGGTTGGTTTGTTGGTCTTCATGTGGAGATCTTGTTCCCTCCGAATCCTTCTGTTCCTCCTCCCTCTCTTATACATGACTCCAAGAGCTACACTTACTGTTTTCCTGTGTGTCTCAGCATCTGATTTGATCCACTGCTAGATAAGGTCTCTGGTAGGATATTTATGCTAGCCTCCTGTCTCTTTGAGTCTGTGGGTTGTAGGATAGTTATCCTGTATTATATGGCTAATATCCACTCCTACCAGCAATGGAGGATTGTTGACCTTTCTCTAAATATTCGCCAACATGTACAGAGCTAAACTTAGAATTCACAAAAGAAGAATCTCTAATGGCCAGGAAACACTTGAAGAAATGTTTAACATCCTTATTCATCAGAGAAATGAAACTCAAGGCGACTCTGAGATTCCATCTCACTCCCGCCAGAATGGCTATGATCAAAAACTCAAAAGACAGAACATACTGTGGAGAAAAGGGAACACTCCTCCATTGCTGGTGGGAGTGCAAACTTGTACAACCACTATGGAAATCAGTCTGGCAATATCTTAGAAAACTTGTAATAGCTCTACCTCAAGACCCAGCCATACCACTTCTGGGCATTTATCCAAAAGACTCCTCACCAAGCCACAAAGAAATCTATGAACATCTATCTCAACTATGTTCACAGCAGCTTTATTTGTAATGGCTAAAATCTGGAAACTGGAAACAACACAGGTGTCCCTCAACCGAAGAATGGATAAAAAACTGTGGTACATCTACACAATGGAATACTACTCAGCTATCAGAAACAAAGAAATCATGCAATATGCAACCAAATGTATGGAACTAGAAAAGTTCATCATGAGTGAGCTAACTCAGACACAGAAAGAAACACATGGCATGTATTCACTTATAATTGGATTTTGGGTATATAGTACAGGATAATCATCCAACAATCAATAGACCCACAAGAACAGGAACATGGACTTGGTACCTGTTAGTGGGACACTTCACCCTAGTGGAATTGCCATGTATGCCCCCTGTGCAAGAGGAAGCTCTTAGACCTCATGTGACTAATGAACTGAGGGGGGCTGATACACAGAGGCACTCCACACTGGAGGAGTGGGATGGATGGAAGAGGGGGTAGAGGGTGGCAGGGTGGGACTGTGAGGGGGTGCTAATGGAGATGTAACTTGGAGTAATAAATAAATGTTAAAAAAAGAAGAGGTTTTCATCATGATGCCTTTATGTACACAGTACATCGTGTTCTTATTCACCCCTCCCCCACTGTCTTCATTAGTCCCCTGTACTAGTCTTACTGATCCCCTTTCTCCCTCTCCTATCCTCTCATGTCTTTGCATTTCCTTACCCTTTCTTTTTGTCCCTCTTTCCTTTATGGCCCCTTCCTTCCCTCTTATGTTCCCCTTTCTCCCTACATCACATACTAATCTAATAATCTCTTAACTGGCCTCCTTTCTTTCTGTGTTTTACCTCCAATCTACTTTCTACATGACTCACAAACACCCAAGAATTTTATTTTTATCATGACATAGGGGTTGTCAGTTTTCTTTTTTTCTGTTGTGTTTTATGGTTATGGACTTCAAACTTTTTTTGAATACCCAACTCTAATAGGAAATAAATTAAACATACACTTATAATGCTTATGTACTTTTATTAGTTATCTCTATGAACTACAGACTACAAAGTTCTTCTATTTCTTGTGTTACAAAGATCAAGCTACAAAACCTTAAAAAGTTATGATGAACTGCACGCTAATATGCTATATGGTAATATTTTATGTCCTTAGAGAAAGATACAGTTTAACAACTGAGATAACATATGGCCCTTTTCGATTTACTCATTCATTTATTCATTTGTGGCTAACTTACCACAGCTTTACCCTAGGAGGGCTCAAGATCTAACGCAGGGCCTGGAGCATGCTAGGCAAGCACTCTGCCACTGAATTACACTCAGCACACCAGACTTGTTTGTGTCACGACTTTTATTCATAAAGTTATAACAAAGACATGGCTGTAGTTGTAAATATGAGTGTCTTGTCGTATATATATATATGTGTGTGTGTGTGTGTGTGTGTGTGTGTGTGTGTGTGTGTGTGTTCAGGAATGAGGCTGGAAATGCCTTTCAAACTCCATCATTCAGCCCCTCCAACGTATTTGTGGAGATATTTAATTAGGTTATAGTAGGAAGAATTCTGTAATGACTTGAAATTATTAACCATTGGTATCTATACCTTCTGTATGAATGTCTGTTGAGTGTGTGTGGAATGGCCTAATTATGGGTTTTAGTCTCATAGTCATATTATAATATAGGAAAATGACTTTCGATGAAATAGTTAATGTCCCAGAGCAATTTGTTTTATTTGATCAAATTTTAAATTATCCAAATTTAGCACACAGGAATCGTGTTTTCTTTATTTTAAATGTGAAATTTGGAATATTCAAGAGCTTTCTCTTGATAGTCTTGAAAACCACCATGTCTCCTATCACTGAAAGGAAGCAAGCTCAGCTGACAGGTGGAATGCCTTTGAAAGAGAGCTTCCACCTGCAGATGGGATGAAGCTGATCCGCAGCTGTTTGTTTGGAGGATAGTCATGTGAGACAGGAGCAGAGAAGCATTCTAGGAGGTATGGGGGCTCCTACGGAAACTGTATGGGAGCAAGAGGGTGTTCCTTAAGCTACATAGTTTATATATGTTGTTAGTTACCACTAGAAAGTAACATATGAAGACCAACATGAGACTACCTGTATTCTTGCAAGAATTAGTTATTTAACCTAGTTCCAGTTGGCTTTGGGGACACAGATTCATGTCACAGAGATGTGTAACTGTAACCATGTTATGAATGTGAGTGAGTGACAGCATGCAGCTCCCTGCCTCCCAGCTTATGGACCTTTCCATTCACTCATCATAAAACACTTGCCTATATGTACTTGACACATGACTAGGCTAGTAACCTGGTTGCTCTAACAGCAGAGCACCTGGGAGGTCTATCAGTGTTTGAAGTTACCGTCATGAAATTTAAGGGGCTCCTCAGCCTTAGTTTTCATTTCTCTCCCTAAACCTACCTGTCCTCCTTCCTTTGTTAGGGCCATTCAGGGTACTAACAGATCTCCAAGTACATCTTGCTTCACGTGGTATTAAAAAAAACAAACAAACCTGGAAGAGCTTTGTTGTTTCCCTGTAGTTGGTAAACCCTCTGCCACTATGTAAGATGGCCCAGCTCAAGCAGGACCTTTTCAGAAATATTTCCTGTCTATCTCTCATTTTCCTTGTAGAGCAACCTCTGTCCATAGTCCTTTTACAAGCTTCTGCATGGCATATATTATTCAGTGTTGTAGTTTATTTTTTGTTGTATTGATTGTTATGTTGTAAATTTTGCAGGATCAAGAATTGGATTTTATCCATATCTCTTTCCTCCCTGGGGTGGGTATCTCATGGGGGATTACCAGAGTTGCTTCCCTTCTTCTGATTATAAAACACTGTTTTCTTTGGAAACTTTTCTTTCTCCATGTATTGTGTTAACTACAAAATTCTCTTTGTCTTTGATGGCAAAGCATGTGGACATTGTATTATGATTCATGGAGCTCAGTCTATGAATGTATGTGACCCAAACTGGTCATTAACATTTTATAACATTAGTTCTGGTAAAGAACAGGGTCTGCACAGATCAAAGGCAGACAGTGTTCCAGCACTTAGATAGGGAAGTGGATGTGAGCTCTCATCCTTAACCAAGAAGCTGTCTTCAACTGACATCTGTGTAGAGAGATAGATTAATATAAATTTAGATTTAGTAAATATCTAGGTTTCTGATACAGTCTCTTAATCAGGGACGTGAAGATCAACTTGGCTGTGAGCAATTAGCTTATCAGCTTATGGACTAAAAACAAGGATGAAGTCACGTGAAATGAGGGGAGTCTCTATGGACTGAAAAACAAGGTTGAAGCCAGGTGAGAAAAGAAAAGACTATATGATCTGGCATTGTCTTCAGCTGCTAAGTGGGCAGAGCCCAAATTAAGCTGAAGCAGGTGGAACAAGGAGCGATCCTATTTAAGGACAAGTGGATGAGCCCAGAGCGGTGCGTGCTAAGGGCCCCCGATATGAGAGAGCTCCGAGAGTCCTGCTGGAGAAAGTTCTGGTAGACCAATGGCCAGATCTCCCTGAGGCAGAAGGAAGCTGGTGAGCAGAGAAAGCCTCGGCAAGACAGCAAAAGGCCAAGGACTAAACCCTGTGGCTCAGCTTTTGCCTAGAGGGGTTTGACCTGTCCAAACAGTGGCCTGAACGGAACTGTGGCCAGCTTTAAAGACTGAGGCAGAGCGGCAGAGTTGCTGATACAAAGGAAATAAGTTGGCCTGCAGATGGTTGAGGTCTCCCAGAGAGAAGAAAGCCTCAAGCTTATTTAAGGTGAAACCACCATAGCCAATTTACCCTGACGGACCTATGTCTGAGATATTCCAGAAGAAAGACTGCTAAGTGCATTAAAGGGTCTACCCCAGAGACTGTGTTCCTGACGACTGAGGACCTGCCCCAGAGACTGTATCCTTCTAAAAGGTTATGAAAATAGTTGTAATAGTTATCAATAGGTTTAGTGGGTAGGTAATAGGGTTTGAAGGCATTCTTAGAGGTTGTAGGAATTTGTAGGAATAGTAGTTAAGTAAGTGTATTTATTATAAGTAGATATAGTTATTAACGAATAAGTGTTTAATAATTAAAAAGTACGGTTTCACATCTGCTTACAAAGGAAAAGGTGGTCTCCAATGGATCCCCACTGGATATATAACTATATATAAACACATCTGTAGGTAGGCGCAGCCCAGCAGGAGGAAATGGACAACACAAAATAAACTCAGTAGTTTTTTTTTTTTTTTTGTCACACTGATCTCTGTTTATATATTATGGTTTCCAATTTTGTGCTTTTGTGTATGCACCTGTTATGTTTTTCTTTGATTGTGTGTGTGTGTGTGTTTAATTTATGTTTGTTTATTTGTTTGGTTTTTGTCTGCTTTGTTTTCTAAAGAAAGGAAAAACTGGGTGTGGAGTTGGTAGGTGTGGATTTGGGAGAATCTGAGTGGAGTTCAGGGAGGGGAAACTGGAACCAGAATATATTGTATGAAAAATATTTTCAATATGTATTATATATGTATATTAAATTTTTTTAAAGAAAAAGTATTGCCCCTCTTTGGTGTAAGATTGTGGGGAATGTTAGCCCAGAATTACTTGGAAACATGCTCTCTCAAGTCATTGCTGTGAAGAAGAAAGCCACCTGACAGAGAAGGGAGGAAACCAGATAGGAAATCCTAAAGGTTTAATGCTTGAATGTGGATGTCTCTGCGTCTTCCTCTTTCTCTGGCCTTTATGGCTCCTCTACTTTCTCGTGAGAGCTCAGAAAACCTTGGGTATGTTTGTTTTTGTCTTTTGCACAGCGCAGTTGGGTTCCTGCACATGTGTAAAAGCTCTGCTCAGCACATCATGTACCTGGCCAGAGGTCCGACTTACAGGGAGTAAAAGCCAAACATGTCTGTCACTTGGAGGGCTGAGACAGAAGGAATTCTGAGAATTCAAGATCAGCCTTTGCTGTTGAATGAGACTGTCTTTACAACATTCATCCCTTAAAACATACATACATACAAGTTACAGTATACAGACTGAGAAGGCTGTATTCATGTTTTTAGGAATACATATAAAAGCGTGTGTGTGTGTGTGAAATGACAAGGAAAAAAGGCCATAAATTTGAAGGAGAGCAAGGAAGGGTATATAGGGAGGGGTTTGGAAGGAGGAAAGGGAAAGAGAAAATGATGTAATTACATTATAATCTCAAATATAAAACAAATATGTTTTAAAATCTCTGTTCAATAAATTCACATTATTCTGAAGACCTTGTCTCCCTGTCTCATTTTGTTTTTGATCACTATCACATTTATTGAGGAAAAGACAAAAAATGCTCCAGCATATATGAATCATTAAAGCTATTTTTGAACTCCTTTGTGATAGGCTAATTCTACACAACAAAAGCTCCCAGGAATTCAGTGTCTTTCACACACCCTCATTATACACCTTACAGGTAATTAAATGTCTCTGACAAATAGGATTTGTCATGACTAGATTAAGAATCACTTACCTTCAGGTGAAACCTTTAACTTTATCGGCTTTATATCTTAATTGTACCTGAAATATTTATTTCTGTGATTGCTTGTTAATGTATTATTACTAATTATTATTACTATTATTGTTTTGTTATTATTGTTATTATTTACCAAATACTAAACAGTTACGAAATTGTTGCACACCCCCAGGATTCAGTGTTTTCTGATTTGGGAACACAAAGAGGATCAAGAGGTTCTGTTTATTTCAGTTTTTTGGGAACTTTCTTATGTTAATATTTTTCATTGACATTTTTAGTTGTCACACAAAATACTGAACCTCATTATGATGTTCTCAAACAAATGTATCTCTGTACATTGCTCACATGATTCCAACATGATTTGGGGGGGGGGGTTCCTGAGGATTGAACATTGGGCCAGATGCATGTTAAGGGTGGGCGTGCTAATATTGAGGTACGTCCCCAACCCAGCCACCTGCCTGCTGACATGAGCCTCCACAGTGGGTTGTAAGCTTTCCAGAAACTACTCCTTGCGATCTAACCATCTAGAAGATTCTTTTCTTCAGGTTGATTTAAAAGACAAAATTTAAAAAGAAAACATCAGATCTCAGATTCTTAGAAAATGAATAGTTTTACAGCTTTTTCTGTAATTTTAGTTATAATAACATTATTTTAAAACGATGTGAAATTTCTCTAAAATCCCATTCTTTTAAAAAAAGTTTTTTTTTTCTTTGTAATCCTGTAAGGGTTAGTACAGTTTGTATCAATGGGATGCTGTATTCATTCTGTTCCCAGTGGTGGTACACAATCAATGCCATATCACTGTATAAAGGGGAAACTTAAAAATCTAATCCTTCCAACAGTTTAGCGTTAAAGAGAAAAGAAATCCCAAGTTCATGATTAGATCCCTAATTTGTGAAATATTTTTGCTTTATTTCAATTTTAGGATTATTTGTAACATTCAATTTTTGTTATTTTAGTCATTTCACATGAACTGATTCAAAACCATTAAAACCAGAATCTATCTTGAAAGAGACCAATTGAAAGAAAAAATATTTATCTCAGAAGAGATAAAATAAATCATTTTATCAAACTGAATATAGGCATTCCTTTTCCTCTCCAGTATTTTAAGGCAAACAAGTGTAATTAATACATTCATAATTATACTGTAGCTTGTGTAAAAACTACACTTGTGGTATTAACACAAAAAGCTTGAGTATGTCTTTTTTTCCAGACTACCTGTCTGTAATTACTGATAAAATACCACTTTGCTAAGCCTGATAAAACCTAAATTCTGCAATGACCTTCAGAGTTAGATGATCCTTGTTTGTAATAAAATGTTTGTATGCAAGGAACATAGATACCTCATGTCTGGTGAATCTGTAGACTGCAGACTAATTTGACTGTTGTTGGGAAGGTTTTGATTTTCCAGACTCAAATAACACTGTTGTAATTACCTATTTGTGGTTAGTCCAAGTCATGTCTATGTAAAATTATTAGATGACCTGTCCCCAGTCTCTTTTTAAAGCCTATTCTTATTTATACTAACTTGTTTAGAATAAAAATGGCATTTGAAAGTAGCAGAGAGCATATAATAAAACTATCTGTAGTAAAATTTGAGGGATCTTTAAGATTTGTAAAATTTATTAATAATAATTGGCTACATCTCTGATAAAAGTGCTTGTTCTTAAAATGATAAAAATTAAAATGTTAACAGTCTATAAATGGGGTAGATTACTAGGAAAAACATTTTTTAAAAAAGTATAGAAAATCTTGAGGTTAATTTTTCTCATTAATTAATTTATGTATTCACTTTGCATCCTGATTTCAGACCCCCTCCCTTCTCTCCTCCCAGTCCCACCCTCTTCCCCAAACCCTCCCCCACTATGGGTGCCAACCTTCCCTGGCACATCAAGTAGCACCAGGACTAAGCACATCCTCTCCTACTGAGACCAGAAAAGGCAGCCTAGATAGGACAAAGGGATCCAAAGGCAGACAACAGAGTCCAAGGCAGAGACAGCCCATACTCCTATTGTTAGGGCACCCATTTGAAGAACAAGCTGCACATCTGCTACTTGTTTGTAGGGGGCCTAGGTTCAGTCCATGCAGCCACTTTGGTTGGTGGTTCAGTCTCTGTGTGCACCCAAGGGCCCCCAGGTTGGTTGACTCTGTAGGTCTTTTTGTGGTGTGCTTGACCCCTCCACTTCCCTCAGTCCTTCCCCCCATTCTGGATGAAGTCTCTCAGATGACAATTATGCTAAGGCAATATACTACAAGCCCATAGCTAACATCAAATTACATGGAGAGAAAAAAAAAACATTTTTAAAAAGCTTTAAAAAAAGGCAGGAATATGATGTTTGTAGATGGTATTGAAACACTGCGCTATTTTGAAGAGAGAAACTTGGTGCTTCCCATTATACCATAATCTTCTGAAATGGTTATTTCATGTAATAAAAATAGAAAAATTGGGTCTTGGAAGACAGCTTAGCTGGCATAGTGTTTGAACTGGAAATGTTAGGACTTGAGTTAAACCCACATAAAAATGTGTGGCATAGTAGATGATCTTGTAATCACAGTGATAGGATACAGAGACAGGAGAGTCTATGGAGTTTACTGACCACCTGTGTTTCCTAATTGGTCAGCCCCAGATTCGAGTGAAAGAACCTGTTTCAAAAACAAAACAAAAAACACAAAATAACAAACAAAACAACAGCATCAAAATACAAGCAACTCATAGTTGCTTCCTGGCTGTTAGACTCATGAGCCCAGAGGTACACACACTTTTACAAACATGATCACCTATACACATATGAACACATGTGCATACTTGCATGTACACAAAAATATATATACATAATTACAAGAATGATTAGATCTTTGAATCATTTACATGGTTTTGAAGTGGCAAGATGGCTCAGTTTGTAATGATGCTTGCAGCCAAGACTGGCAGCCTCAGTTCAATCTCCAGGAGTCACATAGTAGAAGGAATCAATACTGAATGTTGTTCTCTGACATCCACATGTGTGTCATAGTACATGCACCACACACACACACACACACACACACACACAATAAATAAATAAATTAATTTTTAAAAAAGACAATACTGAAAATACCACTTATGATTCACTTTGAAAATATTACATCATGCTCTTATTAAGCACTGTATTCAAACAGAAATAAGACAGTAAATTAATAGCCAACAATATCCTTGTACATGGTATCTGATTCTCTGTGCTTGGCCTTATCTATCTTTATATTTTATATTCTCAAAGGGTAAGATAAACTGAGAATTCACAAAAGAGGAATCTCTAATGGCAGAGAGACACTTGAAGAAATGCTTAACATCGTTAATCATCAGAGAAATCCAACTCAAGACCACTCTGAGATTCCATCTCACACCTGTCAGAATGGCTAAGATCAAAAGCTCATATGACAGCACATGCTGGCAAGGTTGTGGAGAAAGGAGAACCACTCCTTAATTGCTGGTGGAAGTGCAGGCTTGTGCAACGTCTGGCGATATCTTAGAAAACTTGGAATAGCTCTGCCTTGGGACCCAGGCATACCACTTCTGGTATACATCCAAATGATTCCTCACTAAACCACAAGGACAATTCCTCATCTATGCTCATAGCAGCCTTGTTTGTAATAGCTAGAAACTGGAAACAACCCAGATGTCCCTCAATTGACAAATGGATAAAAAAAAACTGTGGTATATCTACACAATGGAATACTACTCAGGCATCAGAAACAAGGAAATCATGCAATTTGCAGCCAAATGGATGGAACTAGAAAAGCGCATCCTGAGTGAACCAACCCAAACTCAGAAAGATGCACATGGCATCTATTCACTTATAATTGGATTTTAGCCATATAGTACAGGATAACTATACTACAACCAATGCACCAAAGGGAACATGAACATAGACTTTGCTTCCTATCAATGAGACACTTTTTCCTAGTGGTGCTGCCTTTTAGGTCCCCGGCATATTAGGAGGCTCTTGGCCCTCATATGACTGCTGAACTGGGATGGGGGACTGATATGTGGAGACACCTCACTCTGGAGGAGTATGTTGGAAGGGTGGGACTGGGAGGGGTGGAGGGAGGCACTGTGATGGAGATGTGGTTTGAAGTAGTGAATAAACAATAAAAAGGGTAAAAATTACCACTCATGATTCATAATTATTATGCTATCACTTGGGAGATGGAGACATGAGGGTGGTCATGTGTTCAAGGACAGCCTAAGTGGGCTACAGAATTAGAGACCCTGCCTCAAACAACAAAAACAACTATAAAATGCTTCTTATTATCTGACATTTTCAACATCCTTTTGACTATGTTCACGTTAAAAAAATTTGCATAGTCAAAAACCACTTTTTTTTGTACTCAAATCTATGTTGCTTCCACTTTTACAGATAATGTTCAAATGAAGTAACTACCCTCCAATGGAGTGTATTCTAAAAGCACATTTTGGAAGAATTCTATTGATTTGTCTCTAAAATCTGAAACTCATCCAAAACCATGAGGAGCTGGGATTCTAACCATGATAACAGCTTGATTCAGTTTCATCAATGAGCGATGTTCATCCTTAACTTAGAACAGACGTTTTTGCTTTGGAATTTGTCTCATCGTTTGTTCCTGGCTTGGGCTGTCAACCAACACAGTTTCAAGCATCCTCGTCTGTGTCTGACTAGAGCAACAAACCCTCATTATTTGTCCTTTTTGTTTCTTTTTTCCTCATTTCTGGCCCTCTTTTATACTTCAGCTATGGAAGATCTTTGCATATACTGACACCAAGCATGATCTGAAAAGATTCACATTTCCCAAAAGGCAAGAGCAGGCATTTAGCATAATGCTTAAATTCTCTCCAAAATAACTGGAATTTGTCTTTCCAGCTTCTGCTCTGTATCTGACCTCTTCATGTGGATTGCACTCCCTGTATAAATTTTCTCATTTTATACTGTTTTCTATCAGCTCAGACTGAAAATCTTCCTCTTTCTTATCCTTCATACATTTTTCCCTCATTTAACATCCAACTTTCAGCACTAGCCTGTTCAAAGCCGTCTTTGACTCTCTCTGCCAGTTTCCCTCTTCCCTCAGCACATTAGACTAGTTCAAGGGCTGGAATTCTACTTTGATCCATGTGATCATTAAGCATCTTTCTGCCACTGATTATAAATGATCAGTTCCTTCCAGGAAAGGCTTACTCTTGTGTTTGCTTTTTCTGTTGCTCATGGGACCAACACAGTCATCAATGTGTAAGTAGTAGATACCAGATACATCTTTATTACTGGGGTCACAGAAAATGTAAACACATCGAGAATTAAGAACTCTTAGAAATGGAAATATGAGATCAACTCCGTTCTTTATTTCCTCCTTATTTTTTCACGAATGAGAATGGAGATAATTTGCTTTGTGATTTATGGAGAATAGTTTTCTTTTAACGAAAGTTCTTGTTTTATAACCTCAGAGTTTGTGAATTTTATATCATAACAAGGGGTGATGAGAGGCACTGTAAAGACAACCATGAGATAAAGCTTATTCTAATGACACTTTTTGTAAAGCATATTATGAAGTTACTTAGTGATCACATGGATTAGAGTAGAATACCAGACCTTGAACTAGTCCAAAGTGCTGAGGGAAGAGGGAAAATGAAACATGGCTGGCAGAGAGTGTCAAAGATGGCTTTGAACGGACTACGGTGCTTAAGGGTGCTTAAGTTGGATGTTAAGTGAGGGGACAATTTAAGCTTATTTTATAAAAGCATTTTAAAAGCCTGCTCTTAGAGTGTAGGTAGAAACCCAACTCTTCATGCATTTACTTTTTCAACTCAGCAATGTTTGAAGCAGAAATGCCCATAAGGTCAACTACTCCAAGTGAAATAACAGTCTGGCTAGTTCCTCCTGACTACAAGTAAGTGGACCAATCAGATGGCGAAGATAACTTTGGATCCTTTTCCACAGTCAAAAAGTACATTGGATGGCAGTGAATGCAGGATTAAAAGCAAATGAGGTAGGGTTTTGCAATGCAAGTAGGGCAGATATTTCCATGATACCTTAATGTGCTCCCTGATGAACTTTCTCTGGAAAACTCAAACATTAATCCATTGCTCAACACTTCAACAATCCAAGTTTACACTGGACAGTTGATGTTGGCTTAAACCATCTTGTTGATGTATCTAACTTCAGTATATGTAATCGCATCATTCAACGAATCCTGATAAAGATCATGTTTTTTTCTCTGATTGTCACCTTTGTGGGATGGGCTTAGTTAGTTATTGGAATTTATGAATATATTTAATAGGTAAGATTTCCTGGATCAGAGATGGTATAACTAGTTCTGGAAAATATTTATCATTTGTGATATTATTGAAACCAGATATTTACTCAAGTGAATTAGTACCCCATTCCTGAATAGAAACCTCTAAAATTTTCTTGAATAGTTAACTTGTGAATAACTAAATGTCTATTGTTAAAAATAAGTTCGTGACATACACACTCAAATGCTACCTGCACATACAATAATAATAAAGAATATTTCTTAAATGAAAAAATAAATTCGTGGAGGGGAGCCTAGGTGGTGGCAGCGCACACCTTTAATCCCATCACACAGGAAGCAGAGGGAGGCAGAGCTCTGTGAGTTCGAGGACATTCTGGTCAACAGAGCAACTTCTCAGACAACCAGGGGTCTAATTAATCAATTAAGAGTTGCAAAGAAGGACACCACATTTTCAAGTGAAGTGCCCCAACAAGGCAAAACTTTGCTCTTGGCCAAGAGGACAACCTACTCACAGAAGAAAGAGCAAGCATATTAAGCCAGGGAATCTACTTGGTTTCCATTTAAACAGAGGTGGAGACTATGTCTTTCCCCCATTGGCTGCCATCCCACCTTATAGTCTTTTTCTACTGGCTAATTTTAAAAGAACCAGAAGGAAAGAGTTCATTACTTAGTTCACTCAAGTTCTGAGAATGCAGCAGGCCCTTTCTACAAATAAAAATTTTATTGGCTGAGGAGGATTAAAGTATTAGCGTAAAAGTCTCACAATGTAGGGGAGATTAAAAGGTTTGATGTTCTTGTGGCAAACACAAGTTTTATGACCTTTGATAGAAACGCTTAATATTTAATATTTCATACACTATGAGTTTGCTACAGCTGGGGCAGTCAAGGGTTCTCAGAATCTTGCAATTTTTCATGTCCTCTTATCTGCTTAATCTCTGGCAAAATCACAAATACACACAAGAACAAATTGCCGAATAAGGTTTAAAATAACTTTGGACAGGTACACCTCATATATAAGACCCCTAAGTTTGACTGTCCTGTTGCCTATTCAGTATTATTTGTCCTGATCTTTCCATTCAGAGTTCTATATGTATGTGGATGGTGAGTGAACTGAAGTTGAATTAAGAACTAGAATCCGGGGGGGGGGGATCCAAGATGACGGCGGCCAGGGCAGACATATTTTGATTTCGGGGTCAACAGTCACAAGGCGACAAGTGTTGCAGGACACTGTACAAAGGGCACAACCCCTTCTAAATCTCACCCAGCTACACAGGGACCACGGAAGATGCCTGGGCAGGATGCCCCTTCCAACTCTCAGACATGCTAGGAAGCCTCTGGACCCAGGAATCAGGATAACCATCCCCCCAAAAAGAGAAATCTCCGGTAACTTCCAACCTAATACCCAGCCTGCAGATTCAGAAACCACACGGAGATAATCCCCACCCTGCTGGGCACTCCCAGGTCTCACACAGATAATCCAATAATCTGGGAAAGGTTGCGACCCTTGGAAGTGAATTAGCTCCGCTGCAAACCCCTTTCAGATCCCAGTCTGTGATGTC
Source organism: Lophiomys imhausi (assembly GCA_907164525.1). Lineage (NCBI taxonomy): Eukaryota > Metazoa > Chordata > Mammalia > Rodentia > Muridae > Lophiomys > Lophiomys imhausi. The sequence goes on from CAJQZJ010031819.1 coordinate 3,567,955, forward strand.
ACTGGCCAACTTCCAAGCCTCCTGAGCAGCAAGGCTATTGGAGCTGAACTGGAGATTTACCCCCTACAGGAATCAACCCCGGGCAAACTGTGAGATATTTGAAACTGTCCTATATCGAACTTTTATACTAGTAAGGGCCCTTCCAGCGGGGAATCAGAGCTTACTTGTGCACAGCTCCGCTACCTGAATTAATTAGGTCCCCACCTGGGAGGCGGGACTGAATGACTCACCTTATAGGGGTGGAGTAAGGCAACTCCTACACCACAGTGCCCCCTTTAGATCCAAGCCCAGAAGACAACAACAACAACAACAAAAATTCCACATGGCCAGAGGCCAGAGACAAAAAAACAAAAAACAAAAAAACAGAGCGAAATGTCTCCAACAAAAGAAAGCAACGCTATTCGGTCCAGCCCGAACCACCTCACCACAACTGAAACACATGAAAACGATGACAATCCTACATTATGTAAAGTGATAAAGTCCCTTCAAGAAGAACTTAAAACTATGAAGGAATTCAAAGAAGCCACCATTCTACAAGTCAAAACAATGAATAATATCATTAAAGAGTTCCAAGCCAAGGTGACCCAGCTTGAACAGGAAAAGGATAAAGCAATGAAAGATCTCCAGACAAAAACAAGCAAACTGGAGAAGGAAATGTACAAAATGAACACTACCATTCAAGACATGAAAATAGAAATGGAAACAATAAAGAAAACACAGTCAGAGTTAAAAGAGGAAATGGAGAATCAAGAGAACAGGAATTACGGATGTGAGTATGAAAAATAGGATGCAAGAGATGGAAGACAGGATCTCAGGCATGGAAGATTCGATGGAAGAAATCAGTACAACATCCAAAGAAAATGAGAAGGCTAAAAAATCTCTCACCCACAACATCCAAGAAATCAAGGACTCAATGAAAAGATGGAACCTAAGAATTATAGGCATAGAGGAAAGAGAAGACTCCTGACTCCATGGTCCAGGAAATATCTTCAACAAAATCATAGAAGAAAACTTCCCAAACCTGAAGAAAGAGATGCCAGTAAAAATCCAAGAGGCTTACAGAACACCGAACAGATTAGATCAGAAAAGAAACTCCTCTCGCCCATAATAATAGAAACTCCAAATGTAGAGAACAAAGAAAGAATAGTAAAAGCTGTAAGAGAAACAGGCGAAGTCACATACAATGGCAGACCCATCAGAATCACACCTGACTTCTCCTCAGAAACTTTAAAAGCTAGAAGGGCCTGGACGGATACCCTACAAGCCCTGAGAGAACATAGGTGCCCAGCCAGACTACTATACCCAGCAAAACTCTCTATTAACATAGAAGGAGAAAACAAGATATTCCATGACAAAATAAAATTCAAACAATATCTCCTCACAAACCCAGCCCTACAGAAGATCCTAGAAGGAAAATTCGAACACAGAGAAGATAACTACACCCAAGAAAACAGAGGAAATAGAAACCTCCACAGCAACTAAACAAAAGAGAAACACAAGGCAGCCAGAAATACCAAAATAATTGGAAATAACAACCCTGGTCACTAATATCCATCAACATCAATGGACTCAACTCCACAATAAAAAGACACAGACTTACAGACTGGATCCGTAAACAAGACCCATATTTTTGCTGTATACAAGAAACACACCTCACTATTGAAAGTAAACACTACCTCAGAGTAAAGGGCTGGGAAAAGGTCTTCCAAGCAAATAGACACAGGAAACAAGCTGGAGTAGCCACCATAATATCAAACAAAATAGACTTCCAATTGAAGTTAATAAAAAAAGACAGAGAAGGGCATTACATACTCATTAAAGGAAATATACACCAAGAGGTCATCTCAATATTGATCATCTATGCTCCAAATACAAAGGCACCTACATTTATAAAAGAAACACTTCTAAAACTTAAATCGCACATAGATCGAAACACTTTAATAGTGGGAGACTTCAACACCCCACTCACAACTATGGACAGATCATCAAGACAGAAGCCAAACAGAGAAATAATGAGTCTAACAGAGATCATGAACCAAATGAACCTAGCAGATATCTACAGAACATTTCACACAAACACAAAAGAATACACCTTCTTCTCAGCACCTCACGGAACCTTCTCCAAAATCGACCATATAGTTGGACTTAAAGATAGCCTCAACAGATACAAGAAAATTGAAATAACCCCTTGTATTTTATCAGACCACCATGGAATAAAGCTGGACTTCAATAGCAAAAGAATCAACAGAAAGTCGACACTCACATGGAAATTGAACAACTCTTTACTAGAGGACCACTGGGTCAGGGAAGAAATAAAGAAGGAAATCAAAGACTTCTTAAAATCCAACGAAAATGAAGACACAACATACCCAAACCTATGGGACAAAATGAAAGCTGTGCTATGAGGAAAGTTAATAGCACTAAGTGCCTTCAAAAAGAAAATTGTGACAGCTCATATTAGTGAATTAACAGCTAAACTGGGTGAATTGGAAAAAAAGAAACAAACACTCCCAAGAGGAGCAGAAGGCAGGAGATCATCAAACTTGGGGCTGAAATCAACAACTTAAAAACAAAAAGAACTATAAAAAGAATCAATGAAACCAAGAGTTGGTTCTTCGAGAAAATCAACAAAATAGACAGACCCTTAGCCAAATTAACTAAAAGACAGAGGGAGAAAACACAAATCAACAGAATCAGAAATGAAAAGGGAGAAATAACAGCAGACATTGAGGAAATCCAGAGAATATTTGGATCCTACTTTAAAAATCTATATTCCACCAGATTTGAAAACTTAAGTGAAATGGACAATTTTCTTGATAGATTCTACCTACCGAAGCTAAATCAAGATCAGATAAACAGATTAAACAGCCCTATAACCACTAAGGAAATAGAAACAGTCATTAAAAATCTCCCAACCAAAAAAAGCCCAGGGCCAGATGGCTTTAGCACGGAATTCTACCGGACCTTCAAAGAGGAGCTAACACCAATACTTTTCAAACTCTTTCACAAAATAGAATCCGAAAGAACATTGCCAACTCATTCTATGAGGCGACAATCACCCTGATTCCTAAACCACACAAAGACCCAACAAAGAAAGAGAACTTCAGACCAATCTCCCTCATGAACATAGATGCAAAAATACTTAATAAAATACTAGCAAACCGAATTCAAGAACACATCAAAAGTATCATACACCATGATCAAGTAGGCTTCATCCCAGGGATGCAGGGATGGTTCAACATACGAAAATCTATCAACGTCATTCACCATATAAACAAGATGAAGGGAAAAAAATGACATGATAATCTCGCTAGATGCAGAAAAAGCATTTGACAAAATCCAACAGCCCTTCATGCTAAAAGTTCTGGAGAGAACGGGCATACAAGGGCCTTACCTAGAAATAATAAAGGCAATATACAGCAGGCCAGTGGCCAACATCAAAATAAATGGAGAGAAACTTGAAGCATTTCCCCAAAACTCAGGGACAAGACAAGGATGTCCGCTTTCACCATATCTCTTCAATACAGTACTTGAAGTTCTTGCCAGAGCAATAAGACAACTAAAGGAGATCAAGGGGATAAACATTGGAAACAAAGAAGTCAAATTATCCCTATTCGCAGATGATATGATAGTATACATAAGCGACCCCAAAAATTCCACCAGAGAACTCTTACAACTGATAAACAACTTCAGCAAAGTGGCTGGATACAAAATTAATTCAAAAAAATCAGAGCCCTTCTTTATACAACAAACAAATGGGCTGAGGAAGAAATAAGGGAAACAACCCCCTTCACAATAGCCACAAACAACATAAAATACCTGGGAGTAACTCTAACCAAGCAAGTAAAGGACCTGTACCACAAGAACTTCAAGCCCTTGAAGAAAGAAATGGAAGAGGCCTTTAGAAGATGGAAAGATCTCCCATGCTCATGGATAGGTAGGATCAACATTATAAAAATGGCCATCCTACCAAAAGCAATATATAGATTCAATGCAATTCCTATCAAAATACCAACACAATTTTTTATAGACGTGGAAAGAGCTATTCTCAATTTCATATGAAACAACAAAAAGTCCAGAATAGCTAAATCAATCCTGTACAATAAAAAAAACATCTGGAGGTATCACCATCCCAGATTTCAAGCTGTACTACAGAGCAATAGTTATAAAAACAGCATGGTATTTGTATAGAAACAGAGAGGTAGATCAATGGAATCGAATTGAAGATCCAGAAATAGACCCACACACTTATGGCCACCTAATTTTTGACAAAGCCAACACGGCACAATGGAAGAAGGACAGCATCTTCAACAAATGGTGCTGGTCCAACTGGATGTCCATTTGTAAAAGAATGAAGTTAGACCCATACTTATCACCTTGCACAAACCTTAAGTCCAAGTGGATCAAAGACCTTAACATAAGGCCGGTCACACTAAATCTACTAGAAGATAAAGTGGGAGAAACCCTCGAACTAATTGGCACAGGCAACAACTTCCAGAACAGAACACCAACAGCTCAGGACTTTAGATCAACAATCAATAAATGGGACCTCATGAAACTGAAAAGCTTCTGTAAGGCAAAGGACACTGTCATTCGAACAAAACGGCAGCCTACAGACTGGGAAAAAATCTTCACCAACCCCACATCTGATAGAGGGCTAATATCCAAAATCTACAAAGAACTCAAGAAATTAAATGCCAAGAAACCAAATAATCCAATCAAAAAATGGGGGACAGTGCTAAATAGAGAATTCACAAAGGAGGAATCCCTATGGCTGAGAGACACTTGAAGAAATGCTCAACATCCTTAATCATCAGAAAAATGCAACTCAAGACGACTCTGAGATTCCATCTCACACCTGTCAGAATGGCTAGGATCAAAAATTCAAATGACAGCACATGCTGGCGAGGGTGTGGAGAAAGGGGTACCCTACTCCATTGCTGGTGGGAATGCGGGCTTGTGCAACCACTATGGAGGTCAGTCTGGCAATATCTTAGAAAATTTGGAATAGCTCTGCCTCAGGACCCAGCCATACCACTTCTGGGTATACACCCAAATGCCTCTTCACGGAATCATAAGGAAGTTTCCTCATCTATGTTTATAGCAGCCTTATTTGTAATAGCTAGAAACTGGAAACAACCCAGATGTCCCTCAAATGAAGAATGGGTTAAAAAACTGCGGTACATCTACACAATGGAATATTATTCAGCTATCAGGAACAATGAAATTATGCAATTTGCAGCCAAATGGATGGAACTAGAAAAGCTCATCCTGAGTGAGCTAACCCAGACTCAGAAGGACATATATGGCATCTATTCACTTATAGGAGGATTTTAGCTATATAGTAGAAGGTATCAATACTACAACTAACACACCAAAGGGCACTTGAACATAGACTTCTTATTTTTAATTTTTAATTCTTATTTATTTTTTTATATTAGTTATTTTTTTTTCTATTTTTTTAGTCTTTTTTATCTATTGTATGCTTATTGATTTGTTTGTTTAGTAGTTCTCTCTCCCGGGCAACGAGACACTTTTCACTGATGGTACTGCTTCGTAGATCCCCAATGAATGAAGAGACTCTTGGCCCTCATACGAACTCTCAACTGAGATGAGGGACTGTTATATAAGGACACCCCACCCCAGAGAAATGGGATGGAAGGGTTAGGAGGTAAAGAAAAAAAAATGAAATGTGATGTTTTGGGATTTTACTACTAACTCTCATAAACTGTTTAGGAAAATTAAGAAATGCAAACTAATGGTTATGCAAGCCGGTCATTCTGTTACGTACTATAACAGCCTATTGTAGTTACTTGCTAAGCTAATCAGAAATAAACCGGCACGAGACAAGCAACATCTGCTTACCCTAATATAAGAGATAGATAGGGCCTCTTCAAAAACCTCAAGAGATCTGCAGAATATGGCATTCAAAGATGTTTCCGTAACTTTAGATTTTTTTTATATCAAGACATATCAGCTCCTGACAGCACCCCCTATTCTACTCCAAGTAGAAGATAAGCATCGAAGAACCTCCACTATAAGATGGTTGAATTAGTGGCAAGCCTTTCTCTTGGCATGGAAAAACCCATTGCTCCAACTGCAGACAGACTGCTGTCCAAAAAGGACAAAACTTGGTAGCAGGGAAGTCGACAGCCTAGCTCTGCCAAGACAGGGTAGGTAAGTCCTTCATAATCCCTGCTCTACAGCAAATGTCTGTCAGAGAAACAGGACCCAAAGGCTGAAGACTGATGCAGGAATGTATGGAGAGAAAATGGGAACTGTCCAGGCAGTCACTGGTATGTCATTTCTTAGTTTTGGAAGCTGCAGGCCCTGCATTTCCTATATAAGCAGATATATTTATCCCTCTCAGGTCTCTGAGGTGGTTGAAGAATAGACAGCTACAGTCTCATAGTTAAATTTTGAGTTGTTTAGGAATCAAGAGTGTGTTATTGATCTAAGAAGATACTCTTAAAAGTGTGTTGCAAGTTAGTATGAATGTTGAGTCAGATATAGACCTTTAAATTCATGGAGATGGTTAGATAGTAGAATGTTAAAGTCAGGGGCCAAATATGTATAAACTGGACATTGGGAAGGTATACTGGGCCATTTAACTCTCATAAATGTGGCATATTTATATCTGTTGTTTTTTATAGTATTTACTGTTATAAGAGAAGGAACCATCTGTTGGACTGAAAGGGGAAACTTCTGGGGGGAAGAGGGTGGAAGGGCGGGATAGGAAGGGGGAATAGGGAAGGGTTTGTGACTGAGATGTAACTTGAAGAAAAAAATAAAGTATTTATATAAAAAAATAATAAAGTGGGTCTCTGAGGAAGACAAGCTGGGCTCCACAGGCTGATTTGAAATAGGAGTTTCCCAAACAGAGTGCGTGTTTAGGGTATTTCAAAAAGTCAAAAGGAGAGGTGTAATCACCAAATAATTGAAAGTGAAGGAAATAGCCAGAAAACAGCCCTGTCTATAATCTGAGGCTCAGAAAAGGCTGTGGAGCCAGATAGGAAGAAACACTGACCCCTATTCAGGCAGTGAAAACATTTCAGTGCTTGAAAGCAGGGATTCTTAGGTGGGCTGGGATGTACTGTTTTAGGCTGACCTGAGAAAGTGTTCTAACAGCAGTAATAAAGCAAGGACACAAAACTCCCACAGAAACCTCAAGAATTTCTGCCCATGGAACCAGAGCAGTTAAAGTCTAGTTTAGGGAACTAGATTATTTGTATGAGTGCTTTGCCTGCATGCATGTTTGTGTACCATATGCTTATCTGATGCCCGTGGAAGTCAGAAGAGGGTGTTGGAAGCCCTGCAACTGGAGTTGCAAATGGTTGTGAGCTGACATTTGGGTTCTGGGAACCAAACACAGGAGTACTGCTAACCATTGAACAATCTCTGTAACCCAGAATTTTGTTATTTATGATACTGTACTTTCGGTTTTAGAATGTGTGCCAGGTTCTTTTTAAAACTTCAACTTCTCTATTTGCACAAGTCTCATCAAATTAAATGGAGAGAAACTTGAAGCATTTCCTCTAAACTCAGGGACAAGACAAGGATGCCCACTTTCACAATATCTCTTCAATATAGTACTTGAAGTTCTTGCTAGAGCAATAAGACAGCTAAAGGAGATCAAGGGGATACAAATTGGAAAAGAACAAGTCTTTTTATCTTCATCATTACATGGAAATTTGCTTTACCACAGTTATAATCATTATTTAAGCATTTGCCTTGCACTGGGATTGTAGCTCAGTGGTGATGTTACCAGTAATATTGGGGAGTCCCTCTGTGATCACCATAGGATATTAGGGAAATCATAGACCTTTGTTGGGAATATTAGTCTCCTACATAAAAGGATTTGAGAACCACCTAAAATGGAAGGTTAAGGACAATTTTATTAGAGTTTAAAAGAAAATGCTCAAGATAGGCAAGCCATAAATCACAGTTGCTTGAAGGAGGGATATGGAGGGGAAAAAGAGAGAGAGAGAGAGAGAGAGAGAGAGAGAGTAGTCATTCAAGATAACAGGAATAAAAATTAGCCAGATGGCAACAGGAAACCGTGTGGGTATAGGACTTTAGAGGAAGACAGAAGCTCAAAGTACTCTAAAAAAAAAACAGCTGAAAGAAAAACAGAAAAAAAAAAGAAGGAAAAGTTTTATCTTTCAGTGGTGGACAGATGACTGCACTAGGAAATGAGAATTCCAAGAAGTAAACGTGCGTGCATTATCTCTTTAAAGAACTAAGTATTCCTCTTACTTCTTTGGCACAAGCTAAGGTAAAATTGTCTTTCCCAGGGTAGGGCCCGCCTTCCTGAGAGCCCCTTAGCTAGGACATAGACCTCCCCAACTAGAATATTAAGTCTCCATCTATGCTAGAGGTTTCATTATCTTGACAGGAAGGAAAGAGCTTTACCTTAATGCTGCCATGTCAGTAGAGTGATTGCCAGGATGTATGAAATCCTATATTTCATACCCAGTACCCCCCACACATACAAATGAAAAGAGGAATGAAGTATTTGTCTAATAATTCTAATAAATTGAAGTTAGTCTAAGTCAGCTGTGAGATAGCTTTTACAAACTGCCTCTTTTATTACTTTTAGTTTCATTGCCATTCTTGTTTCTGCTTCCTTTACTGTCAAAGTTCCTATTCTATGAAGGCTATCCATTATGAAAGATAATGAAGACTGAGATGTGGGTTTATTTTATTTTATTGTTAAATTTTATTTCTTTCCTTTGCAGTTAGAGTGGGGTACAGCTCCATCAGATCTTTGCAAGATTTGAAGTGATCTGTGGCTATCTATGGCTGTGAATGCATTGTATTTATTGTCAGTGTCAGCAGCATATTAAGTTCTTAAGTGCTTCTTTTAGATTTAACCTTTTTTTTGTCATTACCATGTGATATGAGGATTATACTTTGTCACCTTCCCCTCCATCCATATGACCATTCTCTATACCTCACTTTCCCAATTACAGTTTCTGGAATCTTGGCCAACTCTTTCCGCTGTGCTTGATTCTTTGTGTTCTTACCAAGCGACGTTTCTCTTCCCACACGGGTGAAGAATCAATTTTTCTGTTTGACATTCTGCCTACTACAGTGATTCATCCCCATTCTTCACTTTTAGAGCTTCCAGGAATGAGGCTGTAGTTCAGGGGGCCTTTTTAGTCTTTGGCTCACACTAAACCCTGGGCAAAATCAACATGGAAGACCCCATGTGAACAGTTTGGCTGAGGGAGGGTTACTTTTACTAGAGTGGTACAGGGTCTTAGCCATCTGACAGTGTAGGTCTGCTACTGGCATCTTAGGTATGGATTTCTCCAATCTTATGATGTTGCTGCATTAAGAGAATACAGCTCACGGTGAGTTCATGATGGACAGCCCTGGGCAAGTAGTGCCTTGTAATTTTGTAGGAAGGTTCTCCATCTCTGCAGAGGCAAAATGGAAATGATATTTCACATGGCATTTTTCTAGAGCTACTGTGGGGACTCTCATTAGCATCACATTCAGGTTGGCTCAAGCAGCAGGACAGACTAAACTGTGGCCTCCATATGAATACTCCTTCATTGTTGTGGGCCTATGGGTGCAACTAATCCTACAGTCTTGAATGTCTGATGGTAAATAATTTAATGAAGTATTTTCAAACATGTAGTGGTTGCCTTCAAAGAGGTTTCTGGTTGTTATCTTTCCTTTCTTCTCTTTCCTTCTATTTATTTATTTTGTAAATAATGTCTCCATGTAGCCCTTCACTGATGTACATACCCTTGAATATTTGGCAGGTTATTTTGACTGGGATATGCTCTCTCTCTTTTCTTCCTAGGTTACTAGGTTCTGGTCTTTGAGAACTGACTCAGATTTGAAAACTAGCACTTTTGTCGGGATAGTCACCTTCAGCCTTCTTCTTGTTGAGCCTAAATTTGTTGTTTCCACAGGCATTAAACGACATGCCTTTTAATTGCCACTTACTGGTGCCCATCATACTGTGATCTGGTGATCATCTTTTTAAGTCTGTCTTTCACATCCCCTGGCTGCTACTGTAAGCTTCACAGAAGTTGTGCATCCTTGCTTCATGTAATAAACTGCTGCCAGTATACCAGTAGCTTTTTTTTTTTTTTTTTTAGTTTTTCAAGACAGAATTTTTCTGTGTAACAGCCCTGGTTGTCCTGGACTCGCTTTGTAGACCAGACTGGACTGGACCTCAAACTCACAGAGATCTACCTTCCTCTGCCTCCCAAGTTCTAGTATTAAAGGAGTGCGTCAACATGCTCCCCTCCACCCTTTTCTTTTTCTTTTTTTTTTTTTTTTGATTTATCATTGTTATAGGGAGCCTGCTCCATAGCTTACTCTCTCACTATTACTCCTGTCTTGCTCACACTAGTCTCTGCTTATCTTTTGTCTATTATTATAACTTCTTCACTGGGACATTTCTACAGTGTGGGAGAATGGGGTTTATTTTGGAACCTCCATAAGATTAACTGGCTGGTACATGTTCCAGTATATAAGGCTGGTATATAAGCCTTGGGTTACTATAACTATTCTGGTAAGGCCACTGTTGAGCCTTTTTCTTCTCTCTCTCTCTCTCTCATTTTTGTTTCTTTTCTCCCTTCCTCCCTCCTTCCTTCCCTTCTTTCCCTCCCTCCCTTCTCCTTCCTTTATTCCCTTCTCCTTCCTTCTTTTTCTTCTCTCTCTCTTTTCTTTCTTTCTTTCCTTTTAAGAAGATTAAACCCAGGGCTTTGTGCATGCACGCTACATATAATTGAGCTATGTCCTAAGCCCTCTATGAAACTTGGTATTTTCTTCAGTCTCATTTATGAGCCACTAACATCTTACACTCAGTCTTACAACTTGTAGAATGAGTATCATTTTTGTCTTGAGTTTTAGGGACATTTTTTTTATAAGTACTTTATTTTTTTTTTCAAGTTACATCTCAGTCGCAAACCCTTCCCTATTCCCCCTTCCTGTCCCACCCTTCCACCCTCTTCCCCCCCAACAGCTTCTCTTTTCATTCCAACAAATGGTTCTTTCTCTTATAACAGTAAATTCTACATAAAACAGCAGAATTAAATATGCCACATTTATGAGAGTTAAATGGCCCAGTATACCTTCCCAATGTCCAGTTCATACATATTTGGCCCCTGACTTTAACCTTCTACCTTCTAACCATCTCCATGAGTTTAAAGTTCTATAACTGATTTAGATTTCATACTAACTTGCATCACTATTATAACCATCTTCTTAGATCTAGAACGCCCTCTTGATTCCTAAACAACTTAAAATTTAGCTATGAGACTCAAGCTGTCTATTCTTCAACCACCTCAGAGAGCTGAGAAGGATAAATATATCTGATTATATAGGAAGTGCAGGGACTGCAGCTTCCAATACTAAGAAATGACAAACCAATGACTACCTGGACAGTTCCCATTTTCTCTCCATACATTCCAGCATCAGTCTTCAGCCTTTTGGTCCTGATTATCTGACAGACATTTATTGTAGAGCAGGGATTGTGAAGGACTAACCTACCCTGTCTTGGCTAAAGTGGTATTGACCATGGTTTATTGTGCAAAAATAAGATTGTATTGGTCTACATCAGTATTGATATTTGTATATTGATACAAAATTAAGATTATAGTTGGCCACAATGGTATTGACCCTTGTATATGGACGCAATATTAAGATTGTATTGGGCCGCATAGGCATTGATCTTTGTATATTGATACAAAATTAAGAGTATATTTAGCCACATTTGAATAGATCTTTGTATATTGATACAAAATTTAAGGTAACGCTTCCTAATGGTATCGTACCTAGAGATACTTAAAAATGAAATGTGAAGCTCTGGCCTCTTGATACCAACTGTCTAAAACGGTCTAGGATAGTTAAAACAAACTCCTAGTCATGTAAACATGTCACTTTGTTAGCTACTATGACAGTCTATCACAGATATTCTCTAAGCTACTCAGTAATCAAGTTGTTAAGAGACAAGCAACATTTGCTTATCTAAATACAAGAGATAGATAGGATAGATAGGGCATCTTCAAAAACCCCAAGAGATCTGCAGAATATGGCATTCAAAGCTGTGGTCTTAAATTAAGATTTTTTTTTGAAATCGTGACATATCAGCTCCTGACAGCACCCCCTATTCTACTCCAATTAGAAGAAAAGCATCGAAGAATCTCCAGTGTGAGATGGTTGAATTAGTGGCAAGCCTATCTCTTGGCATGTAAAAACTCCTTGCTTCAACTGCAGACAGACTGCTGTCCAAAAAGGACAAAACTTGGTAGCACGGAAGTCGACAGCCTAGCTCTGCCAAGACAGGGTAGTTTTAGGGACATTTTAGCACCTTCATAGTTGATGTAATAAGGATTAAGAAAAATAAAAAGACCTTACCAATCCTTTAAGCTAGTATATGGGAATGTTTAGGTAAGAAAATAATTGCAGACATTGAAAGTTATTAATTTCAACAGAAAATTTGAAGCCATGAGTCATTTTGAAGTCCTTCTTTTTTTTTTTTTTTTTTTGGTTTTTCGAGACAGGGTTTCTCTGTGTAACAGCCCTGGCTGTCCTGGATTCGCTTTGTAGACCAGACTGGCCTCGAACTCACAGAGATCCGCCTGCCTCTGCCTCCCAAGTGCTGGGACTAAAGGCGTGCGCCACCACCGCCCGGCTTGAAATCCTTCTTATCTTCAGTTAAGACTACCTTTCATATTATGCTTTTTGTTTGGAGTTGGAGATTCATGTGTCATGGTAGAAGAGATTATATTTATTTCTTCTTTACTTTACAATAAGAAAATTCTATCTTCCTGATAACTACAAAAGCTTACATTTTTAGACATTTAGAAAAATGCACAGTGAAGCTTTTGATGTGAGAGAAAGCAAGATAAATATTTCATTATCACTTCCATGAAACAATCTTCCTGCCCTGTGACCTTTTCAAGAATTGATGTGTTATATGTACAAATTATAGTCATAAATTATCTTCCCTTAGAAACTGACTCACAGACTAGATGAAACTCAATGAACAAAGATATTTGGCTTATGAACTAAGGAGTAATTCAGTCTACTGCTTCAGTATTCTTTTCTCCAGTGGAGATATTCTGTACATGCATGATGAATAAGCAAGGGGTATATACACTGGACTTAAAGTGTGAAAACTTTGAAAAGTTGGTTTTGTTTTTCCAAAGATATAGATCATTCATTATCTGCTCTGTGCACTCAGAAAACGAGACCAGATTAGAAATTTGTTTGTTGCCTTTCTGGCCACACTTCACTGTGGAACTTCTTATTAGAATTAGAAGAGTGTGTTTTTCATGGTTTATTTTATTTTTAATTATAAATAGGTGTGTATTTGTGTATGGGTGCTTACACATAAGCATGGTTGCCTGTAGAGGCCACAGGAGTTGGTTCTGTCTAGAAATGAAGTTACAGGTGTTAGAAGCTAACCAACATGGATGCTGTTAAACCAACTCAGAGGTCCATGTTCATAACCACTGAGGCATCTCTCTAGTTCCCAGTATGCTTGATGAACTTCTGCATCCATTTTGTTATTACAATTTTTCAGCAGCCCCAGGAAAGTCACAAAACACTTATGTTAATAACTGCAATGGAAATTTGTAGGCTGGAATGGGTACCCAATAATACAGTCCCAGAAAATTTCTTTTCCTGTGCTATAGTGCAAGTCTCTGCAATTCAGTTAATTCCATGGTCCTCCTGTGGTATTGAAGGGACTCATATTGCTTCTGGTTGCTAAGTAGTAGGTGGAGCTTTGGCAGCAGACTTCCAAAGTAGAGTCCATTGGTCTCTTCCTCTTGTTCTTCAAATGCTATTCTGTTACCTCCTACATTTCACTAGGATTTATTCATGTGACCAAAATGCCAACTGAATTGGTTATATGCAACTATTGATGTAAGATGAGAAGACCGTGCCTTCACTATAGGGAGCACACTGTTTGCTCTGACCATTCACTTTGGGTAAAGTTATTTTCCCTCTCATGAGAGCACTTGGCCAGTCTATGTAGCTGGTTCACATAGCACAGGTGTAGTTACCAATAAGCACTGAGTGAGGATCCGGGTCCTACTAAAAATGACAAGTGTGTATTACTCATTGTATTAGTGTGGTAGCTAGTTTTATGTCATCTTGACAAGAACTAGATAGAGTTACCTGAAAGGAGGGAACCTCTATTGAGAAAATGCCTCGATAAGATTTAGTTGTAATGCATTTTCTTAATTAGCAAATTGATGGTGGAGGGCTCATCTCAATGTGGTTGGTGCCATCCCTGGGCTGCTGGTCCTGGGTTATATAACAAAGCAGGCTGAGCAAGCCCTTAGGAGCGAGCCAGTAAGCAGTACCCTTCCATTGCCCCTATATCAGCTGCTGCCTCTGGGTTCCCCATTCTGTGTGAATTCCTTTTCTGACTTTCCTCAGTTATGAACTGTTAAACCAGAATAAACCCTTTCCTCCCCAAGTTGCTTTGGACATGGGTTTCATCACAATAATAGTAACCCTAACTAGGACAATTAGTTACATTTTTGTTGTTGTGATAAAGTACCATTGCCAAGAAAACTAACCTATAAAAGAGTCTACTTGGGTAAACAGTCACAGACAGAGAAGAGTCCAGCATGGCAGCATGACGGGAGGCATGGCAGCAGGCAGGTGTGGCAACGCAACCAGGAAGTTGAAAGCTCAGATCAACAGAAAAACAAAACAAAACAAAAGAAGCAAATGTCCAATCAGGTGAGGTTTAAACTCTCAGAGCCTATAGTGACATAGTTTCTTCAGCAAGGCTATACCTCTTGAACCTCCCCAATTATCACCACAAACTGTGGAGCAAATATTCAAATATCTGAGCATATTGGGGACATTCTCACTCAAACCACCACAAACAATTTTCTCTTACTATGATGAACTATCAGAGTATGAGTATCTTCGAAAGAAAATAAATTCATTTAATTCATTGTTTTGAAAGCTCAGGAATGTGGTACCAGTTCTGGAAAAGGTCTCTAATGGATAACATCACGGTATGTGCAAGGGGGACACAACATGTGGCAAAATGGGAAGCCAGAGAAACGGCAGTGAAGGTCTACAAATGACTGTTTTCTAGAGTGAACCACTTGAAAATCCTTTTAAGGAGGACTTCACTCCCACCACGTAAGCCTTTGTGACACACATACAAACCACATCCAGGCAGCAGCAGTATTATTAGCTGATGTTTGATCACTGGAAATGTATTTCATGTCCACAGTGCAAATGTGTTCCTTTGAGTTATGTGCTATCATCACTGGGTAATTTTTTCCCCCTTTGTTGGTATCTTCTTCATAGGAAACGGTGACTTGAAATCTCTATCATAAGCAACTTCTTACAAAAGAACTGCCGGAAAATGACTAAGTCAGCTTTGTTTTTGTTGAGACTTGTTTATTGGAGGCAAGAGCTAAACATGATTTTCCTTTGCTCAAATAAAAGTGGGTGTGGGTAGATGAAACCTTGTGAAGTCTCCATGAACTGAGTCAGAATTAGCATGAGGTTTCTAGGCAGACATTTATTCCGACAAAGGCCAAAACATACAGAGAACATTTTTCTTACCCTTAAACCACTGGCATTTTCATGTTGTGAATGTGACAATTTGGCTGACAGATTCAATACATTTGTCTTTAGGGACAGGAAGGACAGTCTAGAGAAATATCCCAGAGACACTCTGGCTTCTTTTTATGAGTCATTATGATTGGATTTAAAGGTGTGTTCTTGATTTTAAAAACACATGAAAGCTTGGAAGTAGGCATATCTTTGATTTATTTGCAAATGTATCAATCTGTTTTTGAAACAATTTACTTAAATGGGTTCATTTAACTTAGCATTTAAACATCATTTTAAAGAATATATTGATGTTAACAACACTACTAACTTAAGTTCTATTGTTAGAGTTCCTTGGAAAAGGTTAGGGTTTCAAGAAGTATCCATGCAGGTGGTAGGTAGCTAATCTGCAAGGTGTAATTCAGACAGACTGTAGCCTGAGTTATAAACTCTTTATGTGCAACCCGAGACTGGCAAAATATGTAAATTTTGGTTATAAATATACTCTAAATTATTAAGTATCTCACATAGACAATTACATATGAATGAATAAACCATCCATATATGTGGGTTACATTTATCCATAGTAATTTCCTGCTGCTAAATAAAAGGGGCACCCGGAGTCAGGTTTCTGTTGCCTTACCCTGCCATCCACCCTCCACTTCCCATGTTCATTGCCCGTCAAGGCTTCAAGACTGAGTGTGCTTCTGGTAAGAGAGCTTATCAGAGCTTGCTAACAGCTTGGCAGAGAGCTGAGTCTGCCCTGACAGTATAGCTTCCCCCACTGATATCTGTTCTAGATCATGTTCCTGCTTGGCACCTGACATATTCTCCAGTTTCCTTTCAAAATCTATGAAGGTCGGGAATCATTGTCTATTTCCTTCACTGATAGAACAAAGACATTGAACTCAAGGATATATCTTATGAATCTAAGGCCAGACAACTATTTAATCAGAATTCAATCCCAAACATCTAAAAGCTGTATTTGGATTAGCAGTTAGTACTGTGGTAACCCCAATTCCCTGCTAAAATCCTTGTCTTATGTTCTGACATTCTTCATGGCTATTTTCATGGCCAGTGACAAATTCAATGGCAGTGGAGACCACCTTCTCTAATATAAGTATTTGAACATGTACTTGGATGGATTGTATCCTCTCCATGGATGTCCACAACCTGCGGTATATATACTCTACATTCTGAACTGTTTCTCCCAAATTTCAGGTGCCTGAATCTGCATACCTTCTCTAATGTGGAATATACATACCTTTCTCAGTTCTCTGGATTTCCTCAATGTCTGTGGTTATTTCCCCCTTTTCATTTTTGATTTTGTTGATTTGGGTTATTTTCCTCTGCCTTTTAGTTAATTTGGCTAAAGGTCTGTCTATTTTGTTGATTTTCTCAAAGAACTAACTCTTGGTTTCATTGATTCTGATTCGTGTATTTTTCTTTTTGTTTCTAAGTTGTTAATTTCAGCCCTAAGTTTGATGATTTCCTGCCTTCCGCTCCTCTTGGGAATGTTTCCTTCTTTTTTTTTTTTTTCCAATTCATCCAGTTTAGTTGTTAATTCGCTGATATGAGCTGTCACAATTTTCTTTTTGAAGGAATTTAGTGCTATGAACTTTCCTCGTAGCACAGCTTTCACTGTGTCCCATAGGTTTGGGTATGTTGTACCTTCATTTTCATTGGATTTTAAGAAGTCTTTGATGTCCTTCTTTATTTCTTCCCTGACCCAGTAGTCATTCAGTAGAGAATTGTTCAGTTTCCATGAATGTGTAGGCTTTCTGTTATTTCTGTTGTTGTTGAAGTCCAGTTTTTTTCCACGGTAGTCTGATAAGATACAAGGGGTTATTTCAATTTTCTTGTATCTGTTGAGGCTTCCTTTGTGTCTGATTATATGGTTGATTTCAGAGAAGGTTCCATGTGGTGCTGAAAGGAAGTTGTATTATTTTGTGTTTGAGTGAAACATTCTGTAGATATCTGTTAGGTCCCTTTGGTTCATGACCTCTGTTAGATGTAAATCTTGCTTTCCAACCCAAAATGTAAAAAGCTTTTCCAAAAAAGGTAGGTGGTTGGAGAGATGGTTCAGTGATTTAAAAGTTGTACTGCTCTTACAGAAGAGCCAAGTTGGTTTCCAGCACCCATCCCCAGCTGTTCACAACTGCCTGCAACTCTAGCTCCAGGAGATCCAACACATTCCTCTGGCATCCACAATACATGTATGTACATCTTGCCTCCCATCCAGGGCACATATAGACATTAAATTTATTAAAAATAAAACCAGTATTTATTTTCTTAAAGAAAGAAAAACTATTATTGTCGGCTTTGTTACCATACCCTATTAGTGTGGGCACCATTATCTTTCATGTCTCCTAAGCACTGGAGAGATTTTCTGAACCTCAATTTTCAGAAAAACAAAGCAGAGCTGATTAATGAGTTAGATTTTGTAGGAGTATATGACATGACCCCAGGGACCTAGCAATTATGTACTCAGTTCTTTTTTTTTTCTTTTCTCTTTTACATGTTTATTTATTAATTCAAGTTACATCTTAATTATGGCTCCCTCCCTCTTCCCCTTTCAGTCCCATCCTCCTACCCTATACCCCACTCCCACATATCATATTCCTCCATTGTGGGGCCCCCCACACATCAGCCCCCCCCCTCATTTCACCTGTCACAAGAGGACTAAGAGCTTCCTCTTGCTCTGGGCCCAACTTGTGGGCTCCACTAGTGTAAAGTTTTCCACTAACAGGTAGCAAAGTCTATGACTGAGAGCACCCCACCCCTACTAAGGGATCTCTATGAGGACCAAGTTGCCTATCCTCTATGTTTATATAGATGAGTCTAGGCCAAGTCTAAGTTTTTTTCTTCTTTTTTTTGGTTAGTGTTTCAGTCTCTGCAGGCCTCCAGGGGCCTAGGTTAGTTGGTTCTGTTCATCTTCATGTGGTGTGCTTGACCTCTTCAGGTCTCTCTATTCCTCCCCCCTCTCTTATGTAGGACTCCCACAGCTTCACCTAATGTTTGAGTGTGTGTCTCAGCATCTGTTTTGATCTACTACTGGGTGGAACTTCCTGTAGGATAGTTATGCTAGGTTTCTGTTCCTTTGGGTCTGTGGGTTATAGGATAGCTATCCTGTACTATATGATTAACATCCAGTTATAAGTGAAATACATGCATGTGTATCTTTCTGGATCTGGGTTAGATCACTCAGGGTGAGCTTTTCTAGTTCCATCCATTGGTTACAAATTGCATGATTTCCTTGTTTCTGATAGCTGAGTAATATTCTATTGCATAAATGTACCACAGTTTTTTTTTTTTTAATCCGTTCTTAGGTTGAAGGGCATCTGGGTTGTTTCCAGTTTCTAGCTATTACAAATAAAGATGCTATGAATATAGCTGAGCCAAATTCCTTGTGGTTTGGGGAAGAATCATTTGGATATATGCCCAGGAGTTGTATGGCTGGGTCTTGAGATAGAGCTATTACAAATCTTCTAAGATATCACCAAACTGATTTCCACAGTGGTTGTACAAGTTTGCACTCTCACCAGCAATGGAGGAGGACTGTTCCCCTTTCTCCACAACCTTGCCAGCATGTACTATAATTTAAGTTTTTGATCTTAGTCATTCTGACAAGTGTGAGATGGAATCTCAGTGTTGTCTTGAGTTGCATTTCTCTGAAGACTAATGGCATTGAACATTTCTTCATGTGTCTTTTGGCCATTGGAAATTCCTGTTTTGCAAATTCTCTATTTATCTCTGTTCCCCATTTTTTGATTGGATTATTTGTGGGTTTTTTTTGGTGTTTAATTTCTTGAGTTCTTTGTAAATTTTGGATATTAGCCCTCTGTTGGATGTGGGGTTGGTTAAGATCCTTTCCCAATCTGTAGGCTGCCATTTTGTTCTAACTATAGTGTCCTTTGCCTTACAGAAGGTTTTCAGATTCATAAGGTCCTATTTCAATAAATAAGGGAACAGTCCTCCTCCATTGCTGGTGAGAATGCAAACTTGTACAACCACTGTGGAAATCAGTTTGGTGATATCTTAGAAGACTTGTAATAGCTCTACCTTAAGAGCCAGCCATACAACACCTGGGCATATATCCAAGACAAATTTTTTTTGTCTTGCAGCCTGAGCTATTGGTGTTCTGTTCAGGAAGGTGTTTCACCTATGCCAATGAATTTCAGACCTTTCCACACTTTTTCTTCTATTAGATTTAGTGTATCCAGTTTCATGTTTAGGTCTTTCATCTACTTGGACTTACATTTTGTGCAAGGTGACAAATATGGGTCTATTTGCATTATTTACATGTTGACCTCTAGTTAGACCATTTATTGAAAGTGCTTTCCTTTTACCATTGTACTTTTTTGACATCTTTGTCAAAAATTAACTAACTGTAGGTGTGTGGGTTTATTTCTGGGTCTTCAATTTAATTACATTGATCAACTGGTCTGTTTTTATGCCAGTACCATGCTTTTTTTAATTATTAGTGGTCTGTAGTATATAGCTTGATATCAGGGATGGTGATATTTCCAGATTTTTTTTTTATTGCACAGCATTGATCAAACTGTTCTGGGTTTTTTGTTTTTCCATATGAAGTTGAGAATTGTTCTTTCAACATCTGTAAACAATTGTGTTAGCATTTTGATAGAAATTGCATTGAATCTATATATTTCTTTTGGTAGGATATCCATTTTTATTATGTTAATCCTACCTGTCCATAAGCATGGAAGATCTTTTCATCTTTTTGATGTCCTTTTCAATTTCTTTGTTCATGGACTAGAAGTTCTTATCATATAGGTCTTTCACTTGCTTGGTTGAAGTTAATCCAGGTATTTTTATTTTATTTATGGCTATTGTGAAGGGTGCTGTTTCTCTAGTTTCTTTCTCAATTTATCTTTTGTGTAAAGAAGGGCTACTAATTTTTTAGAATGAATTTTGTATCTAGTCACCTTGCTGAAGGAGATTATTAGGTATAGGAGTTCTCTGGTGGAAATTTTGGGATCACTTATGTATGTTATCATATCATATGCTAATAGGGATACTTTGAGGTTTTTCTTTCCAATTTGTATCCCCTTGATCTCTTTAAGTTGTCTTATTACTCTGGCTGGAATTTCAAGTACTCTATTGAAGAGATATGGAGAAAGTATGCAACCTTGCCTTGTCCCTGGTTCTAGGGGAAAAGCTTTAAATTTCTCTCCATTTAATTTGATGCTGGCTACCAGCTTGCTGCATATTGCCTTTATTATTTTTAGATATGGTCCTTGTATGCCAGATCTCTCCAAGACTTTTAGCATGAAGAGGTGTTGGATTTTCTTCAAATGTTTTTTGGGCATGTAGTGAGATGATCATGTGGTATCTTTCTTTCAGCTCATTTATATGGTGGGTTACATTGACAGATTTTCATATGTTGAACCACCTTTGCATCCCTGGGATGAAGTCTACTTGATCATGGTAGACAGTAGTTTTGAGGTGTTCTTGCACAGGGTTTGCAAGGATTTTTTTGAGTGTATTTTGCATCCATGTTCATGAGGAAAATTGGCCTGAAATTCTCTTTTTTTGTTGGGTCTTTCTGTGGTTTAGGTATCAAAGTAACTGTAACCTCATAGAGTGAGTTTGACAGTGTTCCTTCTGTTTCTATTTTTCAGAAGAGTTTGAGGAGTATTAGTATTACCTCTTTTTTGAGGGTCTGGTAGAATTCTGTGCTAAAACCATCTGGCCCTAAGCTTTTTGTTTGTTTTGTTTTCCTTGAACTTTTAATGACTTCTTCTATTTCTTTAGGGATTATGGGACTGTTTAATTTGTTTACCTGATCTTGATTTAACTTTGGTGGTAGGTAGAATCTATCAAGAAATTGTCTATTTTACTCAAGTTTTCAAATTTTGTGGAGTACAGTTTTTTTGAAGTAAGACCCAAAGATTCTCTGGAGTTCCTCAATGACTGCTGTTATTTCTCCCTTTTCTTTTCTGATTTTGTTGATGTATTTGTTTTCTCTCTGCCTTTTGATTAGTTTGGCTATGGGTTTGTCTACTTTGTTGATTTTCTCAAAGAATCAACTCTTGGTTTTGTTGATTCTTTGTATTGTTTTGTTTCCAAGTTATTGATTTCAGCTCTGAATGTGATGATTTCCTGCCATCTGCTCATCTTGTGAGTGTTTGGTTGCTTTGTTTTGTTTTTTTCTAGAGATTTCAGTTGTGCTGTTAAGTTGCTAATATGAGCTATCTCCACTTTCCTTTTGAAGGCACTTAGTGATATGAACTTTCCTCTTAGCACTGCTTTCTGGTTTTTTAAAAACATTTATTTATTACTTCAGGTTATATCTCCATCATTGTGCCCCATAGGTTTAGGAATGTTGTCTTCATTATCATTGAATTTTAGGAAGTCTTTGATATCCTTATTTGTTCCCTGACCCAGTGGTATTGAGTAGAAAGTTGTTCAGTTTCCATGAATGTGTAGGCTTTTTGTTATTTTTGTTGTTGTTGAACTCCAGGTTTAATCCATGGTGTACTGATAAGACACAAGTATTACTTCATTTTTCTTGTATCAGTTGAGGATTGCTTTGTGACTAACTATATGATTGACTTTGGAGAAGGTTCTGTGAGGTGCTGAGAAGAAGGAATATTCTTTTGTATTTGTGTGTAATGTTCTATAAATATCTGTTAGGTCCATTTGGTTCATGACCTCTGTTAGTCTCATTATTTCTCTGTTTGGTTTTTGTCTCAATGACCTGTCCACTGGTGTGAGTGGAGTGTTAAAGTCTCCCACTATTAATATATGGGGATCAATGTGTGGTTTAAGCTTTAGTAGTGTTTCTTTTACAAATGTGGGTGCCCTTGTATTTGTGGCATAGATATTCAATATTGAGATGTCATTCTGATTAACTTTTCCTTTGTCGAGTATGTAGTGTCCTTCCCTATTGGTTTTGATTAATTTTAGATGGGATAACAAAAAACCCAGAATAGATAAATCAATCCTGTACAATTAAAAAAAAAACATCTGGAGGTATCACCATCCCAGATTTCAAGCTGTACTACAGAGCAATAGTAATAAAAACAACATGGTACTGATATAGAAACAGAGTGGTTGATCAATGGAATCTAATTGAAGACCCATAAATGAACCCACACATATATGGTCACTTAATTTTTTAAAAAGAAGCCAAAACCGTACAATGGAAAAAGGATATCATCTTCAACAAATGGTGCTGGACCAGCTGGATGTCCACATGTAAAAGAATGAAATTAGACCCATACTTATCACCTTGTACAAAACTTAAGTCCAAGTGGATTAAAGACCTTAAAATAAGGCCAGACACACTAAATCTATTAGAAGAGAAAGTGGGGAAAACCCTCGAACTCATCGGCACAGGTGACAACTTCTTGATTAATTTCAGTTGAATGTCTATTTTATTTGATATTAGGATGGCTACTCCAGCTTACCTCCTGGGTCCATTTCCCAGTCATTCACTCTGAAGTAAAATCTATCTTTGTTTGTGAGGTGTGTTTCCTTTATGCAGCAAAATGATGGGTCTCATTTACAGATCCATTCTGTAAGCCTTTGTCTTTTTGTGGGAGAGCCGAGTCCATTGATGTTGAAAGATATTAATGACCATAGATTGTTAATTCCTGCTATTTTGATGCAGGTGGTGGTATTTGTGTTTGTGTGTTTATTTTGTTTTAGCTGCAATGAGTTTATTGGTTTCCTGTGTTTTCTTGGGTGTAGTTATCTTCTATTTTCCTTGTAGGATCTTCTGTAGAACTGGATTTGTGTATAGATATTGTTCAAATTTATTTTTTTGTGTGGAATATCTTGTTTTCTCCATCTATGGTGATTGAAAGTTTTGCTGGGTATAATAGTCTGGGCTGGCACCTGTGGTCTCTTAGGGTTTGTAGGATGTCTGCCCAGCCCTTCTGACTTTTAAAGTTTCAGAGTAGAAGTCAGGTGTAATTTTAATGGGTCTGCCATTATATGTTACTTGACCTTTTTCTCTTACAGCTTTTAAATATTCATTCTTTGTTCCATTTATTTGTAGTTTCAATTATTATGTGGAGAGAGGAATTTCTTTTCTGGTATAATCTATTTGGTGTTCTGTATACCTCTTGGAATTTTACTGGCATCTCTTTCTTTAGATTTGGGAAATTTTCTTCTATGATTTTGTTGAAAATATTTCCTAGTCCTTGGATTCAGGAGTCTTCTCTTTCATATATGACTATAATTCTTAGTTTCTGTCTTTTCATTGAGTCCTTGATTTCTTGGATGTTATGGGTGAGAAATTTTTTAGATTTCTCATTTTCTTTGGTTGTTGTACTGATTTCTTCAATCGAGTCTTCCATGCCTGAGAGTCTGTCTTCATCTCTTTTATCCTATTGGTGAAATTCATGTCTGTAGTCCCTCTTCTGTTTCCTTGGTTTTACACCTCCAGGATTGTCTCTGTTTTTGTTTTCTTTATTGCTTCCATTTCCAATTTTAGGTCTTGAACTGTTTTATACATTTTCTTCTCCAATTTGATTGTTTTTTCCTCCAATTCTTTAATGGCTTTGTCCCTTTCCTTCTCTTGTTTGTCTGTGTTTCCTTGTAGGTCTTTAATGGAATTCTCCATTGCTTTCATCTGCTGAGTTGTGATCTCTTTAAATTCTTTTTTTTTTTTTTATAAATACTTTATTTTTTTTTCTTCAAGTTACATCTCAGTAACAAACCCCTCCCTATTCCCCCTTCCTAACCCGCCCTTCCACCCTCTTCCCTCCAGAGGTTTCCCCTTTCAGTCCAACACCTGGTTCCTTCTCTTATAACAGTAAGTATTATACAAAACAATAGATATAAATATGCCACATTTATGAGATTAAATTGGCCCAGTATACCTTCCCAATGTTCAGTTTATACCTATTTGGCCCCTGACTTTAACATTCTACTATCTACCCAACTCCATGAGTTTAAAGGTCTATATGTGACTCAACATTCATACTATCTTGCAACACACTTTTAAGAGTATCTTCTTAGATCTATAACACCCTCTTGATTCCTAAACAGTTCAAAATTTAACTATAAGATTCTATCTGTCTATTCTTCAACCACCTCAGAGACCTGAGAGGGATAAATATATTTGCTTATATAGGAAGTGCAGAGCCTGCAGCTTCCAAAACTGAGAAAGAACATACCAGTAACTGCCTGGACAGTTCCCATTTTCTCTCCATACATTCCAGCATCAATCTTCAGCCTTTGGGTCCTGTTTCTCTGACAGACATTTGTTGTAGAGCAGGGATTATGAAGGACTTACCTACCCTGTCTTGGCAGAGTTAGGCTGTCGACTTCCCTGCTACCAAGTTTTGTCCTTTTTGGACAGCAGTCTGTCTGCAGTTGGTGCAAGGGGTTTTTTCATGCCAAGAGAAAGGCTTGCCATTAATTCAACCATCTTACAGTGGAGGTTCTTCGATGCTTATCTTCTACTTGGAGTAGAATAGGGGGTGCTGTCAGGCGCTGATATGTCTCGATATCAAAAAAAAATCTTGATTTAAGATAACATCTTTGAATGCCATATTCTGCAGATCTCTAGGGGTTTTTGAAGATGCCCTAACCATCTCTTGTATTTAGATAAGCAAATGTTGCTTGTCTCTTAGCAACTTGATTACTGGGTAGTTTAGAGAATATCTGTGATAGACTGTCATAGTAGCTAACAAAGAGACATGTTTGCATGACTAGGAGTATGTTTTAACTATCCTAGACCGTTTTACACGGTTGGTATCAAGCGGTCAGAGCTTCACATTTTATTTTTAAGTATCTCTAGGTATGATACCATTGGGAAGCATTATCTTTAAATTTGTATCAATATACAAAGATCTATTCAATTGTGGTTAAATATACTCTTAATTATGTATCAATATACAAAGATCAATGCCTATGTAGCCGAATATAATCTTAATATTACGTCCATATGCAAGGGTCAATACCATTGTGGCCAACTATAATCTTAATTTTGTATCAATATACAAAGATCAATACCGATGTAATCCAATACAATCTTATTTTTGCACAATAAACAATGGTCAATACCACTTTAGCCAAATAACCTACTAATTTTGTATCAATATACAAAGGTATAAGGGCATATTCAATAATCTGCCCCTTCTTCTTGGACCTTCCTGTGCTATG